>JAJJWW010005026.1:0-423402 GCA_023531295.1 Papaver armeniacum
AGAGGATTCTTTTGAATTGTTAAGCAAGTCATTAGGAGAGAGAAAATTAATAGTGATTGTAATTTCTTTAGCTCGTTCTACATTTCTTTGTAAACCTTTCAAGAAAACAATTAATAAAACACATTATTATTCATCTTCAAATGGATTGATTAAGCAAATTCGAGTGAGGGGTGTAGTGTAGATTTCCGCAACTACAGGAGAATCCTTGAGTTATGGAGAATCCATGAGTTTTTGTTGAAACAAAGGAGTTTCATGAGATTAGGGAATAATAATTATAAAAGCTACGGATTGTGAGGTGTGGGACCGACCACGGCTCTGGCATGGCCGGCCGGCTAGGTTGCCTGGTCCCGCACACCTTTCCTTATTTTATAACATTATTTTTCATGAATCCTTGAAGTTATGGAGAATCCTTTGAGTTATGGAGAATCCATGAGTTTTTATTGAAACAAAGGAGTTTCATGAGATTATGGAATAATAATTATAAAAGCTAAGGATTATGAGGTGTGGGACCGACCACGGATCGGGCATGGCCGGCCGGCTAGGTTGCCCGGTCCCGCACACCTTTCCTTATTTTATAACATTAATTATTTCATGAATCCATGAAGTTATGGAGGATTCATGAGTTTTTGCAAAAACAAAGAAAGTTGCTAAAACCAAGGAGTTTTCATGAGTTAATGAAATAACAAAAAATAAGGAAAATAATGGAAGAGGCATGGACCGACCATGGCTAAGTCACCTGCCACGGCCGTGCCCTGGATGCCTCTTATTATTTTATTAATATTTATTTTTTTCTCCTGTTTTATGAGGATTCTCATTGTTTCATATTTTTGGATGCTCGTTCGTGCATCCGGTGCTCAGTCGTGCATCATTGTCGAATACACTTGCACCATTTTTGTGGGGCTTACTCAGTGATGATCTAGATGCCCGGTGGTTGAGTATTTATTGCTAATTCATGAAATTCAGTGTAAAATAATTCATGAAACAGAACAATAAAATGAGTAATTATTTATTATCAATTCATAGGATCAGCCATGGATCCGACCATGAATTCTAATAATAAAATAGGCATTACCATTCCATGGGATCATGGATTCGACCATAGAATCGGAGTAATAAAATTAGCTATTACCATTCCATGAGATTAGCAGCGAATTCGATCATGAAATTGGAATAATGAGATAAAAAAGTAGTTTATTTCCATTCCGTGAGATCAAGTCGTAGATTCGATCATGGAATCGAGCAATTGTTATTGCCATTCCATGGGATCGGCCGTGGATTCGACCATAGAATAGGAGCAATTGTTATTGCCATTCCATGGGATCAGGCCGTGGATTCGACCATGGAATTGGAGCAATTGTTATTGCCATTCCATGGGATCGTGGATTCGACCATGGAATAGGAGAAATTGTTATTGCCATTCCATGGGATCAGGCCGTGGATTCGACCATGGAATAGAGCACTGTTATTGCCATTACATGGGATCGTGCCGTGGATTCGACCATGGAATTAGAGTAATTGTTATTGCCATTCCATGGGATCGGGCCGTGGATTCGACCATGGAATGGAGCAATTGTTATTTCCATTCCATGGGATCGGGCCATGGATTCACCATGGAATAGGAGCAATAATAGATTATGCGGGGAATTAGATGGTGAATGTCGCGGGGTAGAATTAATCTATTACGTAAAAAGATATTAGCCGGTTAAAGCGTCACATCTATTCGAATGGTGCATAGTCGTGAAGTCACGGTGTTGTTTACGACCAAGGCGTTAGTGCTCTCAATCTACGAGAACCGCCCGAATCTATACACGCCTCTCTACATAGTCGTGGAACGTGTGTCACCGACGCCCCGAAGGCGTCCGCGCCCTATATTCTTCTATGTGGAGGTGGGTCTCTCTCCTGGGCAATGTGGAACAAAGAGTGTCACCGACGCCCCGAAGGCGTGCTCTCATCTACGGGAGAACTCGCCCAAATACGTTATTCCCGCATAGAGGTCACTGCACTTAATGCCAGTGGGATCAACGCCGCCTAGTGGAGACTTTTCAAAACATATTCATCATGGCTTCGTAAAATATTAATCTTTGCATGCCTGAAAGCCGTGTCAAAAACATGCCTCATGATTTTACGGTTTTGCCATTTGTTGAAAATCCACCATCAACACTTGTTCGTGGCCAAACGCCATAACATATTCCAATTAGGGTATTCCAAACACGGCTCTGCCTTAGTAGCACTAGTCGTACCCTAATTTCTAGCTGTGGCCCAATTACACAAATTTGGCCCCACAACGTGCCACGAGCCATGTGGGACCCGCCAAACCCTAAAAACGTCGCCATACTATAACCATTCGTGGCCATCCTTGCTCCCGTGGTTATTCCCATGTTAAGGAATGCCATAATTCATTTAATGTGGCCATGGCGTCAATTGCATAACACACCACCGTGTTACACATGCCACATACGCTAATTAGGGTTCACGATATGCCAAACCCTAATTTAGCTAAAGTTGCCACGCCAACTAAGTCGGTAATTCTCCTACGGCCTTAAAGTTTGATGTAACAACATGGCCAATGTTACACGGGAGCCATATTTGGGTCTAACACCAATATGCCAAAATAGTTGCCATGGCTATGCTGACGCCACTATGCCACGGCATGCCACTATATGCCATTGGCATGTGCCAATAACGCCCTTTGTGCTACTATCATGCGCCAATGTAATGTGGCCATAATCAATGGCTATCCTTTCTCATGAGTTGCAATCTCATCCGCTCAAATTTTCCATGAGTAACTAACAGGTATGTGGCAAGTTTTGGGCGACCTAACCAAGACAAGCCAAATAGCATCACGTGCTATTCTCCCGTGGCAAGTCTCCCGAATTTGACTTGCCACACATAACAACCGCTACAAGTTTTCCACGAAAACACTCGAGACATCAAACATGTCACAAACTGGGGATGCTCATCGGTATTGGTCCGGCGGTTTACAATGGTGCGGCGTGCAACACGCCCATTACAAGAAAGTTTTAAAGCGGGGCATTTAGTGGCGGTGAAGAAGTAGTGGGTGTAAAACTAACCAGGGTTTCCTACATGGTGGGAACGTGGTCTCGTGCATTTACACATAATCTTACTTCTCCATTACTCAATCACTCCCACTTTCTACGAGATCAAGTGCGTTCAATATAACTTGTATAAAATAGGTTTTACCTATTTCCACAAAACCACAACTTTTTGGTTAACAACAACACAAGTATCCGAAAAAACACCAAAGAACCGGGATAGCATTACATTCCGCAAGCCAGTTCCAAATTACGATACAAGTCATAAAATAGCCACACCTTCGAATTAACCATTCTGGTCACAACACCTTCTTCTCTTCCTCCTAAGACCAACCCTTCTCCTTCACTTTGTGACCGAAGCAAGATCGAAACGGCTATTTCTTGGTTTAGGCCAGAATGTACATGATTCGGCCTCTCGAATCTAAAGTACTCCTGGCAAAGGCATTTGTTTTAGGTTTAGATTTTTTTCATCCACACACCCAAATTTACCCTAAACCAAGAGAAACGGTTTTTACCCACAAACAATCATGACCACGTTGGGAGATTAATCTCTCGGTTGCAATATCAATTTTCAATTTTTAATTTTATTTTTTCAATTCCGATTTCAAGATGGTAGATCTTAGATCCGGGATCAAGAACAAGCCCTGATACCACCAGCGCTGAGAACGTCCTTGGTATCAATGTCCCTTCCAGTGGCATCAATTTACCACATGTCAGCATGACGAACACCAGCGGCGCAGGAAACGTTCCTTCAGGCGTTACACCTCCGATCACCAGAACCTGAGCCGCTGCCGTCACCCCAAATATTTCTTCAAGCGTGACGCCCCCAGTTATGACTAGAGTTGCCGCCACTCCACCATCGGGACGAGAGACTTGAGGAACCAGAGGAGGCCAACCCCCTATTACCATTGCTGATTTAATGGAGAGACAGGAAGTTCTTGCTAAGGCTCGAGTGGGACATGACCTCAACCCAGAAGGAGGTACTTACTTTCCTCAAGACACTAATGGAGCGGCTACCGCAGGAACCACGCCAACCAGAGCCAATGAGGAGCACTTTTAATACTCCTGGCGCCAAGATCTGCCAGGCGCACCTTGTAGATGGAAAGTAATCAGCCATCCAATTTCATCACGCGTGAAGATTTGGAACGACTTCTCGAAATCGAGAGAGAATAACCGGTGGACATGCACTAAAGATCAACCCCCATATCCTCCTGATGTATAAAGAGTTCCTTTTCCGAGGGGATATTCTTGTCCTCAATTCTCCCTATATGACGACACTGGTAATGCATGTAAACATATCTCTCGATTTCTAGAATCCTTGGGTGAACACGAGTACAATCATGTCCTCCGCTTGAAAGAATTTTCAAAGTCACTTACTGTAAGAGCGTACACCTGGTAACATTGCGCCAAACAACATATCCAATTGGCGAGAGATGGTTGCAGCTTTCTACAAGAAGTATTTCTTCGTGTCTGAATAGATCACCTTTTCAGACTTAGGAAGGATGTTCCAACGAAATAATGAACATCCGAATGATTATGTCAAGAGATACAGAATTCAAGCGTTGGATTGTCACGACCCAAACGTGACTGAACAAAAATTGGTGGATTCTTGCATCAATGGCATGGTTGCCATTTATCGTGCCTTACTGGAGAATCTACGCTTCCAGACATTCTCTGAACTTCATGAAGCTGCTAAGCGGTCGGCCACAACAACACCAGCATTGTTAGAAAGAACCAAGCCATCCATAGGTAAAGATGCACGCGAAACTCGAGGAAACAGACGCCTCATCAACAAGCAAGATAAAACTGGCCCCTCTGTAAGCGTAGTGGGTGAAGGAGGAAAAAGGAAAGCTCCCAACAGTTGCAATGTGAGCCCAAGCGTGAAGCACCAAGATGTCGTGGCTCCACCCCTAAGGTCGCGGCTAAAGCTCTGCGCAACACCAAGAAGCCAGAGAAGATGCCATGGATTTCCCATTCCCAATCGAGGAAGAAATTGAACTCTTGGAAGCATGGATTCAAGATGATGCCATCAAGCTGCTTCCTATCGGTGCCCACCAAGGAAGAGGAAATGGCAAATCCCAAGTACTGCCGCTACCATAGGTTCTTCCATCACCCGACCAATGAATGCAATAGGTTAAAACGCATTTTTAAGGAAAAGGTGGAGGCAGGAGAACTTCAACTGGGCAATGAGGAAGTTCACAGAGATCCTCTTCAGTCGGGGAGTTGTATGCTCTCCCGGGGACTCTCACATAAAACGTGCGATCCATGATGCAGCAGATGTGCGAAATCATATATTTCTCCAAGGCGCAGCGTCAAGACATATTTACAGCCCTCAATCGTGTTGTGTCGGGCAAGCGACTCTTTGCTGTTGAGGAAGCCACTCCGAAATCCCAACCTCTCTCAGGAAGCGCTATTGGAAAGTGAAACTGGGACTGCTGACCACGGCTTACTTAAAAGAATGATGCGTTCGATAGCACGCTGATTGACGCGCTCCGACTTCAACATTGTTACCGGGTCAAGACTCGAGAGCTGCAAAAATTTCAAAACAGGAGGCTACCCTTTCCCCAATTGTGGTCAAAAACCCGGAAGGAGAAGCAATAGACGCGTATGGCTACATTAAACTTGAAATTAAGGTGGGGAATGCTCTGACACATGGCAAGTTCCACATTGTCAAAGAATTCCCAAATTATGACATGATTCTGGGGCGCTCATGGGTACATGGAAATAAAGCAAAATTAGGAATATCCCCTCTGCTTAGGTGTCAATACCCGAAAGAATTTCCAACAAGCCATCCAACTCGAAGGTTACATGTTGCCGTATCAACAACTTACCAATGTAACTCAATTACTTGTAGAAAGCCCGTCGACGTTCATATGTAGATTCCGAACACAACTAAGTCTTATTGAACAACCCTTTCTGCACCCAGTCACTTCTCCTCTATGCCAGGCATGGGGACTCGTCTAGTTATCAACCCAAGGCGTCACTAAGAGATGTGAATGGGATGCGGGGCCTTTTAAGTGTTTGTAGGTTATCTTAATCGAGGATGATAAACCCACGAATCAAGTAGCCGCGCAACATCAAAACCCGTTCCAAGTTGGAGATATGGTAGTAAAAGTTGCCGCTCAGCCTCCTTCGTCCAACTCAATAGACGAACCATACTTAGTGGCAGAAGTTATGTTGGGAGGTTACTGTAAGCTCATCAATGCTGACAAGTTGGAAGGTGTAGTAATACACGCTCAGTGGCTCAAACCCTTTTAAAGCCTCAAAGCATCACGCAACCTCTTGCCTCACAATTCTTCTTAGTATTTCCTTCAGCAATTTCCCTTTTCCCTGCAATATTTGTAATCCCTCCAAGATGATTGCACTGCTTGCATTCATAATCAGGGCTTCAATTTTAATTAAAAGCATCTTTATTTCAAAATAAGTTTTCCTAAATCATCTCAAAGTAAAAGTACCCAGCAAACCCACAAAGTCATTACCCATCAATTTAAAACCAGAAAGAATCAAACCCTACGTAAATATCTTTGTTCAAAAAATACTCAAGAAGGGAATATGCGAGGAAGAAGATCATCAAGTGGTGGCACGGACACCTTCCTTCAAGAACCTCTGGCCTCAACTTTCGCCCCGACGAGGTTTCTCTATTTCTCTCATGACGTGTTGTCCAGCTTGTGGCAGCTCAAACTTTTACATACCCAGCGGCATGCCATGGACGTCCTGGATAGTTTGCAAGGGAAAAATCCGATAAAAGGTTGGTCAAATCCTTAACTCTAGCTATTGTTTTCCCATGTTTTGAGTTACTTGTTTCCAAAGTAGCTAAACGGAGAGAATATGACACGCCTACTATTTTACGTGATTTGGCTTCCCGTCCGCTGAATCGCTCTGGGAAAATGGAAGAACTTGTTTTTCGTAAAAGGGGTTTTAGGATTCTTTCGGGAGATTTTGTTCAAGCATGGCTTGATCACATGAACAAAAAAAGCGAGGTACCAAAACATCTACAAGCTACGAAAAGATTGTTCTTCTCTGAGAAGGGAATAATGAAATGGAAAGCTACTGTCACTATCAACGCCAAGGTCAGTGGCGCCTCCACTAGAGTTCTCCCAAGAACTTGCTCCAACACCCTCTCTAACAACAGGCATCCCCTCCAGTCGTTTCAGCGACAGGCTTTAGCATCCTCTCTAGAAACAGTTTCAACAGCGACCTTGACACCATCTCCAAAGCCCTGTTCAGCGCCATCTCCAAAGCTGTCCCAGCGCCATTTCTAAAGTCTGTTCCGGCGCCATCTCCAAAGCCTGTCTCGGCGCCATTTCCAAAGCATGTTCTATTCCCATCTTCAAAACTTGCTTCGGTCTCTCCAACAATAGTTTCGGCATCCTGGGTCGCGCCGGCATCCTTCTTAGCAACTGCTCCAATAGCCTCTTGAGGATACTCCGGTTCGTCAACATCAGAGTCAGGGATCACGATACCGTTATGAACAGGATAATTATACTTACTCTCACCTGGGGGTTTCTTAGGCTCGATCCTCCGCCGCTTCAATAGAGCAACGAACCTTTCAGCCCTAGCACCGGGATGCTGAGATGCTTTACCACACTGAGAATCAACACGCTGGGACGCTTCATCATGTCTCCACTTCTCCTCCATGTCAACCGAAGCCATGAAAGCTTGAACACGCGCTCGAACAATGCGTAGATGAGTGAGAGACATACCATGTATGGCCCGACCAGCCTCACGAAACAAAGGATCAATTTTGTTTAATATCTCTCGACGCGTAAAACCCCGGGTTTGTCAACTTCAAAGCTTTTCTCCGAGGAATTGGAAGAATGATCATCACCAGGAGTTCCCATCATGAACTGCAGAGAATCATTATGTCTACATCAACAACCTACGTAGTAAAGAGGACAGGAGAAAACTGCAAAAAGATATGAAACAATACCTAAAAGGAGATAACGCAATCCTATGGTAATCGATGTGAAACGAAAAGCTCGAGGTGCTCTCTTAGATTAAGCAAACTGATGAAACCCGGGAAAGGAAAACTCTTTGCCTTTCATACATAAAGGCTCTAGATATGGGATATCAACTGATTAGACACTTATCTATCTGGGATGGTTGACTCACCTAGGCTACTGACGGAAAAGAAGTTCGCCATCGCAAGAACAAAGCCAACGAAGCAACAATAAAAGTATGTGCGATGCCTTTTATGTGCACGGCGCCTTAAGAGTTTGGGTAAAAAAAAAGTAATCCGCTTCGGATTCAATCACGCCCAAATCAACGCCAACGTCCTCAGTAGCCGAGCCCGGCAGCCGGCCAAAGACATCGGGCGCTCAACTCAGATCGTCCGTGGCCAAAGTTGCAGCGCCAAAGATCAATGTTCCGTGGCCAAAGTTGCAACGCCAAAGACTGTGGCTAATCCGGGAAATACGCTAAGCCGCCAAAGACAGGGGATCATAGACTACTCATGCCTCCCGCCAAAGGTTAGTCGAATTTTCCGGCAATCTCTTCATGTCTTGCCCTTTCGATTTTACTCTTGTCTGTTACCATCTCATGCTTACCCCGCAATAATGCCACGGTTACGTGCTAAGCAGGGGACTTAATGTTAATGGTGGTTTTTAGTTCGGTCTAAATTTGTAAAACCTTGCATTTAATGTGCCATCACTCGCAAAGAAACGGAGCCATGTAAAAGTGATGAGTATTCAACCTCTTCACTGGCGCATTTATTGAGCAACTCAATATATTCACCTGAAATTTATCCAGAATGGTGCATGTAGCAACAATCCCAGATATTCTGTAAATTTTGGCACCTTGCCAGTATTATTCAGTTTATAAGTTCCTTTGAATGCTTTCTGTACTATGTTCCCCGGATGAACCCTTAATATTCATATGGCATGACAATTCGTGTTCACTCGCAGCAGAGTAGCACGAATTTCCAAGTATCAAGGCTAAGGTCCTTGCATAAAGTATTCAACCGGAAAGCATACTGCTCTCTGACAATGAACTTAAAGAATTCTGTGTCAACACATAGAATTCAATAAATTTTGTGATAATTCACAAGATTCAGATATTACCCTTACTAATTTGCAAAAATTATGGTTTTGCGCCCTGCGCAGTATATTAGACCTTGCCTGTCGAAATTAAGCCTAGACGAACTAGGTAATTAATCCGCCATGGATTAGTAGGTGCAAAATCCTACCCACAATCAGAAAACAAGGAATAAGAAGAGCCGCGGAATAGGAGCAGCAACAAAGGGAGGCGTGGCCATGCCATAGGACAGCCAGTTCCACTCACGAGTGGCCGCACCCCATGCTGCTCAAACCGGACCCTATTCCCGCCACATGCACATGAGTTGTAGCTAGGCCCATACTTGCCGGCCCTATTTCCCATTGACCAATCAGGTCACTTTAAATCCGCCACACGCACACTAGAAGTGTGGCCACACCCATGCTTATCCGGCCCCTCTTTTAATCGACCAATCAGGTCGCTCTAAACCTTCCATAGTAAGAGGCAAAGCTGCGCCACAATGCCAAATTGGTTTTCCAAAGTCGCGCCAATACGCTAATTGGCATGACAAACATGCCAAACGTGCACGCCAAACGTGCCATTCCGCTCTGGCATACTAGTGACATGCCAAACATGCCATGCCTCGACAAAACATTAATTGGCATGCCCAACGTGCCAAACGTGCCACTTTTCCACAGAAACATGTCGAACGTGGCAACTTACCATAAATAGCGCCAATGTGCTAACCCATTTCTTGTTCGTGGCCAAACGCCACATATTCCAATTAGGGTATTCCAAATACGGATCTGCCTTAGTTGCACTAGTCGTAACCCTATTTTCCAGTTGTGGCCCAATTACACCACTTTGGCCCCACAACATGCCACGAGCCACGTGGGACCCGCCAAACCCTAAAAACGGCGCCATACTATAACCACCTGTGGCCATCCTTGCGCCTGTGGTTATTCCCATGTTATGGCATGCCATAATTCCTTTAATGTGGCCATGGCACCAATTGCATAAGGCAGCACCGTGCTGCGGACATGCCACATACGCTAATTAGGGTTTCAATATGCCAAAACCTAATTTAGCTAAAGTTGCCATGCCAACTAAGTCAGGTAATTCTCCTAAGGCCTTAAAGTTTGATGTAACAACAGGGCCAATGTTACCGGAGCCGTATTTGGGTCTAACACCAATATGCCAAAATAGCTGCCATGGCTATGCCGAGACGCCACTATGCCACCGGCATGCCACTATATGCCATTACGCCATTGGCATTTGCCAATAACGCCACCGTGCTACCATCAGGGCGCCAAATGAGAATGTGGCTATAATCAATGGCCACCCTTTCTCATGATCTCATCCGTTCATATTTGCCATGTAATGACAGTTCGTGGCAAGTTTTGGGCAACCAACCAAGACAAGCCAAATAGCATCACGTGATATTCTCCGTGGCAAGTCTCCGACTTTGACTTGCCACACATAGTCTGCTACACGTTTTCCATGAAAACACTCGAGACATCAAACATGTCACAAACTGGGGGATGCTCATCAGGGTATTGGTCTGGCGGTTTACAGCGTGCGGCGTGCAACACGCCCATTATAAGAAAGTATCATAAAGCAGGGCAGTTAGTGGCGGCAAGAAGTAGTGGGTGTAAACTAACCAGTTTCCTACATGGTGGGAACGTGGTCTCTGGCATTTACACATAATCCCACTTCTCCATTACTCAATCACTCCCACTTTCTACGAGATCGGGTGTGTTCAATATGACTTGTATAAATAGGTTTTACCTATTTCCACAAAACAACAACTTTTTGGTTAACAACAACACAAGTATCCAAAAAAACACCAAAGAACTGATAGCTTACATTCCGCAAGCCAGTTCCAAATTCTGATACAATTCATAAAGTAGCCACACCTTTCGTAATTAACCATTCTCGGTCTAAATACCTTCTTCGCTTCCCCTCCCTAAGAACAACCCTTCTCCTTCACTTTGTGACCGAAGCAAGACTGGAACGGCCATTTCTTGGTTTAGGCCAGATTGTACATGATTGATCTCTCGAATCTAAAGTACTCCCGTGCAAAGTGCATTTGTTTTAGGTTTAGAATTGTTTCTCATCCACACACCCAAATTTATCAAAACCAGCTGAAACAGTTTTTACCCACAAACACAAAGCATTCAATATTCACCGTTAGATGAAAAACCTGATTCAACCATGCTAATATCTTTCAACTGTTAGATCAAACTTATCTTGTTACACACAAATAAAATGTACCCTCATTTAGGTTTATATAACCGTACCCAAACGTGTACACCATGTTGGCTCACAAATAGTTAACCGAGGTTATCCATATGATTACTCTCATATCAACCTTATTCATCTTAACCATAACTAGTTCAAATGACTCAAATGAAACGAGTGAAAGAGCCGTTCAATTGTTATATTCTCATAGAAGTATACAAGAACACGATTGAAGCAAAATCGGTTTGATTCACTCGAATCAATCATGAACATTATAGCCACGGTTTGCAAAGATTGCATTCCTTATTATATAAGTGTTTATGTTCGTGTTCATAACCAATTTTAGAACTTTAACCTTCAAGTACGCACACGGGTATGCATACTTGAAATACCCGGACCAAGATTTGGTTGCGCCAGTACGCAAACGGGTACGCAAACTTTTAATCCCGCAGAAATTCTCGAGACATGAACCTGTACGCCAAGACGCAAACGGTACGCATACTTAGGTTCGGATTTCTCAAACCAACAGTACGCAAACGGGTGCGCATACTATGGTTCCTGACATGGATTACATATGTGCAAGAGTGCACAGCATGACATATCCAATAATGGTTAAGTGTTCTAAACTCTTATTTCAATCATTGAAACTTTCTTAGAGGATGACAATAGCCATTTTCACATACTATTAGCATCAAAGCAATTTTCAAGATATTGAAATAATCATAACGAAACATTCCAAGACTACACCAACTCGATTGTATCAAAGAAATCATGTAGGATGTTACTCGGCCATTTTCACATGATATAAGATGAACTTGGTCGGTTGAAAGCTTGCCAACACATATTTCGAGAAATATGTAAGCTGGATAAACTCACTCGAAATCTCAAATGTGTATATAGAAAACTATATCGTAATGCGACTTATGTTTCAATATAGGAGATAGAGTAGAAATACACTTTCCAAGTGATAGATGAGTTTCAGTCTCCACATACCTTTTGTCGATGAAGTGCTACAAACTCCCCTTAGTAGTTCTTCGTCTTCAAATGATGAACGCCGTGAAGTCTAAGCTCAACTACACAATCTATGTCCTAGTCCGAGACATCTATAAATAGTCTAGAAATCAAGACTTATAGTTTTGAACACTAACATTGACAAACATGCTTGATATAGAAACGCATGCGAGATCGACCGAGCAGTGCTCTAACAATCTCCCCCTTTGTCAATTTTAGTGACAAAAATATCAATACATATGGATTACAAAATAATTAAAAATTGTAGCTTCTCATCCAAATGCTTGATCTCCTTGGCATCTTCAACACGAATCGAAAACTTCGTCACTTCCAAGTACTCCATGATTCTAAACGTGTTCAACTCAAAGATCATAGTCGTTGAAGATCCGTAGCGATAACAATGAGAAAACAAATGCTCTCGATCATTGTTATAAAGTGTCATAGTATTATTACACAACATCAAATTTCAATTGTATTACAGCTTTGACAACAATACTATGGTGATATGTATCACTCCCCCTTAGTCAATACTTCATCTCGACATGAAAACCACTCCCCCTTACATAATGATCCGTAAACCATATGTATTTGTAGTATGAAACTACACATTGATTCTCCCCCTTTTTGTCAATATAAATTGGCAAAGGAACGAAAATTAGTGAGATCCTCATGAAATTTTCATAGAGATACTTTATGACCAAAAGAGAATAACATACCAACTTATTTAGATGCAATCATAAAGCCGAAGCTAAATGCATTCACCAAGGAGTTTATAAAGATACAAGATAACCCCTATAATATTCCACAACCGCACTCCCCACAAAGATTTGGCAATAAAGCACAAGTTCAAAAAGAACTCTCCCCCGTAATATGTCATTCCTGAAAGAACAACAAAGGCGACCTTACTTTTACAAGAAAAGAAGGATTTCTTTGGATATAACCAAATCACATGAAAACATGGATTTGAATCCAAAAATCTCAATTGAATCAACCACAAAAATGATCAATTCAATTGGTCATGCTAGACATAAGAGAACTTACGGAGCAACACAGTATATGCACAAAAATGTGGATCGGAGATCGACCAATACTGCAGAATATACAAGGATTCATTCTATTTTTCACCACTATTTGCACAATGACATATAATAGACTTAATCCTTGTAAACAAAAGTGTATCATTTTTTTCATCAAAATTTGCATAATGACATAAAAGGCTTTAACTTTTGTTTGTCAAAAGTTCATTCTATCTTTTATCAATACTTTCATACCGACATAATAGAGATAACTTTTGAACAAGTATGGGACAGTCACAGGTTCACGGACGTAAACAACATATCCCATAACAATTTGCAATACATAAAATCATAAAGATGAAAATTGCAAAAATCATCTTCCAAAAAACTTAGAATTTAAATAAATAAATCTAAAAACATGAAGATGAAAACGTTGGACATAGCTATGTGTACTCACAATAATGGCTATTCCAAACCTAGTAATGCTTCTAAAAACACAAGAAATAAATTCTCATAAGAAGTTTCCTAGACATTGAGACCTCTGAAGAATTCTTTATCGTCCCCGAACTCCTTGTCGTCAACAACCATAGGTACATAAGGTTCGTGAAGAAAGGAGTCAATTCCAACAAACCTTCTAGGCTGATGATGTCGAACCAGGGCCTTCTGAATTTCGAGAGTTCTCATAACAAAAGCCTTTATTTGCTGAATCTCCTTCCTTGTTTCCTTCAACTCTTCAAGAAGACTAGAAAACTTCGAGAATTTGAAGGAACAACTCTTGGCTTCCTCACATTCCTTCTTTTCTTTTCAAAGTTGGAGGTAATGGAGATTTCTCTTTTTCCTTAATGATTGATGGCTTAACAATCATATTAACATCTTTTCCATTAGAAGACATTATGCTTGGAGTATCCATACGTGTATGGGTTTGTGGGAGGAAATCACAATTTAAGCTCAACAAGCAGTCTTAAGATGAAAAGAGTTTCAGAGAAGGAAAATGAATGTAGGGTTACGGAACCTTTAACCACACAGGTTCACGCATGCACAATTCACAACCCTAAATAGAGTAGAATTGTCGAGAATAACCCTCTTTTATTGATTAAACATGGAAGTCCCTTCCAATATGAAATAATTCCAATTTTGTAAAACACGGCAAATCTAAGAAAACAACAAAAACATTTTTTTTCTTTTCTTAAAGCTCGAGGCGTGCACAATCTTGTCTCTTTTAATCAGGCACATGAGACAAGATGTACCAAAACAACACAATTAAGTTATGCTGCGGTGAACAACAATTTGTCCACCATAACCTTTTTGAAAGGAATTCATAGAATCCTGTCTATCAAAATGTTTAGACCATACTTTCTTTTCTAGTGGTCTTGTCTTCTCTTTGGAAACTAACTTATTTGAAGAGGATAAAATCTTACATACCTCAGTGGTTTTTTGAAAAAGTTTGAGCTTGTTTGCTAGCCGATTTGCTCTTCGTTGAAGTTTATTGACATATCTCATCTTGTGTTTGTACTTGAAACACTTTGAGAGTTCATGACCTTTGAGTGAACAATAAGAGCATGTCAACGGAAAAGATGATTCAGACTCCCGAGATGTGCAAGCTGCTAGACACAGAGTAGAACCTGAAAAATCAGACAGAGAGTTTCCAACAGAAAGGTCAATTTTCTCTTCCAGATTGATTGTGTCTCCTTCTGAAAGAATATCAAGATTGATGTATGTATTGCTACAATTATCAAAATCAATATCTTCACAAAGAAGTGCAACACTTGATTTTTCGTCTTCATTGGAATCATAGTGATCAGACATTTCATCAAGAGTTGCAACAAGACCTTTGTTCCCGAGTGTATTTTCTACGGTTTGGACACTCATTTGCAAAATGACCAAAACCTTTACACTTAAAGCATCATGACATATCCTCGTAAGCATCCCTATTTTTAATAGGAATGCGATTGTGAGGTTTAAATGATGATCTGTGTTTATCTCTGGAGAACCGTTTACTTCTCTTCAATAGAAGATCTCTAAACTGTCTTGTGATCAAAGAGACTGACTTGTAAAGATCTTCATCTGATGAATCAGCCTCAGAAAAATCATCCTCAGAGACATAAACACTTTTACTTTTGTCAAGTAATTTAGTGTTCTTTTGTGCTTTGAAGGCAACATCCTTTCCGATTTTGGATGTATGCTCATGATAAAAGATCTTTAGATTTCCAACCAACGTGTTTCCGGAGAGAGCATCAAGGTTATTTCCTTCAACGATGGCATGCTTCTTAGAATCGTTTCTAGATGGCAAACGATCCGATAATTTCATCACAATGTCCTTTTCGGGAATAGTTTTACCCAATGCAAAGGATGCATTAACAATTTCAGACACTTTGTGATTAAACTCATCAAATGAATCTTCATCTTCCATACGAAGGTTTTCCCAATCTAATTTAGGTTTTGAAGCCTAGTTTCCTTTTCACATGGTATTCCTTCGAATATGGTTTCTAAGATATCCCAAGCATCTTTAGACCGAGTGCACGTAGTCACATGGTGCTGAAGATCTGGGGTAATGGCATGTATGATGGCATTCAAACCGTCGGAGTTTTGCTTTGCAGCAAGTATCTCAGCAGCGTCATATGCACCAATATCCTTTGGAACAAATCGTATTTCCTATTGCCACAACGGGAGCATCATAGCCATTAACTACATAAACTCATGATTGAAAATCACGCGCTTGAAGTAAGGCACGCATAGCAATTTTCCACCACAAGTAATTTGAGCCATCGAAGACTGGTGGTACGTTTATAGAGATAGCACTTCTGTCCATATCAGATCGCTACAAACACAGACTTATAAGGTCTTTAATGTGTTTGCCTCGCTTTGATACCAATTGAAAATACGGGGTCTAACAACCACACCCAACAATTCGTTTGGCAATCTGAGAGGACTTACTCCAATATACTTTCTAGAGAATCAACTAGACAAGTCGATTAGACAATATCTAAAGTAAAGTATATTAAAGAGTTTAATATCTCTCTGTTTCACAATGTAATCCAGCAAATCAAACAGATAGAAATCCGCGAGCTTGATTATTATGTGAAATAACTTGAACGGTACCAAAGACCAATGTTCAAGTTTCAATCAATTTAAATCAACAACCAAGGGTTGGATATTCTAATTGATTGATCTTAATGCACAACCTGTGATGTTTCAATTATATAACAAAATATAATGCGGAAAAGAAATAACACGAGACACACCAGAATTTTGTTAACAAGGAAAACCGCAAATGCAGAAAAACCCTGGGACCTAGTCCAGTTTGAACACCACATTGTATTAAGCCGCTACAGACTCTAGCCTACTACCAATTAACTTCGGACTTGACCGTCGTTGAATCCTAATCAATCTCACACTAATTCAAGGTACAGATTGCGTTCCTTACGTCTCTCGATCCCAGCGAGGATACTACGCACTTGATTCCCTTAGTTGATCTCACCCACAACCAAGAGTTGCTACGACCCAAAGTCGAAGACTTGATAAACAAATCTGTCTCACACAGAAAAGTCTATAGATTGAATAAATCTGTCTCCCATGGAAATACCCAAGAGTTTTTGTTCTGTCTTTTGATAAATCAAGGTGAACAGGAACCAATTGATAATCCGGACTTATATTCCCGAAGAACATCCTAGTATAATCAATCACCTCACAATAATCTTAATCGACTAGCGAAACAAGATATTGTGGAATCACAAACGATAAGACGAAGATGTTTGTGATTACTTTTATATTGCCTTTCAGAGAAATTAATCTCGAGTCAATTATTTCAATTGTACTCAATACGATAGAATCGGGCAAGATCGTAACACGCAACTACAAAGAAAATAGTTTGGTCTGGATTCACAATCCCAATAAAGTCTTTGAAGTCGTTAACCTACAGGTCGAAGAAACCTAAGGTTAAAGGAGAATCAACTCTAGTTTATGCAACTAGTAACACACAGGAGGTGTGAGGATTAGGTTTCCCGGTTTCTAGAGTTCTCCTTTATATAGTTTTCAAATCAGGGTTTGCAATCTAAGTTACCTTAGTAACAAAGCAATCAATATTCATCGTTAGATGAAAAACCTGATTCAACCAAGCTAATATCTTTCAACCGTTAGATCGAACTTAGCTTGCTATACATAAATGAAATGTACCCTCATTTAGGTTTATATAATCGTACCCAAATGGTCACGGCAAAGGCGCCTGTCCCACACGCCTATTATTTTATATAATCGTACCCAAATGGTCACGGCAAAGGCGCCTGTCGAAAACGCAAAGGGGAGATATGTTCACAGCTTTGAACCACATAGTGTCTGGGAAATGCCTGTTGATTCCAGAAGTACCTCCTGAACCTTCCGCCACCGACAAAAAAATATATGACTGGGGACTGCTCACCACAGTGCATATTAAAGGAAATGAATTCAGGAGGACATTTGTCGATGTCGATACTGCCGTCAACATCATTCCTTTGAAAACTCTCTCAGAGCCGCCTGGCATTACTCGACAAGAAGCTACTCATGATCCCATGGAAATCGGGGATTACGAAGGAACTTCTAGAGATGCATATGGCTACATCAATCTCAAAGTTACGAAAAACTCGATGACCGAGACTAAGTTTTACATAATTCGAGAAGACCCGGATATGACATGATTCTTGGACGAACTTGGATTCACTTATTTGGAAAGAAGACTCCAACACCTTCAACATGTCCATGTTGTTGAAGAAAGCTCTGACTCAGAAGAAATGGAGGATACTCCGTCATTTGAGCACTTGGAAGAAGTTAAAGCTTTGACGGAACTCACACAGAAGCCTGGAGAAAGTGCACATTCTTTCATCAAGAGGTTCCGTACTCAGGCAAGTCTTATCCCTCTTCATACACCAATAATACCAATGTTGAAATATACTGCTCTGGTCCGGGGACTTCTCCCTGCTAACAACTTAGCAATTACGAAAAAGCTACAAGTGGATAGTCTCACCTTAGCAGTATTACATTAAATGGTTACGCTCGAGCATCTCCATGTTGATCATTCTATCAAGAGGTTTATTGCTGAAGACATGGCTATGCACGGCAGACAGTATGCTGGATACTCTCCTCTACATGAGTGTCCATATGTGCCACAACCATGGAATCAGCAAAAAATATTCAAGGCACGAACTATTAAGCCGAACAAATTCAAAGAAGGAGATTTGGTTCTCAAGGAAGCTAAACTTGATCTCCATTCCACAAGGAGTTCCAATTGGGAAGGACCGTTTATGGTTGCTAAGTCCGTAACCGGAGGATACTACAAATTAATCAACACAGATGGCAGAACCCTGCCATTATTTCACGAGAAATGGCTTAAGGCATTTATCTGAAATTATTGGGCATTTGAGGTATTGGACGTGTGAGCAATCATGACGTCTGCATTCGGCATTTAGGATTTTCTTTCATTGTATTTCAATTCCTCCAAAACGTTTGCAATACTTGCAATCAGTATTTGAATTCAGAAATTTACCAAAATTCAGTTCATTTTACTTAAAAGAAAATCTCTATCAAATCCAAAAGAAAATCCTCAATCATCTACCAATCCAAAGTTAGCCAATATCAAGACCCAAATAAAAACCTCACATCTCTCAGAAGTTCAGAAGTTCAAGAGATTATGAAAAGGAAATCAAAGAAAATCAGCAAAAAAGGATTTTTGCGGCTCTGCATCCTTCAAGACCTGCAAAGGCGCCTTCTCCTTGTTCAACTCCTCAGTCAGCCTGAAAATCTTGTCTTCCTTCTCCATCACAGCATCATTGGGAAAGGGTATGTGGTTCTCACATGAGTCCTTGATAGCGTTCATTTTCTTACGAAGCCACTTTACATTGAAGCCAAGTCTTTCTGAATTCTCCAAGTTAAACTCCCAATCAAAGAGTATATCTGGAGTCACAGTACTTCCCGCCCTAGTGCATATATCACTTACAACATGTAGGATAATACCTACTTGCATTGTTAAAGCATATGCACGCCCAGGATTCCTGTCCACTATTATGTGACCAAACTTCTTCCATATTTTCTCGTACAAGCATGCATATCCAATGGGAACGCTGAATCCACCTACTATTTCATGATACGGGAGTGAAGCATCAAAGGGAGGATCAAAAGCAACTCCTGCACTTGGATATTCATGCACCACTATACGGTTCTCAATTACTGGAGCAGCTTCTACAATCGGGACAACAATTTCTTCAGTATTCTCTACTGGTGTTTCGGTTTCTTCTATCATTGAAGCAGCAACAATCTAGGTTTCCATAACTTCAGTGACAACCTTCTCATGGCCTTGAAGTGCAGGGATGGTCGTCTCTTCATCAATAACTCCAGGGAAATTCGGGTTATCCTCATTGGTTTCAATATCCTCAACTTCGGTATTTGACACCTAATACGAAGATTACATGAGGTTAGAGTCGTTTAAGCATGAAACCAAGTGAGATTATAAAATATAACATACAATCAATACCACATCATCAAAGTTCATCATTATACACTCAAGGCACGAGCAAATAGCATGAAAGTCATGAAAATACGTTTTACGGTAACCTCGTCTGAAAAAACTGTACTCTACTCCGTACTAAAAGACGAAGTGGGAGCAATCTACAAGGAATCTTAAGATGGGTTATATACCATTCTATTCGTATGGATGTTCTATATAACGTATCAAAATTTCATAATAATCCGATGAATGAGCAAAGATATGTGGTCAAAACATTGAGCAACATACCATCTGAAAAAGTTCTGAAAGTCTCCTGGAAGTTTACTGTTCCGCCTTTTTCAGGCCCTGAACGTGCTCAAAACTTAAAAAGCTTCTTAGAAAAAGCTTGGAAATTTTCCAGGCTTGAATATGCATATGCAGATCATGAAAATCCGACTCCAGATGAAGGTTTTACAGCGTTTTTTCTAAAATACTGAGTTCTGAATTTTCTGACAGCGAAATTCGACCAAGTTTTTCGTGTATACACATGGATTCTCATTCATTCACTCACAAATCAGCAATTTCATACTTCTATGAAAAGGTTACAAGATATGTACTTACTTGGGAGGTCTTCGAAGTGTTCGAAGAGTTGGGATTGCCCGTGTCAACATCAAGAGGTTCATCACTTTCGTTCGGTTTCGAATCTTTGGAATTTCATTCGTCTCTATTCTCGGAGGAAGACCGAGTATCAGCACTCTCCACCTCCATGGAAACATCCTCCTGGACATATTCTCAAATAATTAGCATTTTTCACATGAAGCATTTATGTTTGGCTTTGAGGGAGAATACTCACGACATTTTCTTCTTCAACGCTCAGATCAGAGATTGTCTGCCCAGCAGCGGAGAATTGAAGACCATCAATACTGGACGGAGCAAAGTTCTGTAGCCAAATAGCAAATATTGATTTCATGATCCTGGTAATGCGGATAGAAGAAGTCACAGCGGAAAAATATCGACAACTCACCAAAGCAGCAACCGGGGACTTTATGGTGTTAGGCAACAACTTGTAATTCTTGTTCCTGCCTTCTCCACCGTGAATGATTGTTTCCGCTTCTGAGAAATTCACTTCAATTCGAGATTTCACAGCACGACCATCCTGCAAAAGAAAATTGATGCGGTAATTAAAGACAATTATATGGGTTATGTGAAGAATACGCAAAAGATACATACTGGTGAACTTCCTGGAGATGTCTTTCGTTTATCACCGCCAGAAATATGCCTTAGTCTTGGACGAGAGGCACTCATCACAGCAGAAGGAGGCTCTTTCACTAAAGGCTGGGCAACTATCACGAAATCATATAGGCGCTCAAACTGCTGGTCCCAGAAGTCTATGTAACCCGGAGTCACATATGTAATTCGTTCAGCACAAGGGAACCAATAAGAACTTCCTTCAACATATGTATGATCCAAACAAGTCTTAAGCTGATCCACTGATGGTTTTCTCCTCCGGAAAGTTGGAACACATTGATCCATACCCATCTGACGGGTTGCTCTATCAATATTGTACTCCTCGACCAGAAAAGCCTCCATATGTTCGATATCGAGATGACTGGAGTGCAACTCAAAGATAAAAGATCTCTCGCCATCGTTCAAATCGACACCGGATTTCAACTACTTGCTTTCTCCACCATTGAAAGTTATTAATTGGGAAACATGAGGAGGAATTAGCACCCAAGGACGGAAGTTGAACTCAGACTCATCATCTAATACATCAATGAAGCGCGTCTTGGACTGAATTTGCTTTGTAGACCAGCGCATAATCCTGGTGTTATCTTTCTCATGGAAAATACGTCGAGAATCAGCAGCACTTAACCCTTACAAGATACTACGGGGAATAGGTGCATACTTCTCGAAACGTTCCCACATCAAGGCCTGAAGAAACATCGTATTGGCGTAGCATTCAATCTTCATAAAGCCGTTCGAAATACTGGAGTCTATAATCAGGGAGTCCAGGTTAGAGTACAAAGAACCCAAGAATAAGCTACCTATTGGAATTTGTTCACCTTGAGCCATCTTAATGTCAAAAGGGATTACAAATGGATTTAGCAAAGTTCCGACGTCTTCAAACACGTCCCTGGACAGCCATAAACACAAGAAAGCAGCAATGGATAACATACCGTCGGGTTCGTTGAGGGGGACATCTCGTGGCCACCAGTGTGTCAACCAGTGGGCATAACAACCTTTGCCAGAAGCCTTGTTAATTCTCTCCATCTCAGCTGTTAAAGTGTTGGAAATTGCTTTCTTCTCTGCCGAAAGTTCTCCAGGAAAATTACCTGTGACTGGGAGATGCAACAAAGCAATTTCATCTTCCAAGGTAATAGTAAACTCTCCCCAGCTTCATATAAAAGTGTGGGTTGGAATGCACCAGCGGGCAAGAAGGGCCACAATACCTCGTGCATCATGAAAAATATACAAATCTCCAGGTGTCTGAACGGCTCTGGTAACTTGTGCTCTATCCAAAGCATAACTCTAACATGAGGAAAACCAAAGCATGTGTCTTGCCCATCCGGAAAATTTATCTAAAGGTCGTCGAGAGAGCTTGAATTCTATAATTGAAGCCTGGAAGAGTCCTCGTTCAAGACAAAACCGAATAGCTGCTCGAGGAGTCACCAATTTCTTTTGAGTAACCGTCCTGGGGTTTATCAAAAGACGATATACTGGAGATTTGAGACGCTTTTCGGTTTCCTGAACCTCAAAAAAATGCATCATCTACATTCGGAACATTCTTGACTCCAGGTGTTTCGTCTTCCTCTTCTCCAACGGAAGTCTCATCCATGCATGCCTCTTCTCCAGAGATATCATTGTCTACACACATTTCATCTCTGGGAGCATCGTTAGCTTGGGAATCAGACATTCTTGCAAAGTAGCTGAAATGTGCACAAAGCATTTTACTTCAGTATATCATCATACAAGGTGCAAACTGCAGCAATGTGGTACTTATGGAAACGTCTACAAAATGGTAATTCTTAACTCTTACCTCTTTACAATTTCACTAACAATAGTGATTGTGCCGCAAGAGTTAACACTCCAAAACTAGTTCGTTTCTTGAAACCTACAATAACGAACGAAACTTTATTAATTTTCAAAACTGATTTTTCATAAAATCATAGACACAATTTTCATAGTATGAACATCCACAACTGAACTATGAAATTTATACCAAGACAATATTTCGTCATAAATAAATTGTCGAAGTTTCGAGGGTTACTCAAAACCCTACAAAACAGTAATTAACGTGAATTGCTCACGTAAATTTCAGAATTTTATTTAATATGAACAAACCCACGTGAACAAAATATGTCATATTCACCATAATATGTCACGGTTTCATGAAACAAAAAAAAAAAAAAAAAAATTACTCGGTCGGTGCCTCGCCGGAATTTGGTAAGGATGGTGAACGAACGGTGTCGGCGGGTGAGAGCTCCGGCGATTTTCCCTGCTCCTCCTGATGCTCGGACATGAAGGTGATGGAAGGATGAAGAAGATGGTGGTCGTGTGGGAAGAATAAAAAAAAGTAATTAATTCCTTTTATATATATACCTAATTTTATTTCCAAAACCTAATTCCATAAGGATTTTCTCTTTCGGCCCGGCCCATAAATACTAGACCAACCAAGGTTCCACCATCGAATCAGCGGTTCTACACCAAATTTTTCTCACTAGATGATGCTTTATTATGCCACTGGGGTTTCCGCTCAACCATGGTTTGCTCATTCAGTCGAAATCCGGTAATGTCTTATCTTATGACTAAGTTCAATTACTTATTTCTGTTTGTACCTGGGAAATCACCATTCAATGCTGACTGAGGAACATGAGTGTTCCTCACTAAGCAGGGGACTTAATATAGATGGTGGATTTTCGACAAAGGGTAAAATTGTAAAACTATACTCCGGATCCGGTAATCGGATGAGTATTGAGGCCCATGTCTATCATTAAAGCATGAAACCTCATGCCATAAATCTCTGATCGAGAAGGTTTGTCTCTCGAGTATATGTAGATGTGTAGTCTCCCAGTGAGGCCACGGCACATCTCATGAATCTTGAGCAATTTCGTGTAATTACTCAGGATCCCGGCAATCGGATGAGTATTGAGACTCATGTCTCTAAGCGTGAAAGCTCATGCCATAAAACCTCTGATCGAAAGTATCTCATAGAAGATGTAGATGTGTAGTCTCCCAGCTGAAACCACGACACATCTCATACTATATAGAATCGCAAGATTGGACGGCTCCTAGACAGCGTGTCTTCTAGTATAGAGCAATAACGTCTTCAGGATGCAACCATGTTTTCCCTGACTATACAAGAGGAATATGACACTCCAGCAAGTTCATATTGCTCAACGCTCGAATAATTAATACTCCTAGATGGGAAGCCCCGCTAGTATAGAGCCATCGATTAATTATCTCTAATCGCCCGAATATCAGCAATATTCTCTACGATTCTTCGTTATATTTCGTCACTTCAATTCGTGGTTCTTCCCAGCAGGTATTCCACGGGTTAGTGATAAATATTCAACGAAACAGCATCCGAGCATCGAATAAGCCCCGACTAAAATGGTGCAAGTGTACTTAGCAATAATGCATGAGACCAACATTTGAATGCGCAAACGAGCATTTCAAAAATATGAATGAACGATGAACCTATGCAAAATGGGAAGGAAAAATAATAATAATGAAATATTAGCAAAGGCGCCGGGGACCGAGCTCATCACCTGGCGGTCATGCCGTGACCAGTCCTACCCCCAATTTTATATTTTGTCATATTTTATTATTTTTCCCTGATCTCGTGAAAATTCTCTCGTTCGAGCAAATCTCCTTCGTTTCAAGGAAATTCTCTAATCTCGTGATTTTATCAAAGAAATAATAAAATTAGGGAAAGGTGTCGCGGGACCGAGAACCAGCCGGCCATGCCCTAGCCGTGGCCGGTCCCACACCTCACGTCCCATTGTTTTATTATTTCTCTCAAATTATGAAAATTCCCTGATTTCATGAATTTTCCCTAAAACCATGAAAATTCCCTAATTTTATGAATTTTCTCTAAAATCATGAAAATATTATAAAATTAGGAAAACTCGTGGGACCGGGCTCTAGCCGGCCGGCCATGCCATAGACGGTCCCACACGCCTATTATTTTATTATTATTTGTTGTTTTAGTTTCCAGATTCCATGAAAACTCCCTGATTTCAACAAAATACCTTGGTTTTAACAAATCTCTCTGATTTTATGAAAATTCCCTAAAATCATGAAAATTACATAAAATTGGGAAGAGTACTCTGGGACCGTGCCCATTGGCCGGCCGGCCATGCCTTGGACATTGCCGGTCCCACACTCCATCATTCCCTATTTTATTATTATTTTATCTCTCTCATTTCATGGAAATTCCCTAATTTCAGCAAACTCTCCAGTTTCATGGAATTTCCCTCAAATCATAGAAAATACATAAAATCACATAAACCGGGGAAAGTGTGGGACCGTGCTTGTCGGCCGGCCGGCCATGCCCTAGCCATGGCCGGTCCCACACCTTGAAATTCCCTGTTTTATTTATTATTTTTCATCATCTCATGTATTTTTTTCCTAGTTTCAAAGAAACCCGGATTCTCGCATATTTTTTTCAAAATGTTGCTCAAATGCGCATCGGAAAATCTTGAAACTCTCGGGATCGAGACACGGACACTATGGTGACACGAGCACATCCCCTTGACCGACCAAGGGTGGCTCTAAGGTCTGCAAATAGCCGGTCCCACATGTTTTAATGGTTTTAACCTAAATTGCTCAATTGCTCATATTAGGTTCAAACTTCTTCCAAACAATTAAGAGTTTGCTTGAACGACCATCCATTGGTCCCGCGTCCACCAAGAGCTGTCCCCATGACCTCTTTGTCGGTCCCTCAGTTCATGACCAGGTTTTTATTATTTGTCGCTCACACGAGCATTATTTCAATAAATGATTAAACCAGCATTTAATCATTCTTTCACCATACGGTCCTCTAAGAGACTTTGGTATTTTGCTCATTCGAGCATCTGGGCGTACATGGTGGACTCGTCATCCCATGTAGCCGGTCCCTGCTTCACTCTACAGATTGATTTGCAATAAATCATCATTTCGATAAAATTAGGGTTTTGAATCCAGAGCTCGCAGAAACATGATTTTGAGCGATTTCAAATACTCGATAATTTTATGTTGATTCCATGATCAACGTTTTTATTTATTTTACTCGACCCAAGAATAAGTATCTTAAATTAATATTTATTTTGGTCCCGCTACCAACAATTCATCAAACGAGCAATATTTGCTCAAACCGGCAATATTTGCTCAAACTAGCAATATTCGCTCGAACCAGTAATATTTGCTCGGATTCAATAATATTGGTTCAACTATCAATATTATTCGACAATTCAAAGAACACAATTTGCTCGTCTTAGGTAATCAACATAATAATACCTCGTCTCAAAGAGACATATTTGATTCATGAGTTTGTAACATTTGCAAAACATGTTCAACTCAACAATACATGGACTCATCGTCCCACAAAGTCACAAGAATCGACTCCACAATCACGAGATATCAATAGTGTCACATGGGGGATATTAACTAGGGTTTTGGTCTGTGGTCTACAGCACGTGTGTTCACCCACGATGAGAATGTGAGCAAGTCGTGCAATCAGTTGGAAGAGTCAGCAAAGTAGTGGGTGGAAAATTAACCAAGTCTCCGCACGATGAGCAACTGGTTTTAACACGATTTCCCACTTCCCCGCTCTCGATTCCAGAAAACTGTCACACTTCATGGGATCATGGTGTTTTCAACTCCGGCATTATAAAATGTCTCTGAATCCTGATTGAAAGAGCAAGATTCAAACACTCGAACATTCGCTAAAAACGAGCAATTTCTCATCAAAGTTCATACAGACAATCTTTCGTCTATACGAACTCAGAGAAATCACTCTCAATTGAGCAAAATTCAATCATTCAGAGCGTTCTTACGCTTAATTCACAACACACCTACAATCTCAGATCACCATTGATCTCACGCATTTCTCAGCTTCCCTCCTACTGATAAACCTATCCTCTATTGTGACCGAATTGACTGCGAAACGGCCATTGTTCTTGGTTTAGGGCGAGTCTTACAGATTGATCTCTCGAACTTAAAGCAATCCCTTCTTGCAGTGCATCTGTGTGAGGTTCAACATTTCGCTCGGTTCAAGGAGTCTCCACACGGTCGACTATTCAATTCCGTAAAAACCAGCAAATCATTTTTCCCCATCTACACCAAGCAGTAAATTCTCGGACATGAACCCGTACGCCAAGATGCAAACGGGTACGCATACTTAGGTTCCCTGATTTCTCAAACCAACAGTACGCGAACAGTGCGCATACTATGGTTCCGGACATGGATTACATATGTGCAAGAGTGCACAACATAACATATCCAATAATGGATAAGTGTTCTAAACTCTTATTTCAATTATTGAAACTTTCTTAGAGGATGAAAATAGTCGTTTTCACACACTGTTAACATCAAACAATTTTCAAGATATTGAAATAATCATAAGGAAACATTCCAAGACTACACCAAATGATTGTATCACACAAATCATGTAGGATGTTACTCGGAAATTTTTACATGATATAAGATGAACCTGGTCGAAGCGAAATCTTGCCAACACATATTTGTAAGCGAGATAAACTCAGCTCGAAATCTCAAATGTGTATATATAAAACTATATCGTAATACGACTTATGTCTCAATATAGGAGATAGAATAGAAATAGATTTTCCAAGTGATAGATGAGTTTCAGTCTCCACATACCTTTTGTCGATGAAGTTCCACAAGCTCCCCTTAGTAGTTCTTCGTCTTCAAATGATGAACGTCGTGAAGTCTAAGCTCAACTACACAATCTATGTCCTGGTCTGAGACATCTATAAATAGGCTAGAAATCAAGACTTATAGTTTTGATTACTAACATTGACAAACATGCTTGAGATAGCAACGCATGCGAGTTCGACCGAGCAGTGCTATAACAGCTAGTAATACCCTGCGCCTACTAGGATGCAAATGAGAAACCCATTACTGACATACAATAATCTTATTGGATTATTATTGGAACACGACAAACATTGATTTGAATGATATTCCTGGGGACCCGGAATCGCGGATATAAACTATTCATCGTATTTTACCAACTTGCATAGGATGTGTTCGTCTGAAAATTCCATCAGTTGCATCCACTAACTGACGAATCAACATGTGACTGTTGACCTGGCATATGACCAGTCAACAGTCAGGGGACTAATGTGGATACATGAAAATAATTGACCCTAAAATGGATATCCCTTATCTTACTAAGGGTTCCTCTTAAGAAGAAGGAACTTGGGGACTAGGTCCAACCCATAGGATAATTGATGGACCTATCCCAAGAAGGAAAATCTTCAAATAGTTGGGTCTTATCCCTAAAAAAATGGGACTTTTTCCTAGTTCCTTGATAACTTGGAAAAAAGGAAAGTGGTAGTTTTGTAATATATTAGCATTATGAGTGTTTATTCATAAGGAGGAGGGGAAGGATTATTATAAAAGGGAAAGAAAGGAGACTTAGGAGGGGACACTTAATTCATATCTTTCTCGCTCTTCTTCTAATTCTCTCTCTCCATTCACCTCTAAGGGGATGGGCTAGATGTGGCTTGGACTTGCTTCTCCTTACCCTATCAACAAACACCTTATTCGCTTCCTCCCTAAGATCAACCCTTCTCCTTCATTTTGTGACCGAAGCAAGACTGGAACGACCATTTCTTAGTTTAGGCCAGAATTGTGTAGATCGATCTCTCGAATCTAAAGTACTCCCGTGCAAGTGCATTTTTTAGGGTTTAGATTCGTTTCTGCTTGACACACCCAAATTTACCATTTCAGTAGAATCGATTTTTACCCCAAAACACTGTGTAATTTCTTTTCCGCATTATATTTATTTATATAATTGAAATATCACAGTGCGTAGTTCAATCAATTGGTAAATCCAACCTTTGGTTGTTGATTGAAATTGATTGACACTTGAACGTTGGTCTTTGGTACCGTTCAAGTTGTTTCTCATAATAATCGAGGCCCACGGATTCCTATCCATTTGATTTGCTGATTACATTGAGAAACAAAGATATAACTCTTGGATATATTTTCCTTGATTGAGTCTGACTGTCTAGTTGATTCTCTTTGAATTATATTGGAGTTAGTCCATACAGATTGCCTAACGAAATATTGGGTGTGGTTTTTGTACCCCCCGCTTTTTCAATTGGTATCAGAGCATGCAAACAAGCAAAGACCTCATAAGTCTTTGTTTGTAGCAATCTGAATCTATGGACAAAAGTGTTATCTCTGACAAATGCATCACCAGAGAAAAAAGTTATGATTTTATGGAATCTATTAAAGAGAAAGACTTGTCAATCTCACACATAGATGAACATTCTGTTCCCATGAAACAAAAAAGTGTTGACAAGTGTTACCCGATTATCTTATGTGAGTCCGGCAGGTGAAGTAGAAAGGGAAGCAGTCCAAGAGAGTGCAGCGATTCTAAAACTTGTCAGCATCCAGGCTGAAAAGATGAGGGTACCCAAATACACCACAATCTTTAATTTATCCACCTATAATTCCTCTTACCGAAAGTGATTGTGTATGGACAAAGTCGAGAAAATACGACAAATCCGGTATTCACACTTTGTGTGATCATCTATGGATACGAGATCGAGACAATACACAATCAAAGTGTGATTACTTGATAATAGGTTCAGACTTAACCAAACTCTATAGGATCACTATCAAGTAAAGCGGAGTTAACATTTGTGTAATTTACTTTAAATTATAATAACAACAATTATAATTGCGGAAAGGAAAATTAAATGACACAATAAGATTTTTTTAACGAGGAAACCGCAAATGCAGAAAAACCCCAAGACCTAGTCCAATTGAATACTCTCAGAATTAAGCCGATATACAAAATATAAACCAACTTCGTATAATTGAGACCAAGCAACTAACCCTAGTTCACTTAGTTTCTTCAGTATCCCTACGCTTCCGATATTCAATAAGTGCACGCATTGGAACAATTCCTTTGGATCGTATTCCAAACAGTAAAGGAACAACAAATCTGTTTGGTAACAACTCTCTTGATTCTTTCCAGATAAAGATATCTCAAGTCATATGCAAAGGCTCTTCCGTTTAAACTAATAAACTCCTTTGCCTGGTTAGATCAATCCAATCTCTATTACCTAAGTAATAAGATTCGGATTTGTAACAATCAATGTAATTGCAGGAAATCCTACAATACACACCTCACAAGAATTCGTAATATTTAACACATCTTTAAGATCAACAATCAATCTCTTTATTAATTGAGTTAGAAATTTTACAAGAAGGAAATGAAATCAAGAATATAATTGCTACTCTAGACTTTCTGTCTCCTCTAAACTTTCTCTCCACTCTAAAAGATCTCTCTTTTTTCTTAAGCCTATTAGGCTCTTTATATAGGGCATTACATAGTGGATGACAAACTAAGTCTGTCCTTTATTTTTAGGATCTGGCTTGCGACATTATCGCAAGTGTACAAATGCTAAATATCGCAACACTCCTAAATTTCGCTAGGTCTTCACATCTTTTCGTGTTCATGCTTTGTCGTCATCCGTTGCGTCATTTTTATTACCAATCAGCGATATCTTCGCAAAGGTGTCGTTTATGGATTTTGCAAGGGTCTTGGTGTTGCGATATTCTGATCCTACATCTTGCCTCTTCTCATGTCTTCTCTACGAAGGAGAGAATGTCATGAGAACTAGTACTTTCAAAATGCCGCAACTGTTCATCTTTTCATATTTTTCTGCATTGACAGGATTCTGTACTTTTACGCATAATTTATTACACGTATCTCTTCCTCCATCCATTTCTTGACACGTCTTTTTCAACTGCTATTTCTAAACCGTTCATGTCTACTCTTCGCATTAAATGTGTTTATCTTTTCGAGAATCCTTCTCTCTATATATACTTTTCTTATTCCTCTCTTCTTCTTTTTTTACTTTCTTTCTTATTTTCTCTGCAACTTTTCTTCAACCTCTCTCAGTAACTTCCGCTTCTGCTGCTGTAAATCTTCTTCTTTCTACTTCTTTTGATCTTCGATTTTATCTTCATTCCCATACTCTGAAAATGCCTCCAGTTGGTCGTAAATATGAAACTTCTCTGGACAAAGTTCAGAAAGATTTCGAAGATAAAGGTTTCGTATTAACCACCATTCCCAATCAAGAGTCTAAATCCATTCTTTCTGCCAAACTGTTTGCTGATCATCATTGTGATGATAAGGAAATCATAATTTCGCTAGGTCAAATTCTCGCTGGCCTTCCCATTCCTCTCTATGATCCTGATCTCCCTTATTTTATGAAATTCTTGCTCATGCGAAATTCTCGCGAGCCATCTACCATTTGAGTGGAGATTGTATCCGCTTACTGCTTGAGTTCGCCAACCGTGATGCTGGTAAAGGGTCTCTTTACCCAAAAGAAGTCAGATATCCTAAATTTGATGACTTAGAGATATTTGCCAAAAAATATACAGTGGAAAGCTTCTTCGAAAACTATGAAGTAATAAATATGAAGAATGATAGAACTCGCTGGGGTGCTCGCTTGAAGAGAAGAGAAAATGTCGCCAGCGATAAAATACTTATGCAGGATATCGACTGGCATTCTGGCAAGAACAATGTTCCTCGTCACTCTAAAGACGACAGATGGTGCGTCTTTCCGCTAGTTTTGAAAGGACCTTATATTTCAGGTTCAAATGTGCTCCCTGCGAATCTCGCCAATTATCAACCTTGGTTTTTAACTGGCCTGAGAAAGCAAAAGAGGTATACTTCCTAAATTTCACTCAGTTTATAATCTTCACTCCTTTTTATACTTATTAATCTTGCGAAATTTTCAGATTACCAAGTTGAGAAAAAGCTACAAAAGAACTGCTAAGGCAAGTACCCTAGCGGCGCTCCGTTCGATCACGGATGAAGTAAGAAATACTTTTCTTTATTATTTTTAACAATATTATTGCCTCTGTTTCTTATCTTCATTCGTGTGCGAAGGTTGGTGTTGAAGTTGCTGAAGAAGAAGAAAGTTCTAAGGTTGCGAAGACCAAAGGCAAGGGTAAAGGTTCTCTTCGCAGGGAGAAGTCCACTTCCCCACCTTCAAAGAAATGAAAGATTCACTCTTCCTCTCCTTCTAATCTTCAGTCCAGCGAAAGCTCTGATGATGAAGATAATGATGATGTTGATACTTCTTTAGCAAAGGAGGATTTTCGAATGAATCTTCTATGGAACAACTGTCAAAAGATCTTCTCTGACTCCGTGCAAGGGATTGGAGATGATCGTCTCTCTAGTACATGCAAAGCTCTCGCGAGTATCTGCGATGCTCCTTTACTAGAGGGTGATGATTCACTTCATGGGGTCTCCAGATCAGTGACTCCCAGCTTTCTAAATTCACTTGGTGTCTTGGTATGTCTTTGTTCCCCTATTTCTTCATAATTTTGATTTTAAGTTATATCTTGATAATTTCTTCACTTTCTTTTATAGACCGGGAGAGCCTCCTTCACTGTTGCCTCAGATCTTGAGAAAAGGCGCAGTATTCTTGAAAAGAAGAATCTTCAACTTCGCAAGAAAAATGAAGAACTGGAAGCTGAAGCTGCTACTCTTCGCGAGAAGACTAAGCAATTAAAAGCTGATTCTTCCACTCAGATCTGATGAAGCCATTCTTCTTCACTCATTCCCTGACCCTATGGAAAACAATGCTCTTCTTGATCACCTCAACAATTCTTTGAACAGTTTTTCAAATGACAAGATTAAATCTCTTCCTCTAAATGAAATTCAATCCAAATTTCGCCTCTTATAAATTGATCATAGGTCTAGTTTAGGCTTAGCCAACCAATTTAAGCGTCTCTATCTTAATTCTAAAGAAAAAATTAATACTTTAAGAACCAAAATTAGTGATCTCATAGATGATAAAGATCGCATCGCTAGACAAGGTGCTCAAGCTTTATCGAAATTCCAAAAGACTCACTTAGCGAAAGAGAGAATCAAATTCGCTCCCTTCTTCTCATAAATAATGGCGATGAATTCGCTTGGGCTGCGAAAGTTCTAGATGATGCCAGAAATAATTTAGGTGTTAACGTTAGTCTTCAAGCTGAGCATACGGCCTTGGTTAGGGATATGATTTCTGACAGAGAAGGTTGTTAATTTTTCTTCTTTATTTAACTGTTTGTCTTTCATGAAATTGTCGTTGAGTTGCTAATTCATTGTCACATATTCGCAGAAGCTGAAGAGAGATTTCGTAAAAGAATTGAAGAACTTGAGTCTGAGAAGGAGCAACTCGCAAAGAACCTTTCTTCTCGGGATGATAAATATTCTAGATTGAAGAGGCAACTACAAATTACTGTTGAGAATTTTAAGAATGATGCTACTCTTTTTCGCAATCAGACTATTAAGATGGTCTGCGGTGATAATAGTATCCTCATTCCGCATATCCTTGCCTTCTTGAAGAAATCCCCAAGAATGTGCCTTCTCTGGATATCTCTGACAGCGATGCTAGCGAAGAAGAGGAATCTGATGGAGATGAAGAAGTAGAAGGATCTGATGAAGATGATGAAGAAGAAGAATCAAACGAGAAATAGTTCTATTTTCTTCCTTCTCTTTTTGTAATATCTGTACATTCATTCTTTTAATCTTTTATTTTTGTAATCTTTTGCCGTGAATTTCTTGAATCTTTAAATACAATTTCTACTTTTCTTGTTCCTTCCTGCACATGTTAAAAGAGCAATTATTTTTTACAATATATTATCAACCTTTCATTTTATGAGTGCGTAAATCTATCATATGAAGACAAATAACATGTTTTTATTCTATACATTCCCATACTTGCCTCTGTTATTTGCATTCAAATGAAAGATTGAGCAAGTTACTTTCGAATAGTGATATGTATTCATGCCTCAATCTCGCAGTTATTCTTCTTTGAATTTTTCGCAAGTAAGTATTTCTTGGTTTCTTCCAAGATTTCATTTTTTTCTTTTTCTCTTATGTGGTCTTATTTTGCCTTCCTAGTTAAAGGTCTTATTATGCCACCTCTTGTCATTGCGAGAAAATCGCAGACGTATTTACACTTTCATGTAATGACCCATTGATCTTGTCTTATCATTTCTCTAGTATTGTTGCCTCTGCAGGATATTTTTGTTGCGGCAATATGACAGGCCTAAAAATTCTTGCGAAAATAAATCCCCATGACATTGCCGTCTTGCGACGAAATCACAGGACGTCCTTAAACTTTCATGTACTGACCCATTGATCTCGTCTTATCTTTGTCTTTTGTATTATTGCCTCTTCAGGATTGTCGCACAAATATGACAAGCCTAAATTTCCTTGCGAAAATAAATCCTCATGACATTTGCGTCTTAAGACACTTATCAGCTCCCTAATGGAGGGTGCCGCCCTTATCTTCCCCTCTGGTTGCCCCTTCAAGGAGGCGTACTTCTGCCATACAAGGCTAGATCCTCCCATCCGGTCTTAACAACAACTAGTTGTTTTTGCAGCCTCTTATCCCTTTTGCCTATATGGCTTATGGTTACGAGACTGCACCCTAAGTGGAGTTTTCTTCGGGCCGAGTGCAGCATAAGCCAAGACTTGCCAAGAATGGCCGAGACACTTCAAATGCCCCAGGCACTCTTGGCTCAACCGTGTACCTCGGCACCTTGATCAGATGCTGACTCCTTAGAAGAGACCCTCGGTCGTCCAATCTAAGTCATAAGCTTAGATTGAAAATCCAAGGTACCTCTCCGGATGGGCTTTATTGACCCCAAATCTCCATGACTCAGGTTCCAGGGGCGGTGTAACCTTTTCCCTGAGCCATGCAATAGGTACCCCCTTCTATGACGCATTTTAGGTCTTATATTTGCCTCTTGCGAAATTTTGATTTCGCGAACTAGGGTGTACGCCATAGTTGGTTCGCCTCTGTCTGATTATTTTGTTGATTCTTCTGCATATAAGCTCTTTTGTAATTTCGCAATCTCATCTTTATCATTCATAATATATTTTCTTCTTCTGCATATCAGCTCTCTTTCGCAATCTCATCTCTGTTATTCATTTTTTTTTTAAGATCAAATCAATCATACATTTTTCCTTTCTCCTCCCAATTTCTACTTCGGCAGTCAACAAGTACATTCATTCTTTAAGTCTCTTACTTCTGCTACTTTTTGCCTCTGCATTTTTGAATTTTTCTGTCATTTTCTTGTCTGTTGCGAGATTTTCGCCGCTTCTTATCTTCAAAATGCCTTGGCTTCGCAGAGTTTCTTCTTCTCTTTGTTCTATTGTATCTACCATCAATCTTTCACTCTTTTGTTTATCTTTGATGTTGTGTTTCCAATTCTTCTTCTTCGCAGCTCTTTCTTCACAAGATTCTATATCAATTTCATAACACTTCTTTCCTTCAACCCAATCTCCTTTTATGATGCCAATACCATTGGGATGAGGAAATTTGATACATTGATGGAAAGTCGATGCCACACCTAGAATCTCATGTAACCAAGGTCGTCCAATCAATGCGTTGTATGGTGATTCCACATCGACTACACAGAATAAAATTTCAAAGGACAATCCTTTCAGTGGAATTCGCATATGAGCTTCTCCTTTAGGCTTATTTGCGATCATCGTTAAAACCATAGATTTTGTAAGTTGAAGGTATTAGATCTTCATCTTTCCCTCCCATAGTTTTATAAGTATGAGAAAAAGGATATTCACGGAACTTCCAAAGATCGATCAAAATTATGTTAATTGCCCATGAATTATCAGCGTCATCATCTTCATCCTCGCTAGGTTTTGGGTTAATCTCCAATCTTACCACTAATGGGTTGTCGTGCATTTCTCTACCCTCAGGTACTTCTTCTGCGGTAAAAGAGATAATCTGCTTTTGCCATTACTTCAGTGGCGATGTCTTCGCAATGTTCATTATTTCTATATTATCGGCATCTCTTGCGAAAACCCTACTGAGAGTGTTATCATGAAAATCTTCAATTGTCTTGTACGAATGTACGATAGAGTTAAAAACATTCTTTGCCTTTGCTCCAACTTCTATTACAAATGTTTCTCCTCCTTTTGTTGTATTTACCCTGCGAATTTCTGGCGGTGGTGGTAATGGTTGAGACTGAGTTTGGTTCTTTAGAAAGTGATTTAGTTTCCCTTGGTCTATCATTCCGAGGATGATTCTTTTTATATTTCTGCAATCATTTGTTGAATGTCCATGAAAATGGTGATAAGAGCAAAATTCATGACTTCTGTCGCTCGGAGGTGGTTCGCTTCCCATGTTCCATGGCGCGGGTATGTTTTCCATCAAGATTATACCTTCCCATATTTTCTCCACACTAGCATTCAGTGGTGGCATCTTGATTTCTTCCCATATTATCCTATGATTTCGTTGTCCTCTATGATAGTTTTGCCTCTGACCTCCATAAGTTTCTTGTGGCTGATCAAGTCTTTGAATTTTGTTATTTCCACCACGACTATAGAAGTTTCTTTCTCTCTCAAATTCTTCTTGATCATGACTTCCCATAGCTACTAGTTTCGCTCGACTATCTATCATTATCTTTTCTTGTTGTCCTTGCGAAGTGCTCGCCACTTGTACTTATCAACTTAGGTAACAAAGCTTATGTCACGCTTTTGAACTTGTGTTCGCAAATCGGGTATGATTCCATCTCATTTTTCTTTTCCTCCAGAGCAATATACTCCTCCTGAAGTTCTCGCAAATCAGTCATTGTGATCGTATTCTTGATTCTGAAAATTTGAATGTATAACAGATTGGTTGCGAACATAGCGTTAATGAATGATAGAATGAGATATCTCTCATCCACAAGACCAGCCATATCACTACACATTGTCTTCCACCTCATGGTTAAATGTTTCAAACTTTCGCCAACCCTTTGCTTTAACCCAAATACATCTTCAGTGCCAGGTCACGAGGAATTGTTACTTATATACGCCCCTAAAAGTATAGCTCCGCAAATGGTTGAAAGATGTTATAGTATTCTTTGGCAAACCTTCAAACCACTTCAAGGACTCTCCTGTTAAACTTGATGCAAAATATTTGCACAATACAGCATCATAGTTCTCCCATTGTAGCGTACATCTCACATAAGCTTTGATGTGTTGTACCGCACAAGTTGTTCCATCAAAATCTTTGGTTAACGCAGTAAACTGCACTTTGGGGGTATTACTCCTGATTGTACTTCTTGTGTGAATGGGGTTTTCAGCAGCTTCCTCTATGGCTTCATCCAGTTGTCTCTTACCTCCTTCTCTTTTATTATTTATCATTCCTCTCATTTCCGCTAACTCTATCAAAATTTGTTCATTTATACCAGATTTTGGATCCATTGGTCTTTTAACTCCGCCTCTCTTCTTCTACGTTCATATCTGTTTTGACTTTCTTGTTCATCATTTTCTTCTCGTCTTTCTCTTCGATCTTCTCTTTCACTTCTTTCATGAATTCGCACAATCGTTATATCTCTCATTTTCTCCTCTTTGCCGCCTTTCGTTCTCCTTTGTACTCTATCATATTCTTCATTGATATTACCATTATTGCGATTTCGCTCACGCCTCCTTTCTCGATTATCATGATTATTCTGTCGAATTGCCTCTTGTAGTTCTTGTTCCTCCACTCCTGCTCTCAGTCTTTCCCTTTCGCGAGCTAGATGTGCTTGTTCAGTATAGTGTCTTTCAATTTCGTCTTCAATTACTCGTTCATTTCTTTGTATTTCTCTCCCATGTAGTATCCACCTTCCTTCTTCCCCGATTTTCTTCGCCATCTTGATTATTTACTTCGACGGTGTCTATTTTCCTGATTTCTATCATTTTGCCCGTTTTGAAGAGTTTGCACGTTGGATATAATGTTTTCCATTATTTCTCTTCCTTCGCGACATTCTTCGCTTTGGATTTTGTACTCCCTCTCGAGTTTCTTCATTAGCATTTTTATAGGCAAATTTTGTCTTATTTCTTCTCTAACTGATCTTGAACTTGATCTTGTAGTGCTTCTTGACCTTCTATTTTTTAATCTCATGTTTTCCATCCTCAACTCATGATTTTGCCTTGTCGATTCGCACGTTCTTCCTCGCTTCTAACCACCTTTCTTCATGTATTGTTTGCCTCAATGCCTCTAATGCTGCAATCTCTTCATTTCCATGAATTATTCTTCCAATTACCTATTGGTCTCTCTCCTCTTGTCTATTGCCTCTAATTGCTGCTCTTCTCCCATTTCATCTCTGAGTAACCGATCGCTAAGTATGTACACTCACACGTCATAATCCACAGTTCTATTTTGTATTGGTGTACGTTGAATTGGCGGTTGAACTCGATTTTCTCCATTGTTCCTTGTGTTCATTCTTAAAGATTCCTCCATTTCGTCTCTCCCTTCTCCAGCCAAGTCTCCTACTCCTTCTAATGCTTGTTGGTTGTTTTGATGCAGTGTCTTCTTCTAGCCATTTTTCAATCTTGATGAGTTGTTGAAAATTATATGAAATTCTTTATCTACTATTCCAAATTCTTTCCAATCACAATATCAATCTTCAGTCCCTGTTTCTAGCGCCATATGTAATTGTAGGAAATCCTACAATACACACCTCACAAGAATTCGTAATATTCAACACATCTTTAAGATCAACAATCAATCTCTTTATTAATTGAGTTAGAAATTTTACAAGAAGGAAATGAAATCAAGAATATAATTGCTACTCTAGACTTTCTGTCTCCTCTAAACTTTTTCTCCACTCTAAAAGATCTCTCTTTTTCTTAAGCCTGTTCGGCTCTTTATATAGGGCATTACATAGTGGATGACAGCTAAGCTGTCCTTTATTTTCGGATCTGGCTTGCGACATTATCGCAAGTGTACAAATGCTAAATATCGCAACACTCTTAAATTTCCCTAAGTCTTCACATCTTTCTCGTGTTCATGCTGTCGTCATCCGTTGCGTCATTTTTATTACCAATCTGCGATATCTTCGCGATTGTGTCGCTTATGGATTTCGCAAGGGTCTTGGTGTTGTGATATTATAATCCTACAATCAAAATATAACTCAAGAGAACTATTAGGTGTTACCGATCTCACGCAACTAATCAATCAAATAAATCTGATTCTAGTTGTATCCCAGTCGATCAAGGTTTGTGCTACACAAAGATATGAGAAACCAATAAGAAATCTTCTTTGCCTTCAAATCTTCTTTATAATCTTCAATTAAACCTGCACAACACACTTGAATCTCTTGTGATCAATCATGCAATGCAATGAGTCCGTTAACAATGGATTATCACAAGATGTCTTTAGATCTACAAACAATTCTAAAGATCTAAATCGATACTTCCGATCTAGTTTGAGTGAATCTTATATCGGAAGAGAAGATTCTCAAGAATAAACAAACTATGTGCAATCAAAGTTCAACAACCGTTAGTCAATCAAATCAATCAAAAACTAATAAACTACAATTATCTAGTTTCCCACCAACGGTACTTCGTAGAGCTTCTTGATCCCCCATAAGTCTTTAAACGAGCGGTCGTAAGAGATTTCGCCTAATTAGGGTACTTTCCTCTCCGGGTAGACGGCTCCACCAGAAACAACAAAAAGATGAAGTTTGCCTGGCTCTTAGGATAGTTTTCTAGAAATGCAAACTTAAGTATTTATAGACCAAGGATGTTTGGACACCAAGGAATTTCCAAAACCGAAAGTATTCTCAAGATATGCAATAAATGCCCATTCGGTTTTCCTAATATCCTGGAAATGCTTTGTCCAATATTTTCCGAAATCTCTCAATAGAAAGTCTTCAATTAGTAAATGCACATTACTAATTTTTATTCTCTAGAGATATGCATTTAATTGCTGGTAATTAAAGCATATAAAACTAACAACCTTAATTAAAAGATTCTTAATTTATTTCTGATCGGGATCTCCTTGAGTAATTAAGGAATATCTTTGAACAATAAAAAAATAAGAGTTATTGTCCGTGTTCAAAGTATGTTGACATTTTTTTATTTGTAAATCATCTTTCATATTTACAATCTTGGAATCGATTATACCACACTTCCAAATCGTATTCCAAGATAAATATGTGATTGATCAAATATCAAATCATATTCATAGGTTTAATCGGTTATACCAATCACTAGGATCGGTTATACCTTAATATGGAACACTTGTGATCGGTCACATAAGTTACCGAGGACCGTTTACATCGTTGTGGATCGGTTACGTCAATTACCAGGACCGGTTACCATATACTCATGGTATTGCTTGTGATCGGTCACACCAAGTCACTAGGATCGGGTTACACCAATTACTAGGATGCGTCACACCAATTACTAGTACCGGTTCCACTAAATTACAAGGATCGATTACACAACTCTTTTGTGATCGATCACACCAATTACTAGGATCGGTTACACCAATTACAAATATCGATCATACCATCTCAGGTGATTACTTAGGATCAGTTACACTCATTAATCAAAAACTATTCATACCAAATCATAAGTTTGGCATTGTGATTAGTTATACCAAGATACATAACAAGTTACAATCGATTCTACCATCTCGCACATATTGGTAATCCAAAGATATGCAATGAATAACAATACCAATAATCCTAGCGATTTCCCTTTCGATTCATATAACAAGTTCATGAATCTACTTCCTTTAAACAAATGTAAAACATTGTTTCCTATGATAATATCTTCACCTTTACCCATACACATAATCACAATAGTATACATAAGATTATGTCGATGTCATATCTACGAAGTTCAAAAGATAAGCATTATATTTCGCAGTCTAATTCCTTAATACTATGATAATATGATCATGTCTCACCACTAGAGTAAAATATTCATTCACAGCTTCGCAGTTATGTTTTCAATATAGCACGACTTGAAAGATACTTTAGGAATGAAACAGTTCAAGTCAATATTACTAACCTTAAAAGGAAGGATGATGTCGTCGTTGTAGCTCGTTACTTCTTCACGTTCTTCAGGTCCTCGAGTAATACTTTTATGTATTATATTCCTAGACTTTCTAGTCTAACATATACGAATTTGTGTCTAGTACATAATCAAGCGACTCTTAGATGAGTTTTAATTCACTAAAATATGACAACCAAACTTGACATACCAACGCTTGGTGGGTTCAACCGAGCTATGCTCTAACAATCTCCCCATTTGTCAATTTTAGTGACAAAACTCTTAATACATAGGGATAAACAAATTACAAGAATTCATGATACATACGCATAATACCAAGTTTCAACAAAGACAATAACCTGCATATATTTAATCAATAAATGTCGATGTTGACATCTGAATAACAAAGCTTATACTCCCCTAAAGGTAAGATAGGTAGATATTCAATCCGAACATCTTTGTTATTCCACTTTTGTAGTCAAGATAACTAAACAACAATATGATATGTTTCTCCCCTTAGTCAATGCTTTACTCTTTCATTAGATATAACGTTTAAGCACAATTGTCCTTTCCTTAGTGATTGGAAATCACTTGTTTACTCCATATATTTCTCCCCTTTTTGTTATAAAATGACAAAGGTTCGAGCAAATAAAGGTCAAACAGAAAGGATCTTACAAATCTAAAAGACCTGATACAACCTATAAGAGTTAAGCATGAAGGTTTCACATACCACTTTAGATAACCAATACTAAAACCGAAAGTACAAGTAATTTAGTTTTAATATGTTACCAAGAAAAACTATTTCCGAAGAAATTTTCCCTAATAGTGAAAAAGCGGGGGGTCTAACAACCTCACCAAATATTTCGTTTAGGCAATCTTTATGGTCAAACTCCAATATAATTCCAAGAGAATCAACTAGACAGTCAGACTCAATCAATGGAAATATATTCAAGAGTTATATCTCTGTTTCACAATGTAATCAGCAAATCAAACAGATAGAAATCCGTGAGCCGATTATTATGTAAAACAACTTGAATCAGTACCAAATACCAATGTTCAAGTGTCAATCAATTTATATCAACAACCAAAGGTTGGATTATCTAATTGATTGAACTACGCACAACTTTGTGATTAATGCGGAAAAGAAATAACACGGACACGAGAATTTTTTTGTTAATGAGGAAGCGCAAATGCGAGAAAAACCCGGGACCTAGTCAGATTTGAACACCACATTATATTAAGCCGCTACATATACTAGCCTACTACAAGTTAGCTTCGGTTTGGAAAGTAGTTGAGCCATAACCAATCTCACACCGATCAAGGTACATCGTGTTCCTTATGCCTCGAATCCCAGCGGGACTCTATGCACTTGATTCCCTTAGTTAATCTCACCCACAACTAGGAGTTACTACGACCCAAAGTCGAAGACTTGATAAACCAATCTGTCTAACACTGAGAAAAGTCTATTGAATAGATAAATCTGTCTCCCACTAAAATACCTAGAAGTTTTGTTCCGTATTTTGATAAATCAATTGATAAACCGGAACCAATTGATACACCGGAATTATATTCCCGAAGAATAGCCTAGTAATATCAATCACCTCACAATAATCTTAATCGTATAGGAGCGAAACAAGATATTGTGGAATCACAAATGATGAGACGAAGATGTTTGTGACTACTTTTTATCTTGCCTATCGGAGATTAAATTCCCGAGGAAATCTTAGAATACAACAAGACCAGAACATGCAACTACGGAGAAAATAGTTGGGTCTGGCTTCACAATCCCAATGAAGTCTTTAAGTCGTTAACCTATAATGGTTTTAGGAGAAACCTAGGTTAAAGGAGAATCGACTCTAGTCGCAACTAGTATCATACATGAGGTGTGGGGATTAGGTTTCCCAGTTTCTATAGTTTTCCCTTATATAGTTTTCAAATCAGGGTTTGCAATCAATGTTACCTTGGTAACAAAGCATTCAATATTCACCATTAGATAAAAACACGATTAGACTCAAGCTAATATCTTTCAACCGTTAGATCGAACTTAGCTTGTTGCACACAAGTGAAAAAGTGACTTCATTTAGATATGGGTAACCGTACCTAAACGTGTGTTTATGGGTGAAAATTATTCTGTCGGATTTGGTAATTTGGGGTGTGTGGATGAGGAATGAATCTAAACCCTAAACAAATGCCTTTGCGCGGTGAGTGCTTGTTGATTCGGAAATCAATCAGTGCAAGTCCGGCCTAAACCAAGAAATGGCCGTTCCAGACTCGTTTCGGTCACAAAGTGAAGGAGATGGGGTTGATCTTAGGGACGGAAACGAAGAAGGTGTTGAGATTGTGAAGGTGTTGGCTTGCTTATGACTTGTAACAGAAAGATGAGCAGGCTTACGATTGATGCAAGCAGGCTCTGGGTGTTTGAATATGTTGTGTATTAACACTTGGATTCTGTCTCGTTTGGACTTGCTCTTGTTCTCCTTGTTTTGAAAATAGGGAGGAGAACCTATTTATACAAGTCATTCGAGCCTTATTCACGTCTCTCGTGGGAAGTGGAGGAAGTGGAGTGATGGAGTAGTGGAGGTGTGTGTTGGTGTTACACGACCAGTCTTGCCCACTTCTCCTGCCATCTCTAACCGTTTATAACCTCCTAACACGTACTTGTGATGGCGCGTTGCACGCTGTAAACCGCCAGACCAATACCCCAGTATGTATCCCCCAGTTTGTGACATGGTTGATGTCACGGAATGTGTGAATCGTGGATCCACGAAAGGTAGCATGTAATCTTTGAATTGAATAACAGCGTTATTCAAGAAGTCGATACTTGTGAAGTATCATGTGTATTTTATGCAGGTACTGCATCATGGTGTGGTAAAGTGATGGGTGGTGACGCCTCACTGACCAATTAACTCCTGACGAGGGTTGTATAACCAAGCTGGTGAAGTTGGACGGACGAGATGATCTTTGAGACACTCATCTTCGACCGTTAATGAATTAGGGTTTTTTGAAGAGGTGCGCAAGCATCACTTTTCAACTTAGTCGAAACCAAGCATGGGAAGGTTTTGGAAAGGACCGACTAGGCATGTGTGTAGACAACATACCGGTGTACACGTCCATATCTCACCGTCCCATGAAGGTGCAATCTAGGCCACTCAATTTGACCAGGCAAAGAGGAGTGGTGGAGATCGATTTTGTAATAGGAAATTGGTACCGCAAAAAGCCGCGTACCATGCTCACTTCCGGCGTGCGTTCCAAGATGACCTAACTTGGTCGGTCTTGGCCGACCGGTCTAGCGTGTAAGTGGTAGGCTGGTGTTCACGCCTACACCTGACTATCCCATGAAAACGTGATCCGAACCACTCAAATCGTCAGGCAAAGATGAGCGGTCGAGATTAGTTTTGCGGTTTGGGAGGTGTGACCACGCTAGTTTGAGCGCGTCTTGGAATAACCAGGCATGATGTGCCTTGGCCGATCGGGTGAGGGATAGATGGGCCACGATGGTCATCTTTGGTATGAATAGGACTCGCTAATTTGATCTTGGACCCTCCATTCGTGTAGGAGAAGATGGACGCTCGTGATGCTCAAAACCCTAATTTTTGGGTTTCAAGGCCGTGCGTCAATTCTTGATTCGGTGCACTAATTGAGATAACCAACCATAGTTGGTCTGGCCAGATTGGTCGGGTATGCGACGGCGAGCCCACGATGATTGTGTTGACATGCTCAGGGCTCTTTGAATCTACATCTACACCCTCCATCTATACCTGCGAAGATGGATGGTTGGGACTGTTTTGCGACACATGTAATATGCCGCAAACCCTATTTTTAGGGTTTTCCGCCCATACTTCTATGGTTTGGACGTTTTGGCAAGCTAGGCCAATTCTGGAGGGAGGCCGACCATGCGGGGTCCGCGTTGGTTCGGCAATGGTTATTCCATACCTGCTTGGGGGTGATGGAATTGATCTGGGTCATCCAATCATGCTTATGGAGTTGGATGATCGTGATCATATCCCGGTTGATACGGTAAGTCCGGATGCTCAATCGGGCTAGTATAACACCGAGAGGGGCTCCAATCGGGCTAGTATAACACACTGAGAGTCAGCCTGACGGGTATTTCGTACATGGTTTCATTATAATGCTTGGAGGTTCGTGTTTCTGTAAGAGCAACACTCGATCGTCATGCCACACCCGATAATGAGTACATGAAATATAAGGCTGATTGCGCATTAATTAATAATGCTAGAAATTCACGGGTATATGGGATTGTTGCTACATGCTCCAACCTGGATGAATTTCGTGTATTCATAGAATGGGATTGTTGCCACATGCTCTATTCTAGGTGAATTAAGTGAGGAGTATCCAACACTTATTAATGGCTTTATCTTTTACAAGATGTCAGCGCATGATTTTCTGGTTTTTTACAATTTTAACCTTAAATGAAAATCCACCATCAACATTAAGTCCCCTGCCTAGCACATAATGGTTACACTGTTGTGGGGTAGGCATGAGATGGTGACATATACAAATGTAAGGAGACAAGATAAAGGAAGTCTACGGGAGGATTACGCCGTGGGCAATCCTCCATACGTGCGTGACCACAGGCCTTGATGAGCGGCTTCCTCCCTTAGGTGTTTGAGTCGGGGATAGGATTCTTCTTCTTGGGATCCAGGCGTGGGTGCTTACACACTGCTGGTTGAATCGTTCGTGTATCCGGATGCTCTTCGATTAGGGATCAAAAGAAAGCGACTTGGTCGAGCGTCGAATCCTCATATATCGGGCACCGTAATCGTTTTAGGGTTTCCCAGCACATATGCGGGTATAGAGATTTTGAACCACTTTACGATTTTGCAATAGGGCTTTCTCGCAGAAACTCCGTTTCCTCATCATGTCGAACACGGTGGATCGTCTTCTTCATACCATCTAGGATCTTCCGTTAAATGTGCACGACACAACGTGCAGGCTTCATGATGAATCCCTGCTCGTGTTCTCCGAGTCAAGAAGATCATAATGGTTCGTCTCTTTTTCCTTTTACGAATAATTGCTTGTTCTTCATAATGATCGGGTGAATAATACTCTCATCCTTGCGAGAGATATCCTAATGGAACATGTGTGACGGTTATCGATCATGACGATTTAAGCGGTCCTCTTCCTTCAAAATCAAACACACTAGCCCTGTGAACCTCGAAGATCTTTGATCTGGGTATCTCATCTTATGAATACCCCAATGCAGGTCTTTCCTTCGATGTTCGTATGAAATGTTTATCTTCCAGCTCTAGAGATGTCGGTGGATTCTTAGTGCGGAAGGAGTTTTTGTCTTTGTACACAAAGTTATGGAGGAAGTACGGCCATATCGCAACCGAGGAATGTGGTAAGAGCCTTTGTTCATCTGCTTTGGTCACCCATGTAAACTGCCTTCTTCCCATGATTGCTGAGATGGAAAATATTTCTATCGCAACGTTCTTTGAATCAAGCCTCGAAAAGTGGGAAAATATGGTGTCTACTGCGAATCCATGGAGTTCAACGTGGGTTTGGTTGCGGCGGCGTCTTGATATTATCAAGGTCGATCGGCGGGCATCCTCGTGAATGTTGTTCCCTCTTTGCGAAAGCTATCTTGGAAGAGGAGAAGGCTCTGGTCGCGAGAATCAAAGGAGGTAGAGCGGGGCTGTACGGGACTTGAAGAAAGAACAGAGAAAGATATCAAGCTAGACTGGAGATGATGCTCTCAAGGAACTATAATCTTCTAGATGGCCTTTTCTAAGTCGTATCCAGCTGTATTCCTTTTATGTCAAAGTTTATTGAACATCTTTGCAGAATAAATTGCATGGGTTTTGATTGGTGAAACAGGTTTTTTCATTGATGCATCTCTGAATATAATTGATGATTCAAACATGTAATGAAAATAAATGCCTGTATTGTTGACAGAGCAGATAGTGGTCAGGCATGATATGCCTTGAGCCACTTCCCATTGATGGGCTGCTTCAATTTGCCTCCGTCCACTTTAATAATTTTTGTAGTAGCCGGTGTTGTAAGCCTTGGTGACTGTGTAAGGACCTTCCCATTTCGGTGAGAACTTTGGTGCGGACATGTCTTGTTGGATGTGTTTGGCCGTTTTCAAAACCAAATCTCCCACTTTGAAAACACGTGATTTCACAGTTTTGTTGTATGCCCTGGAAATTTGTTCTGCACACACTGAGTACGTTCTTCTCGCTTTGTCTCTTCGAAATCCCAGTGTCTAACTCCGCTTCTCTAGAGTTAGAGGCTTGACCTCGTTCCGGTGGATTAGGTTGCCACTGCGATCCTGGGCTGATGGGATTTTGATCTCTCTTTGGGAGAATTGCATCCGCTCCGTAAACAAGTGAGTATGGGGAAACCCCAATGGAGCTTCTGGGCGATGTCCAGAGTATGCCCATAGTGCCATTGGTAACTGGTCGTGCCATTCCCTAGGATTGTCGTGTCTTGTTCGGCGATGATCCGGATCAATGTCTTGTTGGTACTTTCGGCTTGTCCGTTCCCTTGAGGATAGTAGATGGTGGAGAAGACCTGTTTAATGCCATACTCCTCAAGTAACTCTCGTACTGCTTATTGGCGAAGGGAGTGCCATTATCGGTGATGATATGCTTAGGCACGCCAAAACGACAAATAATATGTTCTTTTATGAACGCCATAATTGTTTCTCCTGTAGTTCTCGCGGGGAATGGCCTCTACCCATTTGGTGAAGTATTCTGTCGCAGATTATGATGTACTCATCTCGCTTCGATGATGGAGGATTGATTTTTCCGATAATGTCCAGTCCCCAACTGTAAAATGGCCATGGACTCACTTACAGGAGTGTAAAGGGGTGGAAGGAGCGTGAACAAGGTTCCCATGAATTTGGCATTTGTGACGACTTTGTACAAAAGCTGTTTGCATCATCCTCCATGGTCGGCCAATAGTATTTCTCGTATCTCGGAGAAACGATTTCCTCTTCCCTTGATGTTCCCCTTCATGTGCTTCCTTGACATGATTGGGATTTCTTCTCGGCCAGGCATCGTAGTAGATCACCTCCGAAGCTCTTGCGATACGGGATCCCTTCATGCAATATGAACCGCTTAACCTTTTGCTTCATCTTGATAGCATCCTTTTGATTGTGGGAGTTGTTCCGTCACGGAGATAACTAATGTACGGTTCTCTCCAGTCCCAAGTGTGGTTTACGTTAAAAACTTCCAATTGATGTGGCGGTAGTTGACAATTGAGCAGGCCTTCAAGTAATTAAGATTGAGTCTCCATCTCGGCCGTTAATAGCCCAGCGTTGAAGTCGTCGGTAAAGCGTTACCACCGGTGATTGTCCACAAATTTCGTTGTGAATATGATTCACCTGAAGTTGTGCTTCGTCATCCCCAAGACATCTTGACAGGAACCATCCGGGTTCCGATAATGTCAAACATACCATGAAGCATGAAGAAGTTCCGTAGGTTTTAAGAGTGACCTTTCCTTGGGAGAGTGAGTGTTGAGTGCTTGAATGATCGGAGTTCGCCAATCATCGGTCTTGGTGTCTTTGTATTGTGATAACCATGTCGATTTTATGGTTCTCCTCTTTACTGTCAGGGTTTCTTCCAAACCTTCGAACTTCAATTTGGAAGCCAGTGTTGCTAGACAATCGGCGTGTTTGTTGTTGCTCCGCCCGACATGGGTTATGGTTGCATCGAAGCAAAATAATTGATAACCTCTGCGCTTCGATCGATATGGAGCTAGTGTTACTTCCTTTAGTGCGTATACCCCATTCATCGATTCACCCAGCAACTTGAGTCACCTCTTCTCTCCAGGCGTGACTCCCGCTTGTTTGGCTATTGTGACCACATAGAAAGGCTTCATACTCTGCCGAGTTGTTGGTGCATTCGAAGTCCAGCTTGAAGGAGTGTGAGAATACTTCCCGAGTTGGAGATACTAATACCACGCCCGCTCCTCAGTATATCTGCTAGGGTAGCAGAGCCATCAAAATACAAAAGCCACGCTTCTTCTTCCAAAACAAAGACGTCTGGGAATTCTCCAAGGAGATCTTCGTGTAGCCCTGTAGTGCCCTCTCCAGGAAATGCTGCCAGTAAGTCTGCAACTGCTTGACCCTTGATAGCTCTAGGTGACGCACACGTTATGTCCAGCTCTGATATTTGGAGAAGCCACTTGCATGTCCTTCCAGTCAGGACCGGCTTTGAAAGTAAAAACTTTGCAGGATCAGATTTAGACACGAGTATCACCCTATTAGACAGTAGGTAATGCCTGAACTTTTGAATGGAATGGATATGCTTTCTCCGCTCTGCAGGGTATACGAGTTTCAGCATCTCTCAATATTCGGCTGAAGTAGTATATGGGATGTTCGATTCCCTCGTCGTCTTCCTGAGCGAGTAGAGCTCCTACTGCGGTGTCACTGAAGGCAGTGTAGAGATGTAGCGGCTTTCCTTGTGCAGGAGACTTCATAACGGTTGGAGATGACAAGTATTCGTTGAATCTTTTGAAAAGCCTCTTCTTTGGGTTGTGGTCCAAATGAAGCTAGCTCCTTTCTTTAGCAAGGGAGTGAATGAGGCGGCAAGTTGGGCTAGACCCGGTATAAAACGTCGGATGTAGTTTACCTTGCCCATGAAGCTTTGGAGTTCCTTCACAGTTCGTGGAGGTGGCATTGTGAGGATAGCTTGAGTCTTGGACGGATCTACCTTGATCCCTTCCCGCTGTTACTTGGAATCCTAAAAATTTGCTGAAGAGACACCGAAAGCGCATTTCAAAGGATTCATCTTCAACTTGTATTCTCGACACCTCTCGAACACTTGCCGTAAGACGTTGGTGTAATCTGCTCGAGCCCTCGACTTGACCACAATATCATCTACGTAGTCTTCTACTTGTTTATACATCATGTCATGGAAGATTGCCATCATAGCACGTTGATACGTTGCGCGGCGTTCTTTAAACCGAATGGCATAACAAAGATAGTAAAAATTTCCAAGAGGGGTTCGGAAGGCTGTCTTACTTGCATCGTGCTCATACATCCTTATCTGATTGTAGCCGCTGTAACCATCCATGAAGGAGAACATGCCGTGCCCGCTAGTGGCGTCTACTAACATGTCGATGTTAGGCAGGGGAAAGTCGTCTTTGGGGCAGCACTTGTTCAAGTCTCTGAAATCCACGCAGCACCGAATCTGTCTGTTTTTCTTCTTTACTGGGACTACATTAGCTAACCAGGTCGGATGATGAATAGGTCTGATGAAGCCAGCAGCTAGTAACTTCTGAATTTCGTTCTTGATTTGTTCTTCTACCTCATGTCTGAATTGCCTCGGAGATTGCTTGATTGGCTTGGATCCAGGTATGACATGTAAGTGATGGGTGACCAATTTTTCGTCCAGACCAGGCATTTCCTCGTATATCCAGGCGAACACATCTTGGTACTCCTTGAGTAGTTGAACAAGACTCGTACGTTAAATGCATGGACCAGTCGAACCGTAGAGACCGGCACAGGAGATTCTTCATTCCGATGTTGCGGTCTGAGCTCGTCGACTCGTGGAATTGGTTCCATCTTGTAGTTATCCTTGGGCGTCAATACCTCCTCTTGTATTCCGTCGTTCTTGCAGCATTCAATTGGGCGGAGAGACTATGTGCCGGTCTCTCCTCTAATTGCTAACAATGGCTCGGTATATTGTCTTCCCCTTCGGTCACGTTGCTCAAAGTGCGTTCCCTTTTGGTGTGAACAGGGGTTGAAGCTTCACCTTTGGATAAAGATGGACGCTTCGTCGAGAAGGCGTGTCGTGGTGCTTGGCCCTCGGTGATGCAAGTCGATCTTCTTCCTGGATTGAAGCCCACGTGGGTAGTGGGGTGCACGGGACTTTGTCCGATTTTCCTGCGAAGTATCTTTTGGCTCGAACAGCCCACTCCGCATTTGGTGCGTACGGAGACAATGATGCAGGAATACGGATGACTTTCTCATTTAGCATGGTCTTCAGGCACGGGTGATACGTTGAAGGAATGACCTTGTTGTGGTGAAGCCACGGTCTCCCCAGTATCATATGGTAGTCCGGCTCCTTTTCTATGACTTCAAACTTTGCTCTTGACTGAACGGGTCCTACTGGATAAATTGATTGACATACCCGTATGTCTTTGTCCGATTTCCTTTGAAGTCCGTCATCGTGGTGGGCTATCGTACAATCTTGCATGGGCTAACCTTGGTGTCTTGAGAGTCTTGAGTAATTACATTCAAATATGCTCCTGTGTCGACGAGGGCCCTCCTGAACTCTGAACCCTTGATGTGAGCGGTAACATGTAGGACCCGGTTGTGACCTTCCTCTGCCATCATGTCGTCCTTTGTGAATGTAACATTATTTACAGATATTTCCGATGCATTTAAGACTTCTGGACGAAAAGGAGTCAGATGTACGTCCAGAGCTATTTTATTAACTGCAGCAAAAGTCTATGTCCGTTGATTCTTCGAGAGGTGCAAGAGTTCACACAAGCTTTCCACTAAAGATGCCGCTTCCCGATCCATGGCCTCGGTTCGTAGTAAAGCTGTTGATCGAGAGGGGGACTAGTCCCGGTGTAAAGGTCTCTAACGCTCGTCTCTCGATGTCATCTTGATGAGGAGATCAAGTATCTGTTTACCGCTTCTTTGATTAGCTCCATGTTCTTCGTGTGAATCTCATGTACCCGTGCTAGTTCGCTAATGTTGGCAATCTCCCGATCATGCCGTCGAATCGCCGTTAGAGGAGGGTATCTCCGTTGGAGGAACCATCGGATTTGAGACCGTCGAGGTGGTCCTAAGACCAACCATCTCGAAATTGAATGAATAGTATTGAAGAAATTGACTTTACAACCGAGAGATTAACCTCCCATTGTGGTCGCCAATTGTTTATGGGTGAAAATTATTCTGCGGATTTGGTAATTTGGGGTGTGTGGATGAGGAATGAATCTAAACCCTAAACAAATGCACTGCGCGGTGAGTGCTTGTAGATTCGGAAATCAATGCATGCAAGTCCGGCCTAAACCCGAAATGCCGTTCCGAGACTTGTTTCGGTCACAAAGTGAGGAGATGGGGTTGATCTTAGGGAGGGAAACGAAGAAGGTGTTGAGATTGTGAAGGTGTTGGCTTGCTTATGACTTGTATGTGAAAGATGAGCAAGGCTTACGATTGATCAAGCGGGCTCGGGTGTTTGAATACGTTGTGTATTAACACTTGGTTTTGTCTCGTTTGGACTTGCTCTTGTTCTCCTTGTTTTGAAAATAGGGAGGAGAACCTATTTATACAAGTCATTTGAGCCTTATTCACGTCTCTCGTGGGAAGTGGAGTGATGGAGTAGTGGAGGTGTGTGTTGGTGTTACACGACCAGGTCTTGCCCACTTCTCCCTGCCATCTCTCTAACCGTCCATAACTTCCTAACACGTTCTTGTGATGGCGCGTTGCACGCACCGTAAACCGCCAGACCAATACCCCGTATGTATCCCCCAGTTTGTGACATGATTGATGTCTGGAATTTGTGAATCGTGGATCCACGAAAGGTAGCATGTAATGCTGAATTGAATAACTGCGTTATTCAGGAAGTCGATACTTGTGAAGTATCATGTGTATTTTATGCAGGTAATGCATCATGGTGTGGTAAAGTGATGGGTGGTGACGCCTCACTGACCAATTAACTCCTGACCAAGGTTGTATAACCAAGCTGGTGAAGTTGGACTGACGAGATGATCTTTGAGACACTCATCTGCGACCGTTAATGAATTAGGGTTTTTGAAGAGGTGCGCAAGCATCACTTTTCAGCTTGGTCGAAACCAAGCATGGGAAGGTTTTTGGAAAGGACCGACCGGGGCATGCGTGTACACAACATACCGGTGTACACGTCCATATCTCACCATCCCATGAAGGTGCAATCTAGGCCACTCAATATGACCGGCAAAGAGGAGTGGTGGAGATCTATTTTGTAATAGGAATTTGGTACCGCAAAAAGCCGCGCACCATGCTCACTTCCGGCGTGCGTTCCAAGATGACCTAACTTAGTCGGTCTTGGCCGACTGGTCTGGCGTGTAAGTGGTAGGCTGGTCTTCACGCCTACACCCGACTATCCCATGAAAACGTGATCCGAACCACTCAAATCGTCCGCGAAAGTTGAGCGGTCAAGATTAGTTTGCGGTTTGGGAGGTGTGACCACGCTAGTTTGAGCGCGCGTCTTGGAATAACCAGGCATGATGTGCCTTGGCCGATCGGGTGAGGGATAGATGGGCCCACGGTGGTCATCTTTGGTATGACCGGACTGCTAATTTGATCTTGGACCCTCCATTCGTCTGCCAGGAGAAGATGGACGCTCGTGATGCTCAAAACCCTAATTTTGGGTTTCAAGGTCGTGCGTCAATGCTTGATTCGGTCACGGGTGAGATAACCAACCATAGTTGGTCCCGACCGATTGGTCCAGGTATGCGAGCGGCCCACGGTGATTGTGTTGACATGCTCAGGGCCCTTTGAATCTACATCTAAACCCTCCATCTATACTGCGAAGATGGATGGTTGAGGCATTTTGCGACACATGTAATATGCCGCAAACCCTATTTTTAGGGTTTTCGCCCATCTTTGCTATGGTTTGGACGTTTTGGCAAGCTAGGCCAATTACGGATGGAGGCCGACCATGCGGGGTCCGCGTTGGTTCGGCGGTGGTTATTCCATACCCGCTGGGGGTGATGGAATTGATGGTCATCCAATCATGCTTGTGGATTTGGATGATCTTGATCATATCCGGATGATCTCGGTCAGTGGGATGCTCAATCAGCTAGTATAACACACAGAGAGGGGCTCAATCGGGCTAGTATAACACACCGAGAGTCGGCACATACGGGTATTTCGTACATGGTTTCATTATAATGCTTGGAGGTTCGTGTTGCTCTGTAAGAGCAACACTCGATAAATCATCGCACTGATAATGAGTACGAAATACAAGGGCGATTATGCATTAATTAATAATGCTAGAAATTCACAGGGTATATGGGATTGTTGCTACATGCTCCAACCTAGATGAATTTCGTGTATTCATAGAATGGGATTGTTGCCACATGCTCCATTCTAGGTGAATTAAGTGAGGGAGTATCCAACACTTATTAATGGATTTATATTTTACAAGATGTCAGCGCATGATTTTCTGGTTTTTTTTACAATTTTAACCTTAAATGAAAATCCACCATCAACAACGTGTACACCTTGTTGGATCAACAATAGTTAACCGAAGTTAGCAATATGAACACTTTAATATCAACCTTGTTCATCTTAACACAACTAGTTCAAATGACTCAAATGAAACTAGTTATAGAGTTATTCAATTGTTTATATTCTCATAGAAGTATACAAGACACAATTGAAGCAAAATCGATTTTGATTCACTCGAATTAATTCATGAACATTATAGCCACGGTTTGCAAAAGATTGCATTCCTTAATTTATAAATGTATTAGTTCATGAACAAACCGATTTTAGAACATAACCTACTCAAGTATGCAAATGTGTACGCATACCTAAGTGGCCGGACTTGGTCTGGGTTCTCTGGTATGCGAACATGTACGCATACTGTCGTACACCACCAAACTCAGTTGAATTCCTGGACTTGAACTTATGCCGGTACACATATGGGTATGCATACTAAGTTCCCGGACTTTCAACTAACCGACCAGTACGCATACGGGTATGCATCCTATGGCTCCCGGACTTGGAATAACTTGCAACAGTTAGCATACAAGTACGCATACTATGCTATATCCAATCATGGTTAATTGTTCTAAACTACCATTTCAATCATTGAAACATTCTTAGAAGACGACAATAGTTGTCTCACACAAACTATTAGCTTCAAAGAAATTTTCAAGTGATCGATAGATCAATAAGGAACATTCCGAGTCTACATCAAATGACTGTCTCACACAAATCATGTAAGATGTTACCAGGTGATTTTTACATGATCATCTTTTGACTTTCATCAAGAATATAAGATGAACTTGGTTAAAGTGAAAGCTTACCAACACATATTTCGATAAATATGTAAACGAGTTAAACTCAGCTCAAAATATCAAATGTGTATAATCGAAGTCTATATAGCTATATGACTTTTGTGTCAAATAGGAGATAGAGTGGAAATATACTTTTGAGTGATAGATGAGTTCAAGTCTCCACATACCTTTTGTTGATGAAGTTCCACAATCTCCCCTTAGTATTTCTTCGTCTTCAATCGATGAACGTCGTGAAGTCTAAAGCTCAACTACACTTTCTATCCTAATCCGAGACTTATCTATAAGTAGAGTAGAAAACAAGAATTATAGTTTTGGAAACTAAACTTGACAAACAAGCTTGAGATAGCAACGCTTCCGAGTTCGACCGAGCAGTGCTCTAACTAATAGTTTAACAGATTGACTAAGAAACTAAGTTCCCTTGTGTTTGTGGGTGAAAACTGTTTCTGCTGATTTTGGTAATTTTGGGTGTGTGGATGAGAAACGAATCTAAACCATAAACAATGCCCGCACGGAGTACTTTTGATTCGATAGATCAATCAGTACAATCGGCCTAAACCAAGAAATGGTCGTTCCGAGGCTTGCTTCGGTCACAAAGTGAAGGAGAAGGGTTGGTCTTCGGGAGGGAAGCGAAGAGAGTGTTGAGACCATAATAGTTGATTCTGAAGATGTGGCTTGTTTTATGACTTGTATCGGAAAGTGGAGTCAAGCTTGCAGAAAGTGAAAGCAATCGATTCTGGTGATTTCTGGATACTATGTTGTTGCCGACAAAAAAATTATTTTTGGTGGAAAGAGGTGAAGCCTATTTATACAAGTCATATTGAAACGTACCCTGGTCTCATAGGAAGTGGAAACGACTGAGTGGTGGAAAAATGGAGTAACGTATAACCGCCAGAAACCCATGCTTCCATGATGAAGGAAGTGAATCCGTTTACACCTATTACTTCTTGCCGCCATTAATTTTCCTACTTCATGACACTTTCCTATAACGGGCGTATTGCACGCCGCACGTTGTAAACTGCCAGACCAATACCCTGATGAGTATCCCCCAGTTTGTGACATATTTGATGTCTCGAGTGTTTTCGTGGAAAACATGTAGCATTTGCTACGTGTGGCAAGTTAAAATCAAGAGACTTGTCGTAGGAAAATAACATGTGATGCTATTAGGCTCGTCTTGGCCGGTCGCCTAAAACTTACCACAAGTCTGTTAGTTCGGTGTCGAACTTCGATAGCTGAGATCGCATCTCATGAGGAAGGGTAGCCGTTGATTATGGCTAACTTGTGTTGGCGCCTGATAATGGCGCAATGGCGTTTTGGTGTACGCTAGTGGCAATATGGCATGGCTAGCATGGCTCGTGAATGCCAGTGGCACATTGGTGTAAGTGGCGCCTGGCGTAGCCATGGCCACTAAATTTAGGCAGTTGGTCGCCTAAAACTTGTCACAAGTCTGTCAGCTCGGTGGCGAACTTGGATGGCTGAGATTGCATCTCATGAGGAATGGTAGCCGTTGATTATGGCCACATTCGTTGGCACTGTTAATGGCATAACGGCATATCCGCGGCGTAGTGGCATGCGCCTTCGGCATGGTGGCATAGCCGCGTCTGTGGCGTTGTGGCATGGCGGCGTGGCCAAGGCTAGGATTTGGCACCGTGGCCAAAGTTAGGATTTGGCGACATGTCCAAGGCTAGGATTTGGCGCCGTACAAAGTTAGGAGCTTGACGGCGTGGCCAGGCCGGATTTGGCGCGTGGACAAATTTAGGGCTTGGCGGCGTGGCCAAGGCTAGGATTTGGCATCGTGGCCAAAGTTAGGGCTTGGCGGCGTGGCCAAGGCTAGGATTTAGCGTCGTGGCCAAAGTTAGGTCTTCGCGGCGTGGCCAAGGCCAAGATTTGGCGTCGTGGCCAAAGTAAGGGCTTGGCGGCGTGGCCAAGGCTAGGATTTGGCGCCGTGTCCAAAGTTAGGGCTTGGCGGCGTGGCCAAGGCTAGGATTTTTGTGGTGTAAAGTTAGGGCTTTTCGGCGTACAAGGCGATTTAGCGTCGGGGACAAAGTTAGGGCTTGGCGGCGTGGCCAAGGCTAGGATTTGGCGTCGTGGCCAAAGTTAGAGCTTGGCGGCGTGGCCAAGGCTAGGATTTGGCACCGTGGTCAAAGTTAGGGCTTGGCGGCATGGCCAAGGCTAAAGTGGCTCGTGGAATGTTGTGGACTATGACCAAAAATTAGGGTTTCGGCTAAAAAGTCTTTGTTTCGATCACGAAATCCTAATTGGAGTCTATTATGGCATTGACCACGAATAGAAAGTGGATTAGCACGTAGTGGCGTCATTTGTGGCACATTGGCATGTTACTGCGGCTGAGTGGCATGTTGGCATGTTACTGTGGCAGAGTGGCATGTTGGTATGCCGATTAATATGTTGTTGCGGCAGGGCGCGTTTGGCTTGCTTAGTTAGTATGGTGGCGCGGCGGGGGTGTGTTTGGCCTTTAATGTATGGTGGCGAGTTTAGAGCGACTTGATTGGTCAAGAATAGGGGCCGGCCAAACCTAAGGCGCGCCCACACCTCTAGTGCTCGTGGGTCATTTTAAAGTGACCTGATTGGTCGGTAGGAAGGAGGGGGTAGGCCAAGCATGGTATGGCTACACTTCCGGTGTGAGTGTGGCGGCTTTAGAGCAACTTTGATTGGTCGAGGATGGGGCCGATTTAGGATGGGGCATGGCCAATGGCGCTGGTTGGCCTAAGGCATGGCCACGCCTCCTTCTTCTTGCTCCTATCCTGTGGCTCCTTGTTTTACGATTAGGGCAAGATTTTGCACCGCTAATCCATGGCGGATTAATTACCTAGTTTGTCTAGGCTTAAATTCGACAAGCAAGTTATGATATCTTTGTAGCAAGGCGCAAAACCTTAATTTTAGCAAATTAGTCAGGGTAATTGATTGAATTTTATGTGTTGACACGAGAGTTCTTCAAGTTCATTGCCGAGAGCAAGATGCTTTCCGATTGAATACCTTATGGAAAGACCTTATCCTTGATATTTGGAAATTCGTGCTACTCACTGGAGTAACACAAATTGTCATGTCATACCAACATTAAGGGTTATTTAGGGGAACATAGAACATAAAGCATTCAAAGAACTTTATATTAATTAAATACAGGCGAGGTGCCAAAATTTACAGAATATTTGGGATTGTTGCTACATGCGCCAGTCTGGGTAAATTTCATGAGAAAATATTGAGTTGCTCAATAAATGTGCCAGTAAAGAGGTTGACACTCACGGCTCCGTTTCTTTCTGAGTGACGTCACATCAGATACAAGGTTTTACAATTTTAACCCTAAGCTAAACAACACCATATATATTAAGTCCCCTGTTCGGGCTCGGAGCAGTGGCATTGTTGCGGGGTAAGCATGAGATGGTGACCGACAAGAGTAAAATCGAAAGGGCAAGACATGAAGAGATTTCCAGGAAATTTTGACTAACCTTTGGCAGGAGGCATGAGTAGTCTATGAACCTTGTCTTTGGTGGCTTAGCGTATTTCCGGCTTGGCCACATGGTGCAGGCGTTGGCGCCGTCACTTTGGTAACGGAGTGCTAACGCCGGTGATGCAGGTTCGGCTGCGCAATGCTAATGTTGGCGTTGCAACCCTAGCTACAGAATGATGATGATGATCACTGGCTTGACCACGGAACGAGCGGAGATGGCGCTGGAATTTCGGCTACTGATCAGCAGAGATGGTGCTTGGCTTCAGTCCGTAGAGTGGTGGAAATGGCTTCAGTCCGTGGAATGGTGGAAACGGCTTCAGTCCATGGAATGGTGGAAACGGCTTCAGTCTCTGGAATGGTGGAAACGGCTTCAGTCCATGGAATGGTGGAAACGACTTCGTTTTATTTACCACGGGACGGGTAGAGATGGCGTTGAAACTTTGGCTCGACCGTGGAGCTGGAGGATAGAGATAGTATTGATGGCTCCCGGTTCGTGGAACGGTGGAAATGGCACTTCGCTTCAGCCCGTGGGATGGTGAAAATGACACTTGGCTTCAGTCCGTGGAACAGTGGACGCAGCGCTACTTCGGCCCACGGAGCGGTGATGATGGTGCTGCAACTTCGACCACGAGCTGATGGTGCTGCAACTTCGACCACGAATTGTTGTTGTTGGCGCTCGGAGCGTTGGTGCTGGCTTGACCACGGAGTTCTGGTGGCATGGAGCGTTGGCGCTGTCCTGACCTCGGAGCGTTGCACGTTGAGCGGCTAGTGTTCCTCGTGTTGGCGCGCTGTTGGTTCGGCCATGGAGTGGAGATATTGGCACACGGCTTGTTCGGCTATGGATCATGAGTGTGATACGCCCAGTCATCTATTCCCGTTCATGGAGCGAGGAATCCTGCTTCTATTCAAACTCTAGAAACTCCGTTTGTATGAAAAGGGGTATCGAACCTCTTCTGTTTTTGTTGCTCGTCCGCTCCGTGCTTTTGTCTGCGGCGTCCGGCTCCTCTTCGTCATTTTTTAGCGGTGGTAGAGCGAGCACACAGGAACAAAGCAATCTCAGGCCAGTTGTAATCAGCAGCAAGGCGAGCCAGGAAAACTCAAGGTAGGTGCTCTTTTCCATTTTGCGCATGTAGCCACTTAACAGTACCATCGATCTTCTCCAGAATGTGTAATAAGGTTCTGACTCCAGAAGAATGAGTATCTGACCTCTCCAGTAGATTTCAAAATTTACCAAACTCCATTGCACTCTTGGGATGGATGGATGAAATATATGCTCGGCAATGATCATGTCAGGGCTAATCTTGGAGATTGTGGTTGCGTTGTTGGTCCATCCTTGACTTTAGGTTATCTGGTGCCTGGACTTTCTGATTGGGACGATGATATGCTGTGGATGCTTGCATGGTCGAAATCTTCTGGAGCTATTGGGTGAAGTAGACGAGCTGAGAGCGTTCCGTTGCCGATGTGCTGATATCAAGTCTTCAAGGTCTTCGTTCCAAGCGACATCCTTTGAACCATCTTCTGAATCTTGAACTGTTGTATGGAATGGGATGCGGTGAGTAGTCCCCGATTATACTCGTTTATACCCAATGGCGTGGCCGGATATGTGAATGTATCTCTGTGGCGTGCTTTTGGAGTCTTTGATGCACGTGTACGGCTTCATGTTGAGTAATTCCTGCGGCTCGTAAAACTTCGACATTGATGATGTTGAAATCAGAAATAACCTAGTTGAGGCGAGTGAAAAACATCCCATGTTGGTAGTCCCCATGTGTAATTATCCTGAGCCTATTTTCTCGTGAAAGATGTGCTTCTACGCATTCCCGGTAAGGTGGTGACTGCGTTCAAACCTCTAAACCGAGGAAGGAGGCTTGGTCCCCAATCTGTAGACTAATTTAATTGCATCGCCTTGAATCCACGCTTATGGGATTTGATACAAGCTTATTGTACTCTTCTGGATGTGATGCTGGGATTCTTGGAATCATCTCATGGACGAAAAAATTCTGGATAACGAAGAGGTATCAGTGAGAGAGTTTAATCGTGGCTCCCTCTATCTCTTCAAGAAAAATGTTTCAGCCGCGTCTCTGGAGTTATCTCATGAATGCTTGATTGTTGTCGGGGATGGACCGCAATGAGCAGTCCCCAGTCGCACTTCTCTTGGTTACTGAAGTTGTTTCCTCTGAATAGGCTTCGGATCCGTCGTGGGCCTCGTAAAGTGTTGCACATGCCTTCAGGGCAGAGAGGTGCTGATATCCTTATGCTACACCTTTGAAGAGTATATGACCTTGTCGTGGCTATGACTTTTAGGTTGACCGTGTCTCATTTGTAGTGGTTGTTGCTATGGTAAAGCTCTGGCTGGTATCAACAAAATGAACAACAACAGTTCTTGGCAGCAGATGTGATCAGAAGAGACTATATTGTCATGGGAACCAAAATAGGTTGGCTTGAGTTGCATGGGCATCCATGGAAGCAAAGGGATTGACTGGATGTGTAAGCGAGTAAAATTGTCCACGACCACGAGCTTTGGCGGGATGAGACAAAAGGTGGCCAAAACTATGAACCTTGGCTGGCTGCGATCACGATCCTTGAAAGGGAGGAGTATGGTGGCTACGGGCACGAACCTTGGAAGGAAGGAGTGTGGCGGATACGACACTAGTAGGAAGAGGTGGCGGCTACGGCACGATCCTTGGCAAGAAGGAGTGGCGTTGAAGCGAACGTTGAAGCGGTTGCTGGAGCGAACGTTGAAACAACTTCTGTAGGGAACGTTGAAGCGGCTCAAATAGTGTTGATCGGCAAGTCGTGTTTTCTCCTCATGGAAAAGAATACGTTTCTTTTGTTTGATTTTCCCTTGCAACTCTCAGAGTCTTAACGGTTACAATGTTAAAGTCGGAGGCCGCGTCAATTAGCGTGCTGTCAAACTCGACATCCTTCGAGTGAGCAGTGAATAGAAGTCCCCAGTTCCATCTATCAATCGTGCATGAGAGGTTGGGGTTTGGGAACGGCTTCCACGGGTCAGAACAAGCGCTTTCGATTTTGTGGACGGAGTCCCGTAAATCATGCGGCTCTAACGGAAGAGGGTCTCTGTGAACTCAGGAGGATTGTTGATTTCCTTTGCCTCGATTTTGGAGAAGTCGTTCCTGATCCTCACGTGTGATGAAATTGGATTGCTGATTCCTCTCTAACGGACGTTCAGGAGAAAAATGGGCCTCTTCATCTATAAAGGTGCGTCCTGCTGAGGTACCGATGCCAGTATTAAAAGTACTCCTCATTGGCTCCATTTGGGGTTGGCGTGGTTCTCATGGTAGCCGCTTTGTTAGTGTCTTGAGGAAAGTAGGTACCTATTTCTGAGTTGAAGCCATGTCCGTCTAAGCCTTAGCAAGAATTTCTTGTCTTTCCATCAAATCAGCAATGGTAATAGGGGGTTGGATTCCTCTGGCTCCTCCAGTCTCTCGTCCTGATGGGGGAGTGGCAACGGCTCTGGTGACAACCGGGGGCGTCACACTTGAAGAAACATTGGGGGTGGCGGCAGCGGCTCTGGATCTGGTTATTGGAGATGTAACGCCTGAGGGAACGTTTCCTACGCCGCTGGTGTTGGTGGTAGAGTTTGCGGTGCCGCAGGTGTTGATCATGCTTGGTCTTGGTCATTCCCTTTCGCTCTCGTTGGATACTCCACATGAACTGTCTATATCGTCGTTGGCGAGGCATGAGACCTCGCCCAAGGATTTAACATTTTTGTGCCATCTCCCGAGATTCTTGAAGTGTATGGTTGTGAAGGAGCCAAACGTGCGTCTAGGGCTATTTGATTGCAGCAAACGTCTCCTCGGCGATCCTTTGAAAGGTGTACAAGTTCACATAAACTTTCTACCAAAGAGGTCGTTTTTCGGTCCACCGGCCTCTGGTTGGTGGTGAAACCGTCGATCCGAGGACGATCATCCGGGCGCAGTCCCAGCCGCTAGAATTTTGGAACAGGTGAGCCGCTCCTATCTGACATTAATCTGACAAGAAAACTGAGTATGTTGTTTATTGCTTCCTTTATCAGGTCCATGTTCCTTGTGTGGATCTCCTGGACTCGTGCCAACTCGACCAATCTTGGGATTTCTTCATTGGCTGCACCATTACGTATAGCGTTGGAAGGAGGGATGTCGCGATTCGCAGTGTTTCGAACTTAACTTGGATTTTTGGAATCAGTTTTAAGACCGACCATCTTTTTTAAAATTGGAATTGCAACCGAGAGATTAATCTCCACTATGGTCGCCAATTGTTTGTGGGTGAAAATCAAGTTCTGGCGATTTTGGTAATTTTGGGTGTGGATGAGAAACGAATCTAAACCCTAAACAATGCAATCGCACGGGAGTACTTTTGATTCGAGAGATCAACTGCACAATCCCGGCCTAAACGAAGAAATGGTCATTCCGTGTTTGCTTAGGTTCAAAGTGAAGGAGAAGGGTTGGTCTCCTGGAGGGAAGAAAAGAGAGTGTTGAGACCGTAATAGTTGATTCTAAGATGTGGCTTGTTTTATGACTTGTATCAGAAAGTGAAACTGGCTTGCAGAGTGAAAAGCAATCAGTTCTTGGTGATTTTTGGATACTATGTTGTTGCCGACCAAAAACTTGTTTTTGGTGGAAATAGGTGAAGCCTATTTATACAAGTCATAATGAAACGTACCCTGGTCTCGTAGGAAGTGGAAACGATTGAGTGGTGGAAGAATGGAGTAACGTATAACCGTCGTAAACCCATGCTTCCATGATGAAGGAAGTGAATCCGTTTACACACATACTTTTTGCCGCCATTAATTGTCCTACTTCATGACACTTTCCTATAACGGGTGTATTGACGTCCGCACGTCAGAACCGCTTGACCAATACCCCGATGAGTATCCCCCGTTTGTGACATATTTGATGTCTCGAGTGTTTTCGTGGAAAACATGTAGCATTTTTACGTGTGGCAAGTTAAAATCAATAGGTTTGTCGTAGGAAAATAGCATGTGATGCTATTAGGTTCGTCTTGTCCTGTCAGCCTAAAACTTACCACAAGTCCGTTAGTTCGGTGGCGAACTTTGATGGCAGATCGCATCTCATGAGGAAAGGTAGCCGTTGATTATGGCTACCTTGTGTTGGCACCGTGCGGTGTGCGGTGGAGTTTTGGCGTGCGATAGGTGTTGTAAAACACCTAATTTTATATCTAGTATTTATGCTTTCTTTGCTATTTTCCTTGGGAATTGCATCTCTTATGTTTGATTTTGAGATTACTATGTGCAATGGAGCCATTATGAGCAAAAGAAGGAGAAAACGTGCATTGGAGCGAAAAGGAGCAAGGAGGGTGAAAGCGTTCAACGACGAGTGCTATGCGAGTCAAGTCAACGATAAGGGGCTGCTAGCTCTGGTTCAAATGAGAGCTAATGGCTGCCATCAGTAGCCCGTATCCATCGGTCGGGTGCTCGCATCAATTTTCATTCTTACCAAAACCTTGGGTCGGGACTCTAAGTCATTTCTCTCAATCATTTCGGTTCAAACTCGAGAGTGAGAACTGGGCGCTCCATATGAGGAAACTGGAATCGAGAGGAAGAACCGGAGATTGTAAGGGCGGGGGAGAAGGAAGACGGTGGTTCTGTTTGCCATGAGGTTGGATCAAGAAGGAATCGTTTCATTGCTCAAGGATTAGAAATGAAATTTAGGGTTTGCTTGAATTCAAAATTTGAGTGATCGAATTGCGGTGGTTGAGTTTGAATGTGAGAAGAATTAATCGGTTAAATGGGTTTCGGAGATGAATTATGGTCTGATTTTGTTTGAAAATCAAAGAAGATGGATTTGAGGGTTTGAACTCGGAAGAACAAGAAAGTTAGGGTTTGAAGAACGGGAAAGAAAGAAATTCGGCTTTTCAAATGAATGAGGAGGGGTTTGTCTGCTAAGGGTTAGTATTGGATGTGGGTTTTGATGATTGTGTTATGAATTGAGTACCGTATGAAGATGGGTTATCGTGGCTCGTGGTGAGTTGGAGGTTAAACTCCATTACCTACAAGGCACAATCCTCCATTACCTATTGCAGAATCATCTCAAACTCCATTACTTTGTGTGGTCAAGTGAATCGATAGTGGGTTTGTGATGATACAGCTGAAACAATGTGTAGAGTTAGGTTAGATGTATGCTAGGACCACAGATGGGAAATGCAGGTGGCCTGGGTTGTTGTTGATGGGGCATTAGAATGATGAAGGTGGTTGTGTAATGAAGGTACCGTTGATGCTATTGCAGGTGAAAGAAATGGGAAGCAAATGGTGTTTGAATGAACTGGTGATGGTGCTTCCATGGTTTATTTGCAATTTGAATAGAAAGAAAATAGGTAATGGCATTGCAAGTGGTGATAACACTACAGTTTACTGTGGCAAGGAGTTGCTGGTCTGCGGAGTTGATTTCATGGAAGATATGGCCCGATTGGTACGCTATGACTTGGTGCGTGTTTATAATGGGTTTAACCAGGCGGTGGAGCAGCTGAGAACCGGTGGTGTCGTTGATATACAAGGTTCAAAGTCGACAAGGGTGATGTCACTCGTGATCGATTGAGATGGATTTAAAAATGGCATAGCCGAGAACATACAAAAAGAGGTGGTATGATGTTGTTGCAAAGGCCGTGCTTGAATTGACATGAAATGGGTGGAGCTTGAACTGTGCAGTTTGAATGGTGAATTACAGGCTTGAGGTAATGGTGGTGCTAGTTGGAGTTTGTCTTGAGCATTGTAGGAATTTAGAGTCGAGATGATGGTGATGTTTATGATCTTTGTTGAACCGAGATTACAAGGAATTGGATCATGGGAGAATGGAGCTAAATGGAATTGCGGTGAGAATGCTGATTGGATGACAACATTGCAAGGAAGAAATGAAGTGTGTATGGTTGCTTCAGATGGAGCTATTGTTGACTGAAATGGTGGAGATTTAGATTGACACTGCAAGTTGAAATGGCAAGGTAAGGCAGTAATGATGCTCGGCACCGAGGTAGTCATTCTGTGGGAAGAAGTTGCGAATGGTGGAAGATTGACTGATATGGCAAAGGCTTAGATGGAGTTGTTGCTGGTATTGGCATTGCAGGTGCAAGAGGATGATGCTGGTAGTTTTGAGCTGGGACTTAAGAAGCTGTAATGGAAGCTGAGATGGATAGGCTCAAAGGCGCTTAAGTAATAAATGGTCCGTACTGGAGTTGTGGTTCGAATGGGTTTCGGTGGAAGTGCAAGTGCAGCTATGCAGTGCAGGCCTATTCAAGTTGCGTTAGAGTTTTAGAGATGAGAAGTTCACTGGGTAATGTACCCAGTAGAGTAAGTGATGAATTGAGTTATAGAGTTCTCGAGATTGGCGGGTGGAAGTAATGATTTTATGGGCTCATGGTGTTGGGTCTCGGTGTAATGCCATAGTCGGGAATTGAAAGAATGGATTTAATGTTGGTTTTGTGAGTGGTGCGAAGATGAGAAAGCGACCATAACGGCCGGATAGGCAAGCCAGAAGCACAAGGATGGTGCATCACAAAATCATGCCAACAATGGCATAGGCCATTTAATCGACCGCGATTCACACCTTGACTCTGGTCTGACTGGACGAGTTGACCTAGCCGAGTTGGATCGTTGACCGAGTTGACCTGAAGGCGACCCGTTGACCGGGGGACCGGCGGACTTTGCTCTGGTCCACTCGAGCTATTTTCCGCCGACTTTCCGGTCAATTTCCGTCCATAATACCGTATTTCCGGCGACCTCTTTTGGGGTATATTTTCTATATGGGTATTTGCACACATGGCCTTGGTGGACCACATGGGCTTTGGGCTATGAAGACCTAATTTAGAAGTCGAGAGAAAAGCTATAAAAGGGAAAAGTCTTCTACAACTTTGAACACATATATTTTTCTTGGAACTTTGGAGAGCTAGGTTTTTTTTGTTCATCTTCTTCTTTCAATTAATATTATTATGATGAACTCCATAGCTATGAGTAGCTAAACAAATATTATTGGTTATGGGATAAAGTTGATTTCTCAATATGTTATATGATTCAATGAATTATTTTTTGTCTCAATATTTTATTGTTTGTGATTCACAATTAATAGTGTTATATGATTTGATAGTTTTTTTGGTTGAGTCAGGAATCAATCAGATTTACATTCATCTCTAGAGCTATATTAGGGTTTTCAATACTGTGAAAAAGTTATTTATCCCCGATTCTAAGTAGCATAATTGTGGTTAGTGCTTGTAGTGATATATCCTACTAGTCACAAGTGAATCATAACTTTTGTTAAAACGATTAGTGCTTTTACACATTCGTTTGCATTGATTAGTCTTATTCCATAGAACTTATTGCTTTTAGGGAGTTAAATCTAATTGTGCTTTTACACTTTAGGTTGCTTTCTAGGAAGAATTCACATATGCATCTTTTAATGTGGTTGTGATGAAATCAGGGAATTAGCGGGGTATACTTGCGATCAAGGTATCCTAGGACTTTTAGTAGATGAGAGATTAAAATACCAATTCTAATCATTGATGAAAATACATGTTTGTGAATGATACTATCCCGTGACCAATATCTTCTCCTTATTGATTATTCCAATTACTTGCTTTGCTTTATTTTATTTTTACTTTAGTATTTCGCTAAAACAACAAACATCCCCCTTGGTTACATTAGAAACCGAAATTGCATAACAACAATTGCCTCTCTTGGAAAACGAACTCTTCCTTACCTTGTACTTCATTTAAATTTAGTGAGTAAGAAAGTGAAATTATTTTTGACGCTTTACACAAATGATCACGTACGCCGGTGGCAATTTGGCATGGCCAGACATGGCTCGTGCATGCTAGTGGCACGGTGGTGTAAGTGGCCCCGGCGTAGCCATGGCCACTAGATTGGCGGATGGTCGCCCAAAACTCGCCACAAGTCTGTCGGCTCGGTGGCGACTTGGATGACTGAGATTTCATCTCATGAGGAAGGGTAGCCGCTGATTATGGCCATATTCTGTTGGCTTTGTTAATGGCATAACGGCATAGCCGCGACCGACGTGGCATGCGCTACTGGCATGGTGGCATAGCCGCGTCGTAGCGTTATGGCATGGCCACGCATGTGGCTTAGCGGCGTGGCTAAGGCTAGGATTTGGCACAAAGTGGCCAAAGTTAGGGAAGCAGCGACATGGCCAAGGCTAGGATTTGGCACCGTGGCCAAGGCCAGGATTTGGCGTCGTGGCCAAAGTTAGGGCTTGGCGGCGTGGCCAAAGTTAGGATTTGGCGCTGTGGCCAAGGCCAGGATTTGGAGGCGTGGCCAAAGTTAGGGCTTGGCGCCGTGGCCAAAGTTAGGGCTTGGCGGCGTGGCCAAGGCCAGGATTTGGCGTCGAGGCCAAGGCTACGATTTGGATGCGTGGCCAAAGTTAGGGCTTGGCGACATGGCCAAGGCTAAAGTATTTCGTGGCATGTTGTGGACTATGACCAAAAATTAGGTTTCGGTAAAAAATCTTTGTTTCGATCACGAAATCCTAATTGGAGTCTGTTATGGCATTGGCCACGAATAGAAAGTGGATTAGCACGTAGTGGCGTCATTTGTGGCACATTGGCATGTTGCGCGTGCAGTGGCATGTTGGCATGTTCTTGCGGTAGAGTGGCATGTTGGTATGCTGATTAATATGTTGTTGCGGTAGGCGTTTGGGTTGCTTAGGTTAGTATGGTGGCGCGGCAGTGGTACGTTTGGCCTTTAGTTGATGGTGGCGAGTTTAGAGCGACTTGATTGGTCGAAAGGGGCTAGGCCAAACATAAAGGCGCGGCCACACCTCTTAGTGCTCGTGGCGCATTTTAAAGTGACCTCGATTGGTCGGTAGGAATGAGAGGCCACAACATAGGCGTGGATACACTTCGGGTGTGAGTGTGGCGGCTTTAGAGCAACCTGATTGGTCGAGGAAGATGGGGCGGTTTAGGATGGGCGTGGACAATGGCGCTGGTTGGCCTAAGGCATGGCCACGCTCCCCTTTGTCTCGCTTCCTATACCGCGGCTCCTTGTTTTCCGATTCTCAGGCAAGATTTTGCACCTACTAATCCATGGCGGATTAATTTGACTAGTTTGTCTAGGCTTAAATTAGACAAGCAAGGTCTGATATACTGTTGTTTGTGGGTGAAAACCGTTTTTGCTGATTTTGGTAATTTTGGGTTTGTGGATGAGAAACGAAGCTAAACCCTAAATAATATCTTCGCATGGGAGTACTTTTGATTCGAGAGATCAACTGCATACAACTCGGCCTAAACCAAGAAATGGCCTTTCCTGTGCTTGCTTGCCACAAAGTGAAGGAGAATGGTTGGTCTTAGGGAGGGAAGCGATTAGAATCTTGAGACTAGAATCGTTGATTCCGAAAGTGTGGTTTGTTTTATGACTTGTATCGGGAGAAGTAGAACTGGTTAGCGTAATGGAAAGCTACCGAGGTGATTTCTAGATACCGTATTGTTGCCGACCAAAACTTGTTGTTTGGTGAAAATAGATGAAGCTTATTTATACAAGTCATATTGAAATGTACCCCGGTCTCGTAGGAAGTGAAAACGATTGAGTGGTGGAAGAATAGAGTAACGTGTAAAGTTAGGCGTTATGCTTCCATGATGAGGGAAGTGAATTGTAATCAGTCATTACGCTTCCATGATGAAGGAAATGAATTGTTTACACCGTTACTTTTCACCACCACTAATTGTCCTACTTCATGACACTTTTCTTGTAACGTGCGCATTGCACGCCGCACTCAGAAACGCATGACCAATACCCGATGAGTATCCCCGCTTGTGACATGTTTGATGTCTCGAGTGTTTACCGTGGAAAACGTGTAGCAGGTTGCTATGTGTGGCAAGTCAAGGTCAAGAGACTTTGCCATATGAAAATAGCATGTGATTCTATTAGGCTTGCCTTGGTCGGCTCTTAAACTTGCCACAAGTTCGGGTTTGGTAGCGAACTTGAATGGCTGAGATTACATGTCATGAGGAAGGTTAAGCGGTTGATTATGGCCACATCTTTGTTGTGTAACAAAGTGGCGCCATTAGCATAGTGGCGCCTGGCACAGCCGTGGCGTAGCGGGTTGCCTGGGATTGTTGCAAGTCCGTCCGCCTAGCGAACTTGGATGGCTGATATTGCATCTCATGAGGAAGAGTGGTCGTTGATTATGGCCACATCTTTGTTGTATAGCGAAGTGGCGCCATTGGCATAGTAGCGCCTGGTGGAGCCATGGCATAGCGCCATGCCAGTGGCGTGGCATAGCGGCATACTAGTAGCCGTGGCATGGCGGCATTCCAGTGGCGTTGTGGCATGGCGGCATGCCAGTGGCGTTGTGGCATGGTCATGCCTCTGGCATTGTAGCATGGCCAAAGCTAGGATTTGGCACCGTGGTAAGAATTAGGGCTTGGCGGCGTGTCCAAGGATAGGGTTTGGCATTTTGGTAAGAATTAGGGATTAGCGGCGTGGCCAAGGCTAGGTTTTTTGCGTCGTGGTAAGAATTAGGGCTTGGAGGCGTGGCCAAAGCTAGGTTTTGGCGCCGTGGTAGAAGTAGGCTTGGCGGGCGTGGCCAAGGCTAAGTTTTGGCGCCGTGGTAAGAATTAGGCTTGGCGGCGTAGAGTAGGTTTTGGCGCCATGGTAGCATTAGGCTTGGCGGCGTGGGCCAAGGCTAAGTGGCATGCTACCGGGCAGAGTGGCATGTTGGCATGCCGATCAATATGTTATTGTGGTAAGGCCCGTTTGTCTTTCCACTTAGTATGGTGGTGCGGCATGGTGCGTTTGGCCTTTAATGTATGGTGGCAAGTTTGGAGTGACTTGATTGGCGAGGAAAGGACCGGCCAAACATAAGGCGCGGATACACTTCAGTGAAAGTGTGGCGGCTTTAGAGAGCACGATTGGTCGATTATAAGAGGGCCGGCAAGCATGGGCGTGGCATACACTCCAGGGAGAGTGTGGCGGCTTTAGAGCGGCTGATTGGTCGATGGGAAGTGGGGCTGCGAGTATGGGCCAGCCACAACTTATGTGTGCGTGGATAATTTGAGGCGACACGCGATTGGTCAGAGAGAAATAAGTAGGTTTAGGAAGGTGCGTGGACAATGGCAAGTGGCGCCGGTTGGCCTAAGGCATGGCCACGCCTCCCTTTGCTCTGCTGACTCCCTGTTTTCCGATTAAGGCAAGGCTTTGCACTGGCAATCCATGGCGGATTGATTACCTAGTTCGCCTAGGCTTAATTTCGACAAAGAAAAGTCGATATATCTGCGTGAGGCGCAAAATCCTAACTTCTGCAAGTTAGTCAGGGCAATTGATTGAACTCTATGTGTTGACACATAGTTCTTTTAAGTTCATTGTCAGAGAGCAGCATACTTTTTTGATTGAATACCTTATGCAAATACCTTATCCTTGATATTTGTAAATTCGTGCTACTCTGTTGCGAGTGAAAACAAATCGTCATGCCATATCAACATTAAGGGTTCAGCCGGGAGAACATAGCATAAAATGCAATCAAAGGAACTTATATTAAGTGAATGGGCAGGCGCTTAAATTTCTAGAACATCTGGGATGGTTGCTACATTCGCCAGTCTGGATAAATTTCATGTAAGTATATTGAACGGCTTAATAAATATGCCAGTGGAGAGGTTAGCACTTACGGCACCGTTTCCTTTACGTGAGTGACGTGACATCGGATGTAAGGTTTTACGATTTCGGACGGCAAACATGCCATGTACCCTAAGAATATGTTGGAGTCGTTGGAGAAGCTATGGGGGATGTAGACTCGGAACTGGCTGTTGAAGCGGATTTCGATGGGATATTGAAGTCGCCACAAACGTCTTCCTGGATGGAATGTTAAAGTCGGGTGTCGAAATGGCTTCTGCGGATGGAATGTTGGTGCCAAACGGCCTGATGGGATTCAAGCCGCCGAGATAGCTTACTGGATGGAATGTTGTTGTCGGAAAAGGTGTTGGGGCAAGGTGTCAAAAGTCAAAGTGGAGGCGTCATTATTGACCAAGGTGTTCGTCATTGACAACCGGTTTTCCTATTTTGCGATTTCCTTCCGTAGAAAAACAATCTTTTTCGTAGCTCGTAGATGTTTTTGGTACTTGATTTTTTGTTTTGTTTTGCCGATCAAGCCATGTCTCACCGAGTATCAATCCTTCGTTTATGTTGCTTTCATATCTTTGATTGAATGAATAAAAACCTTCGGGAAGAGACCTAGCAAAACCCCTTTTGCGAAGAACCATTTTTTTTATTGATTTTCCCTTGCAAATTATCCAGGGGCTTCCGTGGCATGCCGCTGGAGTAGTAGTGCGAGCTGCCACAAGTCGGATAACACGCCTTGAGAGAAATAGAGAATCCGTCGGGTGAAAGTCGTGGCTAGAGATTCTTGAGGGAAAGTGTTCATGCCACGCTTGATGATCTTATTTCTTGTATTATTCTTTTCTTAAGTATTTTATGAAGAAGACATTTGTGGGGTTTGATTTCTCACGGTTTCAATCGACGGGTAATGACTCTGCGAGAGTTTGGGTTTACTTGGTATTTTTCCTTTAAGATGGTCCGGAAAACTTTTTAAGGGAAGATGTTCTTTAATTGAAATTGAAAACTCTACTTTATGAATGCAAGCAAAGTGCAATCACTTTAGAGAAGTTACAAACATCGCATGAAAGGGGAAATTGTGAAGGAAATATTGAAAGGAGAACGTCGGTGGGGAAAGTAGCACAACGTTTTAGGTATTGAAGGGCTTGAGCCATGAATGAATCATCACACCTTCCAACTTGTCGGCATTGATGAGTTTGCGGTAACCACCCAAGATAACATACGCCACCGAGATACGGCTCGTCTTCCTTTTATTTAGGCGAATCAGGTTGAGCGGCTATCCTTACTGTTACATCCCTAACTTGAAACGAGGTCGTCTTGAATACCGTATCTCCAATTTGAAACGGGTTTGGGCATTGTTCAACCACTTGATTTTTGAGCTAGTCATTTTTTAATGCAAAGAGTTTTCCAAATTTTGACAAAGCACTTGAAAGGCCTAAATTCCATTCACATCTCTTAATGACGCCGGGTTGGTGACTCGAATGAGTCCCCATGTTTGTAGAAAGGAGAAGTTTAGGGTGCAGAAAGGGTTGTTTAACTTGATTTGCTTGCGTTTGGAATCTGCGGATGAACGCCTAATGGGCTTTCTCCAGATAATTGAGTTACATGTTAAGTTGTTGATACGGCAACATGTAATCTTCAAAGTTGGACGGTTTGTCGGAAATTCTTTCGGGTATCGACACCGGAAGAGGGGATACTCCTAATTTCGCTTTGTTGCCGTGTACCCATGAGCGTCTCCTACCTTAATTTCAAGGTTGATGTAGCCATACACGTCTATTGCTTCTTATTCCAAATTTTCGACCATGATTGGGGAACGTAGCCTCACGCTTCAAATTCCCGCAGCTCTCCAAGTTTGATGGTAACGATGTTGAAGTCGGAGCCGCGTCAATAAATGTGTTGTCGATCTCGCGTCCTTCGAGATGAACCGTGGTCAGCAGTTTGATTGTACTTTCCGCACCGTTTCCAGAGAGTTTGGGGTTTCGGCGTAGTTTCTTCGATAGGAAAAGTCGCTTGTCCGACACAACTCGATTGAGGGTCAGTAAATATATCTTGACGATGCGCCTTGGATAAATAGAGAATCCTCGCATACATGCTCCATGATGGATTGCACGATTTTGTGAACGAGTCCCGGAGAGAGCATGCAACTCCCCGATTGGAAGAGGATATGAACTCCCACATTGCCCAGCTGAAAGTTCCCCCCGCTCCACCTTTTCTTTGAAAATACGCTTTAACTTATTGCAGTCTGAGGTCGGGTAATGGACAAATTGGTGGTAACGACAATGCTCTGTGTGCAGGATTTGCCATTTCCTCTTCGGTTAGTGGGCGCCTAGTAGGGGGGAAATCGATGGCGTCATCTTGGATCCATGCCTCTAAGAGTTCAATTACTTCCTCGATTGGGAACGGGAAATCTAAGGCCCTTTCTCCGGCTCCTTGATATTAAGTGCAGAGCTTTAGCCGCATTCTTCCGCGGTGGAGCCTTTGATGTCAAGGTCGCACGCTTGGATTGTTGTTCTGTCAACGGAGCCTTCCTTTTTCCTATTTCACTTACCACTCTCACAGAGGGGCCGGTGTTATATTGCTTGTTGTTGAGGCGTCTATTTCCTCGAGTTTCGCGTGCGTCTTCAACCATGGTGGCCCTGGTTCTTTCCAACAATGTGTGTTGTTGTGGCCGAATCGTTTAGCAGCCTCATGAAGTTCAGAGAATTGGCTGCAGCAATCACAGATTCTCCCGATTAGCACGGATATGGGAACCATACCATACATTGATGCAAGAATCTACATTGTTGTTCGGCCACATTTGGGTCGTGACGGTCCATTGTTTGAATCAGAATCTTTTGACATAATCATTTGGATGTTCATTGTTTCGTTGAAACATCCTCCCAATACGAGAAGGTAATTTTCAGACGTAAAGAAGTACTTGTAGAAAGTCGTAACCATGTCACCCCGAGTTGGGTATCTTGTTTGGTGTCACAAGTAGTACTGTGTATCTCTTAGGTAAGTGACTTTGAAAACTCCCTCAAACGGAGAACATGGTTGTATTCGTGCTCGCCCAAGGATTCCAAAATCGAGAGACATGTTCCGCCTCATTACCCGGTGCCGTCATATAAGGAGAATTGAGAAGAGTATCACTCTCGGGATAGGAATTTTTTGTACTTCAGAGGATACGGGGGTTGATGTTGATGCATTGTGTTATAATCACTTTTATCTCGGCCAAGAAGTCATTCCAAATCCTCTCGTGTGACAAAATTGGGCCAGTTTGATTCCTCTCCCTTGGAGCCCCGAACAGAGTCTCTTCATCTACAAAGGTGCGCTTGCCGAGGCATCGGTGCCGAGGAGTATTGAAGGTGTTCCTCGTTATCCTGGTTGGCGCGGTTCTCGTGGTAGCCGCTCGTTCTTGTCTTGAGGAAAGAAGCACCTCTTTCTCGAGTCGAATCCATGTCCGTCTGATCCCTAGCAAGAACTTCATGTCTTTCCATCAAATCAACAATGGTAACATGGGATCGGCTCACTATAGCTCTCCCAGGTCTCTCGTACTAATGGAAGCAATGTGCTCGCGTGAAAGAGTTGGAGATATCACGTTTGAAGAAATGTTGGGTGGTGGGGAGCAAATGCCTGCTCTAGTGGTGGAGGTGTGACACCCGAAGGAACGTTTTCGAGGCGGCTTTGTCTATGGTAACCGAAGATGTAATGCCTCGAAGGAACATTCTTGGCCGCCGGCGTTGGGATAGGTGGTGTATTAACGCCATCGGAAGGAACACTTGGTATCGGAAATAATTTAACGCTAGTGTCTTGTGGCTTGTTGGCCGACCCGGACCTGAGCTCTACCATCTTGAAATTGGGATTGAAAAAATGAAATTGGAATTTGAAATTGGTATTGCAATCCAGAGATTAATCTCCATTGTGGTCGCCAATTGTTTGTGGGTGAAAACCGCTTTCGCTAATTTTGGGTGTGTGGATGAGAAACGAATCTAAACCCTAAACAATGTCCTACAGGAGTACTTTTGATTCGAGAGATCATCTAAATACAATCTGGCCTAAACCAAGAAATGGTCGCCCGAGGCTTGCTTCGATCACAAAGTGAAGGATAAGGGTTGGTCTTAGGAGGAAAGCGAAGAGAGTGTTGAGACTAGAATCGTTGATTCTGAAGGTGTGGCCACATCTTTGTTGGAGAACTTGAATATCTGAGATTACATCTCATGAGGAAGGGTAGCCGTTGATTATGGCCACATCTTTGTTGTGTAACAAAGTGGCGCCATTAGCATAGTGGCGCCGCGAGTCGTAGCGAGGTTGGGACTTGCCGCAAGTCCGTTAGTTCAGTGGAGAACTTAGATGGATGAGATTGCATCTCATGAGGAAGAGTGGTCGTTGATTTCGGACACATCTTTGTTGTATAGCGAAGTGGCGCTATTGGCATAGTAGCGCGTGATGGAGCCATGGCATAGCGGCATGCCAGTGGCGTGGCATATCGGCATACTAGTAGCCATGGCATGGAGGCATGCCAGTGGCATTGTGGCATGGCCACGCCTGCGGTGTTGTAGCATGGCCAAAGATAGGATTTGGCGTCGTGGTAAGAATTAGGGCTTGGCGGCGTGGCCAAGGCTAGGTTTTGGCACCGTGGTAAGAATTAGGCCTTGGCGGCTTGGCCAAGGCAGGTTTTGGCGCCGTGGTAAGAATGAGGGCTTGGTGGCGTGGCCAAGGCTAGGTTTTGGCGGCAAGCAGAAGAATTAGGCTTGGCGGGCGTGGCCAAGGCTAGGTTTTGCAGCGTCGTGTTAGAATTAGGCTTGCGGCGTGGCTCCAAAGGCTTTTGGCGCCGTGGTAAGAATTAGGCTTAGCGGCGTGGGCCAAGGCTAAAGTGGCATGTTATCGCGACGTAGTGGCATGTTGGCATGCCGATCAATATGTTGTTGTAGTAAAGTGTTTGGCTTGCCACTTAGTATGGTGGCGGCGCAGTGCGTTGGCCTATACCGTATGGTGGCAAGTTTGGAGCGACTTGATTGGCCTAGGAAAAGCGTCGGACAAACATAAGGCGGCTACACTTCCGGTGAAAGTGTGGCGGCTTTAGAGCGACTTGATTGGTCGATTAAAGAGGGTCGGCCAAGCACTTATGTGGCTACACTTCCCGGTGAGAGTGTGGCGGCTTTAGAGCGACTGATTGGTCGATGGGAAGTGGGGCCTGCGAGTATCGCCCAGACCACAACTTATGTGCGCGTGGCTAATTTGAGGCGACACGATTGGTCGAGAGAAATAGGGCCGGTTTAGGAAGGCGTGGCCCAATAGCTAGTGGCGCCGTTATCCTAAGGCATGGCCACGCCTCCCTTTGCCGCGGCTCCATGTTTTCTCGATTTAGGCAAGGCTTTGCACCCGCTAATCCATGGCGGATTGATTACCTAGTTCGCCTAGGCTTAATTTCTCGACAATCAAAGTCGATATCTCTTGTGAGCGCAAAACCCTAACTTGTGCAAGTTAGTTGTAGAATTGATTGAACTCATGTGTTGACACGAGTTCTTTTAAGTTCATTGCGAGAGAGCAAAGATGCTTTTACGATTGAATACCTTATGCAAAAAGACCTTATCCTTGATATTTGGAAATTTGTGCTACTCTGCTGCTGAGTGAACACAAATCGTCATGCCATATCAACATTAAGGGTTCAGTAGGAGAACATAGCATAGAAGGCATTCAAAGGAACTTATATTAAGTGAATATAGGCGAGGCTTGAAATTCTGAGAACAACAGGATGGTTGCTACATTCGCGGTGGATAAATTTCATGTAAGTATATTGAACGGCTCAATAAATATGCCGGTGGAGAGGTTAGCACTCACTTAGCATCATTGCCTTTCACAGAGTGACGCCACATCGAGATGGAGTTTTCTGATTTCAACCCTAAAGCTAAAACCACCATCAACAATCTACAAGAAGGCGCAAAACCCTAATTTTGCAAATTAGTCGAGGTAATTGGTTGAATTCTATTTGTTGACACAGAGTTCTTCAAGTTCATTGCTAGAGAGCAGCATGTTTTCTGATTGAATTCCTTATGCAAAGACCTTATCCTTGATATTTGGAAATTCGTGCTACTCTGCTGTGAGTGAACACAAATTGTCATGCCATATCAACATTAAGGGTTTAGCCGGGGAACATAGCACAGAAAGCATTCAAAGAACTTTATATTAATTGAATACAGGCGAGTGCCAAACTTTCTGAGAATATCCGGGGATTGTTGCTACGCGCTTGGTCTGGGCAAATTTCATGAGAAAATATTGAGTTGCTCTATAAATGTGCCAGTGAAGAGGTTGACACTCACGACTCCGTTTCCTTACAGAGTGACGTCACATCAGATGCAAGGTTTTACAATTTTAACCCTAAGCTAAAAACCATCATCAACACCTTCTTAAACCGATTGTAAACATACAATCACTTATTTCGATAAGACCAAAATAAATTAAGATCAGAATTAACTTTATTTCTCTCATCATGTTCTAATTATTCAGACAATAACTTAGACCTTTCTCTTTAGACAACACAAGTACTATGTTAATTAACTAGTATTTCTTGTCAAGGCATTCGATTAGACTTGAATAACCGAATCCTTCAATTTGATAAGTCTAACTAAGATCAGAATTTACTTAGTTTCTATTATCCGGAATCGAATTGGACTAAACAAATGATCCGTAATTCATGAAGCCATAAACAATACATACAAACCAAAATAAATTGACTTGCACAATTATTTTCTTAACCTAAGCAATTGAAACAAACATAAATATTATAGCACCGCAATTGCACCGAAATTTCGTTAAGCAAAAACACTTGATACCAAACAATAACTCACATAAATTGACACATTTTTTCTTAACCGGAAATAATTGAATCACACTCACACACACATCCATACACATCATAATGAAATATATCAATTCACTAATACAAACAGACCCTTTTGCCACGCCAAATTGGCGTGTCCATAGGGGTTTTGACACGCCAATTTGGTTTGGACTTGGCGTGGCTTCTGCTTGCGTGGTTTTTGGTAACACGGCGTGGTTTTAGGTAGCTTATAGCCACTCTTGCCTTGCGTGTCTATTTCTGCATGAAATAGACACGCCATAGCCATATAGGCGTTGCTATATAGTGTCCCAAAAACTTAAGTACTGGTACTCTATAGACACACGATTTATTGTTTTGGCGTGGCTATTTGGTTCACTATAGACACACAAATTGCTTTTGGCGTGGTTATTTGGTTCACTTTAGACACGCAAATTGCTTTTTGGCGTGGATATTTGGTTCACCATAGACACACAAATTGCTTTTTGGCGTGGCTATTTGGTTCACTTTAGACACGCAAATTGCTTTTGGCGTGGCTATTTGATTCACTATAGACACGCAAATTGCTTTTTGGCGTGGCTATTTGGTTCACTTTAGACCACGCAAATTTCTTTTTGGCGTAGCCATTGGTTATCAATAGACCGCCATATAGGTTAAAACGTGGTTATATGTTATGTTTTAGCCACGCCAATTTTCACTTACCTTCATCCATGTGGTTGTATTAGAAACCTTTGAATACCATCCATGTAACGTTGTGAGCCGTTCATTGGATATCCTATAGACACGCCCCATAGAGCGTGGCTATATGTGATATTTAGCCACGCAATTTCCAATTAACTTGATCCACGTGGCCGTATTAGGAATCGTTGGATCTCATTTAAGATGATGCAATATTGACCGTTAAATTATATGCATCCTTCACATGTAATGTTGTGAGCAGTTCATTGAAGAACCTATAGACACGCCATATAGCGTGGCTATATGTGATATTTTGCCACGCCAATTTACAATTACCTTCATCCACGTATTAGGAACCATTGGATATCGTTTAAGATGATGCAATATTGACCATTCAGATGTAACGTTGACCGTCCACATGTAACTTTGGGAGCCGTTCATCGGAGAACCTATAGACACGCCATATAGCGTGGCTTTATGTGATATTTAGCCACGCCAGTTTATATGTGCTTAATGTGTCTTTATGTTATGTTTAGCCACGCCAATTAATCTCGAAGTGTGTGTATTACGCGTGTAGACGCCTCTAAGCCGTTCGAGATATGACGCATCTAAACCATCCACCGGCACTATCAAATTCTCTTATACTTTATAAATTGTGGTTAAATCTCGAAATTCATATATGCCAAAAATTCATATTATTATTAATAACATAGTAAAAATGTTGAGCTTTGGTCTAACAGTTTGCAAAGAAAATATTAAAGAGCATTTATCCAAAATTCATCATTTTTCTTCAAATTTTTTGATGGTGGTGTCTCTTCAAGCAATTGATCGAGTTGTGACATTCTCGACGCGGCAAACCTTGTCATCCTCTATTTCCCATCCGGGAAGTTGGTATGCCCGATCTACACTTTGTACATATAACTTTCTCTCGTGCCATTTTAATCTTCTTTGGAAGCTTGTCGAGGTTGCATGACTCCCAATGTGGATTGAAACTGCTAGGTGCTCCTCATTCAGTTTATCTTCTGCAAGGCTGCTTGTTGTTCTTAGGTCACTGTCCAATTTCTTCTCGGGAATCCTAAAACTAGTTCTGGTTGCTTATGAGGTTTTCCATGCTGTGGAGTTTCCTGCAGCAAGAGATTAAATGTATTATTTAGAATATATATATATATATATATATATATTCTAAATTCAAGGCGAATTCGTTTTTCATGTGAATTCTCAACGAGAGACGAGACAAAAGTCATTTTTCCAACAATGTAATAAAGCCAACTTCATCAAGGCCATGGCATTTTCTGGTGACATCCATAATAAAATCCGTAACCAAATATCAATTTTCTAATTTACTTTGGCATTCATGTTCCATTTAGGTGTTAATATATTTCTATCTCGTACTTATTCTTTAATCAAGTTTGAATACACGATTTATGTAAAACAATTTATATACTTGATTAACAAAGCAAAAGAGCTAAGAAACTAACCTTGTCATCGAGATGGAACAATTATCTTTCTGGCCATGCCACAAAACCATCTTTAGCTTCCCCTAATAACTTAAACTCACCACTTGGTTCAGTTAACACGAACGATGGAACTATAACCTCCACGAATATTGACAACATAACAATTTTTTAGAAGATCTTGTCCATCTATTTTTTGGTTAGAAGCGTGGGTAAAATCTTGCCTCTAAGCAACGACGTTTCCCCTAGATCCATTCCAAAAGTCGTATTTTGCTTTGCGGAGATACGGCATATGAACATCATATAAAAAGAATATGCTATAATTAGCAATATAGATTTACGAAGAAAAAAAATCAAAAAAAAAAAACATACTCCATTAGATGTCTTAGCTAGAGGTTCGACATAGATGTGCACGACTTCTCTACGGATATTGAAATATTTGGTTAGGAATTACTGGTATCCGCATAAGATTAGGAGATCGCTTCTTAGATCCATCGAAGGGTTGTGATGAGTGCCAAATAGTGCATATTTATACACCTTTTATTGGCATTTTACTCATCTTTTGCGCTTAGAAATCGAGATATTATCCCATATTCGTATTTTCCTTGTTTTCAAGAATAAATATTTGTATTAATTAATTTTGTGTTTTTAGGTAATAAATAAAGCTCGGAGAAATTGAGAGCCAAAAGAGCGAAGAATTGGAGTCGAGAATCTATGGGCGTAAAGCCAAAGCCGCGCACGCAATCGAGAGCAAACCATTTACAAGACATGGGCTCAAGCTATCCAAGACCCGCGACCCGGATCCGAGCTCGTACACCACGAGCCGTCGAGATCTCGCCTGGCTACATCCAACGGTCGCTACCTCCACGCGCATCGAAGATCGCTGCTCCCATGCAACACCAAACCGTCCCAATTATCCCTCAGCCGCCCAGGATCTCTCCCGGCCGCATCCTACGCTCGCTCAGCCCGTTCCATCAATTCTTGCTGTCCCTGCCTCACAACGAAACGACCTAACCCTATACCCTCTCGAGCCATACCCATTTCTCTTCCATCTTTCTCTTTCTTCCTCTCCCATCTCCATCACGGAGCAGAGCTCGCTCTTTTCCTCCTTCACCCGACCAAGGCCTTCGCCACCAACTCCATCATCTCCCGACACCCCAACAGCCGCACCACCTTACCTAATCGCTCTCTAGTTCTTTCGTAGCTTCTTTCCTAGGAGCTAAGAGAGAAATAGACAGAGTTAGGTTAGGATTTTGATCAATCAATCAATTGGGGAGCTCTCGAGCCGCATGACAAGAGGAGAGGCGTTTCGGATGTATGGGCGTTTGGGTATGATTAAATTACAATTTTTGAATTAGGGTTTGAATGTTTTCATGTATAAATAGAAGATGAAGAAGATGTTTTAGGGTTTATGCCTGGATTAGCTTGAGCAGCAATTTTAGGTTAATTTTGTCTTAGTTATGTTCTAAATCGGAATACTAGGGTTTAGATGAAACCCTAATTTATAATTGTGTTTTTCATGCTCATGTATTGTTCTTAAATGCTTAATCATGTTTAAGGTAGTCTTTAATCTTAGCATGTCTTCTGCTTTTGCTCTCACAAAGTGCATGCCATGTATGCACTGTTGTAGTTAGATTACCCCGTGATGATTATGCTACAACTCAAGCTCAAATTAGACTAATATTTAACCTCGGATTAATTGTGCTTTAGCTAGACAAGTTAATACTTTGGATAATTACCTTAGTTGTGATCAAAACTATCAGTTGGAGAAACATCTTAGACATAGGGCAGAATTGACACCTCTCCCTTATCCGTCATAAGGATAAGAATAATTTCATGAGTTGAAAACATAGTATAGGTTAGTGGTGGAATTCAAGACCCTAGTATCCCATTGTCACCACTTGTATTTCATCCTTAGCCCATTGTCACACTACAACTCAGCCGTATCGGCAACTACACCATCTGTTGTTACTTGCACTTGTTAGAATTCGATGAAGAAGCCCTTAGATCACACATAGCACCACAAGTCTCTGTGGTTCGACCCGTACTTGCCACGTCTCCGATAGACGCCGTGCACTTGCGGTTTATAATTTGTAGGCAAAACAGACACATTTCCAGGCCTACCAAGTTTTTGGCGCCGCTGCCGGGGACTTGGCGTGTGCCCTGTGATTTTTGGCTTGACTCTACTGATTTACACTCACCCCTGTACATATTCACCTTGAATTTTTAGCATCTGTCTTTGCTTTTGTACATTGTGTTTAGCATTTAGTTTCTCATGTTGTTTTTCATTACATTCTTAGTAGACTCATCTGTAACTTGCATCTTAGCATCCTCATCTTTGCATTCCATTTAGCATATGATTTTTGTAGTTAGCTATCTTAAATTGCATATCTATCATCTTTCAGTGCTTCTCATTAGCTTATTTCTCATCTGTAGCTAGAGTTAGCTTAAATTGCACTTGCATCTTTAGCTGCATCTTCAGCTGTCACCACTCAGTTGGAGCTTTGTCACTAGTTACAAGGAAACTAAGCAGCCCTGTATCTTAGTGCCTTGTAACTCTTGATCCCAGTCAGTCCAATTTACTCTCAGGATTATACTAGTTTCAATATTGGGTTCTCTGTTTTAACCTTCACATTCCTGGGGACTGAGATTTGTTTGCTTCGAGCAGCAGACACCCATGGAGCAACTGAAGAAAACCAAGGAAGAAGAAAAGAAAAAGCGCAGAACCATTGGTGGATCTACTAAACCCGCTTTTATACGGCGGTTTGTATCTCGACCCTTATGCATGATTGATCTAGCTCTAAACCTTGTGTGACCGTGAGCCATCTCGCACTTTTGGTGCCCAAACCCCGTTGACAACCCGTGTCCACCGAACTTTTTGTGCTATCTTGCTTCCAATTTGTAATTGCTGAGAAAGCTCGCTAATTGAATGCACCGTTAAATGTGTGAGCTATCCTTTTCGAAACTAGCTATTTTCTTTGACACGAGCAATACGCGAACCTTGTTCCCATGATCCGTGAATGGTTGAAATTGTGCTTGAGCATCATGTTTATGCATCTGTGACCTCGCTTACATGATACCTTAGTGACTTTGCATGACCAATCACCCCTGAGTTGATTGAAGGTCTCATCAGTGTTACCTTGATTGCATGCTATAACCTATGCTAGGTAGTACACACACCCCGAGCATCTTTGTTTGTGCACTGTGTGCTTGTGTGTGACCCCTAAGAATTGGTGTGAGCTGTAGATTGCAAACCCTGCTGCCATCTGCCCTGAGCTCCAGCCCCTGCAGCTGTTGAGCCTAGTGTTGCCAGACCTCTGCATCTCGTGCAACTTGTTGTGATAGCTGCAACCCTGTGACTGTTCAAACCTGTGAGCTTTACATACCCCGTTCTGTTGCTACCTCACCATTAATCTGTGGTTCATAAGAAGCCTGTTGCTGCCTTGCCTTAGCCAATTGCCCTGAGAGCTTAGCTCTCGAGTGGTACTGTGACCATAAAACCTTGCCGCAAAACCCTGAGCATGCTGTAGAGTTCTAGCATTACTTAGTTGCTGTGCCATGCTACTATCTGCAATCTGTGCATAGACCATTTGAGCTGCCATTCTCCATAACTTTGTGCATGAGCTGAAATTTGCTCTCGGGCTGTGTGTGCACACTCGGCTAAAGCAAGATCTTGTGTATCAGAAATTGTGTAATTTCTGTTGCTTTTCCGGGGCTGTGCAATTACCCAGTTCCACTGCGCTTGAACAGAAGCCCAACTACTGGGCTGAGCCTTTTGAACCAAACTGTGCAACTGGGCTGTGCAAGTTTCACAAAAATTTGGGCTGCTTAACAAAAACCAAATCTGAGCCCACATAACCCACACTGCTGGGCTGTCTACACAAACTGAGCCCACATCTGTTGGTGTAGGATCATAATATCGCCACAACAACAATTCGCGAAGACAACGGATAACAACATTGCGAGTGAGTCGCAGAGGGTTAAATATAAATGACGCCTTTGGATGACGATAGGAGGATATGAAATCGCGAAAGTTAAAAAGTGTCGTGAGTATGAATATTTGTACGTCTGCGACACTTCGCGAGACATTCCCGAAAATAAAGGACAACTTAGTTTGTCATTCATTATGTATTACCCTATATAAAGGGATGAGTGAATTTGTTGTAGGAGAGGTCTTTTTGGATTGGAGGGTAAGTCATTAGGAGAGAGAAACAGAGAGAATGTTTGTAAGTTCTTAAGTGTAATTCCATTTTCCTGTGTAAAGATTTCAAGAAAGTTATTAATAAACATTCATAATTGTTCATCTATTATCTTTTGAATGGATTAGTTAAACAAAATATAGTGAGGGGTGTATTGTGGGATTTCCACCTAACTACATATTGGCGCTAGAAACTTATGAACTAAGAAAAGATTGGCATAGAGATTTGGAGGAATTTGAATGCGATAATTTTCAAAAGATTTACTAAAAGAGAAATGGCTAGAAGAAGAAATGTACTTGAACAACCTGTGAGAAGAAGTGGAAGACTTGCTGGAGAAAGGAGAATTGAACAAGGAGAATCGTCAAGGATGAATATGAGAAATGATGAAGAAAATCATGTTCAACGTTTAATTCCTCCGATAGCGAATGAAACTGTGGATTACGATAGAGTAAGTGTACATACTTGGAGGTCGGGTCGAGGATGAAAGGGAAGAAGAGCAGCGGTTGATGAATAACGGACAAGAAGGAGGAGACCAAGAAATGAATCTAGGAAATGAAGAAATCACAGACATTGAAACATTGAGACAAACAATACATGAAGAAAGGCGACTAGAGGCAGAAGAGCGAGCAAATTTGACAAGACAGAATCATGAATTAAGAATGGAAAATATGAGATTGCAAAATAGAAGATCGAGAAGCAACTGCGAGATCGAGTTCAAGATCGACTAGGAAGAAAGAAGGAGAGCCTTACCAACGTAAATTACAGAGGTAGAAAACCAACGGAAGCACAAAATCTCGGCTCGAACATCACGAAAGAAGAGAGGACGCGAAGATCGTTATATTCCCCATCCCGAGAATTTCCAAGATGAGCGAGTGAAGAAAATCAGGGAACTAGGCGATTTCGGGGCCAAATGATCCAGCGGCGAAGGAAGAGCAATCACGCACGGAAGAGAAGCATTGAGAAGGCAAAAAGAGATCGTGGGACGACATTGAGAAACATTATGCTGAACAAGCACGCTTAGCCCGCAGAGAGAGAGTAAGAGCGAAGTGGAAAACCAAGAATTGGAAGAAGCAATCCGGCAAAATAATCACGACAACCGAGAAAGGAGGCGAGCACAAAATCGTGTCAATAGAAATACCAATGGAGAATACGAGAGGATGCAGAGGAGAGTTGATAGAGAACCCAGAAGAGAGAACGATAGATATAATGGTGTGCGAATTGATGAAAGAGACGAAAGAGAAAGTCGCAGAGAAAGGAGAGAAGAAAATAGTGAACAAGAAGGTCAAAAAGGCATGAACGCAGGAGGCGAGAGGCGGAGCTAAAAGACCAGCGAGAATCAAATCCTGAGGAAAATGAGCAAATCTTGAAAGAACTAGCAGAAATGAGAAAATTGTTAAACAAGTAGGAAGGAAGGAGGAAGAAGACAGGTTGGATGAAGCCATCGCGGAAGGCTGAAGAATCCTTTCACACTAGAAGTGCAAATGGGAGGAATACCACCTAAATGCAATCTGCCTGCATTAACCAACATTTTCGATGGAACAACCTGTGCGGTACAACACATCAAGGCTTATATGAGATGTATGTTACAATGGGAGAATCATGATGCCATATTGTGCAAATACTTTGCATCAAGCTTAATTGGAGAAGCACTGAAATGGTTTGAAGGATTACCCAGAAACACAATCTCATCATTCAACCATTTACAAGCTATTTTCTTGGGAGCGTATATAAGTAACAATTCCACGCGACCAGGAATTGAAGATGTATTCGGATTGAAACAAATAGTTGGCGAGAGTTTAAGACATCGACAATGAGGTGGAGAACAATGTGCGGTGAAATGGCTAGGAAGGGTAGAGGAAAGATATCTCATTTTATCATTTGTAAATGCTCACATTCGCAACAAGTTTGTTATACATTCAAATATTTAGAATTAAAAATACGATTACGATGGCTGAGCTGCGAGAATTCCAAGAAGAATACATTGCTTTAGAAGAAAGACAAAATGAGATGGAATCGTACCAGTTGCGAATACAAGCTCGAACAGCTGAATGCAAGTTTGTTACAAAAATTTTTAAACTCGGTGGCGACCACTTCGCAAGGGCAACCGGAAAATAGAGTTGATGATGGACAGCGAGAAAATAGTGGCTATGGGGAGCCGAGATCAGGAGGAGTTTGATAGAGAAAGGAACTACTACAACCGCGGCAACAATAATAAAATTGGAGAGATTGGATCATATGCAAGAAACTTATGGAGGACGAAGGCAGAATAATCATGGAGGGCCAAGACATCGCAGAGTAGTATGGGAAGAGATCAGAATGCCACCACTAAATGCTAGTGTGGAAAAAATTTGGGAAGCTATACTTGTAATGGAGGACGTACCGCCACCATGGAATGCAGGGAGTGAACCACAGCCAAGTGTGAAGTCATGAATATTGTTCGTACCATCGCTTTCATGGGCATCTAACAAATGACTGCGAAACATAAAGAGAATCATTCTCGAATGATTGATCGGGGAAGTTGAATCATTTTCTAAAAGATGAAGAAAAAGGGAAGAAAGTACTAACAACATCACCATCGAAATGCAAAGAACAGGTTTCAAAAAAGGGAAAAGAAGCATTTGTAATAGAAGTGGGAACAAAGGCCAAAAATCTATTATGCAACTCTATCGTTCATTCATATCGTACAATTGAAGATTTTCACGATAACGTGCTTAGTAGAGTATATGCAAGAGATTTTCATAACAAAGAAGTGATGAACCCAGCGAGAAAGTCGCAATTGAAAGAGTGGCGACTAAAGATTATTTCTTTCTCTGGACGAAATACCCAAAGGAAGAGAAGCACATGATAGCATTTGGTGGTGAGACTGGACATTAATCCAAGACCAGGTAGATGGAGAAGATGACGAAGCGAGAAAATTGTTGGGCAATCAATAGAATCCTAATAAAATCTTTGGAAGTTCGGTGAATATTACATTTTACCATACTTATAAGACCATGGGTGGAGAGGATGAAAATTTGATTCCTTCAACGTACAAAATTTACGGTTTTTAACGGCACAGCGAACAAACCTAAAGGAGAGGTTCACATGAGGATACCTTTACAAGGATTATCGGTGATATTTTATTCTGCGTGGTTGACGTGGAATCTCCTTATAACGCATTAATTGAGGCGGCCATGGCTGCACGAAATCTTGGGAGTAGCATCAACATACCATCAATGTATAAAATTTCCCCATCCAAATGGTATTGGAATTATAAAGGGATATTGGAAGGAGGCAGAAATGTTATGAGGTTGACGTAGAGAGCGAAGAGAGAAATGCAAAAAGGAAAGGTTGGAAACAGAATATCAAAGATGAAAGAGAAAAGAGAAGCTGATGGTGGACAATATAGAGATACGAAATGAAGAAGCATCGCGCGAAGTGCCGCAAAATTAGGCGAATGTTACGATATGCAAAAATAATAATCAGTTGTAGTTCATCGCGAAGTGCCGGAGAAACATCGTGAAGTGCCGCAAATGAATGCATGGAAATAAGCGAACGTTACGATGGAAAGGAGTCCTTCAAGGATTGGGATAACGATGAGGCAAAGAATGCAATGAACAAAAGGCATAAGAAGTAAATACTCGACACAAAGATATATCAAAGGGAAGACAAAGAAGAAATGATATGTGAAAATTTCGACAATAAGAATGTACAAGAATCCGAGAGAAAAATGAATGAAACAGAATTGTGCGATGGCTTCGCAAATTAAATGTCAGACAACAATTAAATATGAATGATTGAATGGTTTAACAACAATGAATGAGTAAATGAATGGGACTAACCTTTATGGCGTACACCCTAGTTCGCGAATTATATTTCGTAAGAGGCAAATGTAAGACCTAAAGTGCGTCATATAAGGGGGAATCTCTTAATATGGCCCGGGAAAAGGTTACACCGCCCTGGAACCTGGGTCATGCAGATTTGGGGCCCATGAAAGCCTATCCGGAAGAGGTACCTTGGATTCCCAACTATATATGTAGGTTATACCCTGGTTGGGCGACCGAGGGTCTCTTTCAAGGAGTCATCGTATGATCAAGGCGCCGAGGTTACACGGTTGAGTCAAGAGTGCGGGGAGCATGGAACTTCCTTACCACTCTTGACAAGTCTTGGCGCATCTGCACTCGCCGAAGAAAACTCCACTTAGGGTACGGCCTTGTAACCATAAACCCTATAGGTATAAGGGATAAGAGGCTGCGAAAACAACTGGGTTGTTGTTAAGACCGGATGGGAGTAGCTAGCCTTGTATGGCCGATGTACGCCTCCTTGAAGGGGCAACCAGGGGAGATGATAAGGCGGCACCCTCCATTAGGGAGCCTGATAAGTGCCAAAGACGCAAATGTCATGAGGCTTTGTTTTCACAAGTAAACTTAGGCTTGTCATATTTGTGCAATGATCCTGCAGAGGCAATAATACTAACGCGAGGGTAAGACGAGATCAATGGGTCCTTACATGCAAGTGTAAAGGCGTCCTGCGATTTCGTCGCAAGACGACAATGTCACGGGGCTTTATTTTCGCAAGAAAGTTTAGGCTGTCATATTGCCATAAACAAAATATCCTGCAGAGGCAAAAATACTTGAAAACGATAAGGCAAGGTCAATGGGTTTTTGCATGCAAGTGTAAGACGTCCTGCGACCTTGTCGCAATAAGGGTGGCAGAGTAAGACCTTTAATTAGGAAGGTCAAGCTTAGAAGACCACCAAAAATGATAAGGCGAGATCAACAGATTTCTTCATTTATGAAAATCTCTTGCGATCTCGTCGCAACGATAAATTTAAACATCATTAGAGTTAAAATCCCGAATGACTACATATTCTCTGGTCGAGAGGAAGGAAGTGCGAATTTCAGAAATTTCATTCTTTCATATGAAGATGCATAACAGAGGCAAATATGGGAATGAAAAAGATGAAATGTTGTTATTCATCTTCCAATGAAAGAGTTATACATCAATAATGCTAGCCAATTATATTACAAGGAAGAACTGCCAAGAAAGGGAACGAAGATCGAATTTATGGGCTATAATTCAAGAAGTTTACAATAAAGAGATACAAAAATGTAAATATTAGATAGGCGATTGAAAAAAACAAAAAGAATTATCTCTTTGGTGATTTTTCTCCTTTATCCGATCCTTCAATTCCATTATTCTCGTCGCTAGAGTTTTCTTTTTCATTTGGCCTCACTTTCTCGAAACGTCCGAGACAGGCAAATTCTCAGGAACTTCTTCGGAAAGCCAAGGATATGAACAAAGAGGGATTTTGTGATCATTACAAACGTACTCCATGGCTTCATTGCGAAACGTAGACGGCATCATTATTAAAATTCGCCACGGTAGTTTGAAATTGTTTCTTCAACTTGGAATATCTATTCTCGAAGGGTGAGGTTCTTTCATGAAGCTGTGCTCTCAGATTCAAGTTCTTCAATCCTTGCTTGAAATCTTTTTCGGACTCTGCAAGTAAAAAAAAAAAAAAAAAGGTTAACAACTCAACAACAATATTACGAGAGGTAAGAAAATTAAGGTATAATAAATAACCTTCTCACATCGGATATTGTATCTTTAACCAAGGAAGTATGCTCGGTATGAAGACTAACATCAACACCTAAGTTATTCCTGGCATTATCTAAGATTTTGCGGCCCAAGCGAATTCATCATCATTATTTATAATAAGAAGTGAGCAATTTGATTTTCTCGTTCACTAAGTAAGGAATCGACGAAACAATTCATCTCGCTCCATTGCACTTGAGAAGGGACTTTTGAAATGTTGCTAATGCCTGGGCACCATTGTAGCAATGCGATCTTTGTCATCTATATGGTCACTAATTTTCTTCCTTAAAATTTTGGTTTTCCTCATGAGATTCGAGGTACATTTGCTTAAACTGGTTGGCTGTACTTAAACTAGATACGTGCTCAATTTCTAAGAGGCGGTATTTGGTTTGGAGTTCACTTAATGAAAGAGAATTAATTACATTCGACGAAATACTTAAAGAGTTGTTGAGATGAGCGAGAAGAATGTCATTATCCATAGGCTCGGGAAATGAATGGAGAAGAATAGCTTCTTCGGAGGGGTTATATATATCTGCCCGAAAGTGATAAGTCGGGTAGCAACAGGCAATTGATAAAATAAAAGTAATAAGAGAGGAAAAAAATTTTACCATAAAGTTGTTGATTAGCGTTCTGAAGAGTGGTAACTTTGTCCTTCGGCGAGAAAACTCGATTTCCAATTGTTGGATCTTTTCGCGAGATCTCATGATTCAACTTCTAATTCTTTGATCCTTGTGCAAAATTGGGTATTCTTTTTTAATTGAATGTTATACCTCCTCTCAAGATCCGAGGCAACCACAAAAGAAGTTTTTCCAGCCTGCTAAGAAAGATAAAAAGGTTATTAAGATATAAATTAAAAGCGAAGTTGGAGGAGAAATATGAATCGAACATACCAACGAATTAAGTGCATTTAAGAAGCTAGGGGATACAGATCTAGAAACCCCTTTGAAAGAGTCATTGCCATCCAGCGAGTGTAGCATTACATATGGTGGTGAGGCTCTCGCATATAGAAGTCGAGTGAGTATCTCCAATTCCTTGAAGAGAATCCGAGAAGATGTCAACAACCGATCCATAGGAGAATTGGCCGATTGAGCTTCATTTTGGAAAGTTGAATCCAAAACATTATCATTATCATCCTCATCGGAAGATTCAGAACTTGAGCTAAGATGAGAGGAAGGTTGAGTTCTTCGCTTCTTAGATGGTGGAGCGGAAGACTTATCCTCAACGTGCATTGGCTTTAGTTTTGCCTTTCACTTTGCAGCTATCACTTCCTGGAGTCAACCTTCGCATACAAATGAAGATAAGAAATAGAGGCAACAATATTGTTAAATAACACAAAAAATATATTTCTTACTTCATCCGTAGCGATCGAAGTATTGCCAAGGTACTTGCCGATTGGATTTGCCTTGTAACTTTTCCTCGGTTTGACAACTGGAAAATTTACAAACTCAATGAGTACAAGAGGAAAGAGGATTGCAAAAGCAAACGTGGGGACATACCTCTTCCGCCTTCTTGGGCCACTTAAATTCCCAAGGATGATAGCCTCACGAGATTTGCAGGGAGTATATGCGAACCTGCTATGTAAGGTCCACTTAAGAGCAAAGGTACAACCCACCACTTCTCATCTTTGGAGTGGCGAGAGTAGTGTTCTTACCCGAATGCCAGTCGATGTCTTGCATGAGTAATTTATCCTCGGGATGTTATCTTTTCTCTTCAACCGGCGCCACGGCGAGATTTCTTATTTCTCATGCCTATTACTTCATAATTTTCAAAAAGTTTCTGCAAAGTGTATCTCTCAGGGATTATTTCTAAATTTACATATTCGGGGTCTCGACCTTTGTTAGGATATAAAGATCCTTTGCCGGCCACCACGATTGGCAAACTCAAGCATTAGGCGGATACAATCCCGCTTAATTGATAGACGGCTCGCGAGAAGTTCGGATGGGAAAGGATTTCATAAAAAGAGTGGCATCTCAGGATCATATAAAGGAATGGAAGTCCTGCGAGAAGTTGACCTAGCGAAACAATAATCTTGTGATCATCACATTGATGATCGAAAAAGCAGCGGTGAGTATAGATGAACATCCTTGATTAGGAATGGTAGAAAGGGTGAAACCTTTATCTTGCAACTTTTTCTGAGTCTCAATAAAGCGAGGTTTGTACATACGACTAAGTGAAGCCATTATCAATATGGGAATGGATAAAGAATCGAAGATTAAGATATGATAAAAAGATTGAAGATTTGCAGTAATAGAAGCGCAACTTGCGGAAGAAGAAGATTAAAGAAAAGTTGCAGAGAGAAGATGAAAGAGGAAAAGAGAAAGATATGAAAATTATATATAGAGAGAAACATCCTCGGGTGAAACGAGCATTTAATGCGAGAGGGACGTGAATGGTCAAGAATAAACGATTGAAAGAGACGTGTCGGGAATAGAATGGAGGAGTAGACATACGTAATAAAGTCCGTATGGAAAGATGAAATCGAAACAAGTACAGATAAGCGGTTGCGCAGTTCAAAAATATTGATTCTCATGACATTCTCTCCTTTCGAGAAAAGACATGAGAAGAGGCAAGATGTAGGATCATAATATCGCCACAACAACAATTCGCGAAGACAACGGATAACAACATCATGAAGTGAGTCGCAGAGGGTTAAATATAAATGACGACTGGATGACGATAGGAGGATATGAAATCGGCGAAAGTTAAGAAGTGTCGCGAGTATGAATATTTGTACGTCTGCGACATCGCGAGACATTCAGAAAATAAAGGACTGACTTAGCTATCATTCATTATGTATTACCCTATATAAAGGGATGAGTGAATTTGTTGTAGGAGAGGTCTTTTTGGATTGGAAAGTAAGTCATTAGGAGAGAGAAACAGAGAGAATGTTTGTAAGTTCTTAAGTGTAATTCCATTTTTCTGTGTAAAGATTTCAAGAAAGTTATTAATAAACATTCATAATTGTTCATCTATTATCTTTTGAATGGATTAGTTAAACAAAATATAGTGAGGGGTGTATTGTGGGATTTCCTACAACTACAGTTGGGTAATGCACACAAGCTATTACATACAGGCTCTGTCACACCAAACTCAAGCCCACCTAACCCTAGCCTTCATAGTTGGTGTGCAAAATCGAAGCCCACAAACCAAGGTGTGCAACTACCAAAGCTTTCAAGCAACCATTGAGCCATACCATTTTTGATCCGCAAGACTGGGCTGTAAACACAACACCGCATTCCCACAAAACCAAACAGCCCACCAAAAACCAAACAGAAGCCCACATAAACCAAATGAAACCCAATAATCCAAACTGAGCCCACTACAACTGGGCTTTGAGTTCAATTTGAGTACTAAATCATGTCAGGATTTCGGCTGCAAAGGGGATACAAACAAATCAATTAGAGAGCTTGCTTACGGGCACGCTTCACAAGTATGAACTCCCCCATACCATAGTGATTTTAGGGAATATTATGAGCCTTCTCGGGGCCCCTGAATTCACATACCCTAATCATTATGAGCACATGTATCATCCACCACAAAGTTGAAAATGAACAATTTTCTCATACCCAGTCATCACTTTTAGATCAATTAGAAGCTCGACTATCTGCTTTAGAAAGGCAATTACATGAGCAATCTGTCGAATCTAATTTCCCTAGGCAATATGAAATGTATGCTTGTACCTTATGTGGTAGCTTAGACCACCCTACGAGGCTGCTATATTTTGCATGATTTTAGGAGTCTAGGGAAAACCATGATAATCTAATGTACGATTTGTCTAGAAGTGACTATCTTGGCAATCATTGGGACCATAATCAACCTGCACACATGCATCATTCACCACAGTGGGGAGATGAACAATTTTATACTCCCCCAACTCCTAGTTTGCAATCAATAATGGAAACACTCATGGAGCAAAATGCTAGGCTTGAAATGAATGCAATGCATGACCATCCACATAGCAACATGTCTGAATTTCCCTTCTCTAGTGAACCTCATGCACAACCATACAATGAATATCCATATGAGGAATGCATACCCACTAGTGAAGACTCTCCTTCAATAGAACAACTCAAGATGATTCTTCAAAGGAACTGATTGAGTTACAAAATGATAGGATTGAAAATAGTGTTTCTAGTCTTACTCATGCAACTAACATTGAATATGAACCTAATCCAGAGGTAGATGAGTACACTAAAAAATACTACAATTTTGAATGGAGAGATGAATTCTTCCTATGATGATGATGATGATGAATATGAAGAGCATGTGTATTCTGAAAATGTAGTAGAATCTTTTGGTTCAGAGACATTAAGTGTCTCTCACATGAACCCTATGAATGATGCCGACCGATATTCATACATGTCTTTGTTGATGTGGAACCTGTGCAATTGTCCTGTGAATGTGAGCATGCTTTACCACCTGTTTGTGACCTAGGAATAGCTCAATTGTCTGTTAACACGAGATGATTCAATGCATGTGTCTAATTCCATGCCTAGGTTCTGACATGATATCTCTCGTGATTATGTTGTGCATGAGAGTGATGATGATGATTATGACATGGAGATTGATGAATTGTTCTATGCGGGTGAACATGATTTACCCTCTTCGACTTTAGGAAAGTGTATGATGGTGCAAATGATCTTATACATGAAAACAACTTAGATGTACCTAACCTCTCTCTGAATCACAAATTGAAACTCCTCCACCAAACCTAGGTGTAGTTTGTCACAAAAATTGCAAAACCAACTTTTACGAAAATGCCTAACTTAGGCCTAGAGCTTTGTGCTTCCCAAGTCCTCTTGGACTATTTTGCATCAAAGTATAACACTTTTAGGAACCACAGTTGGAATGTGTATATGCACATTATTAGCAAAACTCATTTTGAGTTAGACCTTTTGCATGATGTACCTTTAATTTTGCAAGATTTTGTGCTCAAAACACTTTTGCTCACAAGTTTAGGTTTGGGGGAAAATCATTCACATACACAGTCTTACTTGCACTCTCATGTTATATTTGTGTAAGACTGTTGATGTTTGTACATATTTTCTATTGGGTTGACCCTCAACTCTTTAGACTGTTGGTTTATGGTGAATTTTCATTGTATATAATCCAGTAGGACTTGTTAAACTTTTCTTTTCTTGAATCGGTTGAGTCTTCTTGTACATATATTGTGCTAATCCGATATGATCTCCGCTGACAATATTGGATTCTAGCCTTAACGAATGAAGCTCTAACCGTGCTCCGCCCGACATCCATTAATCTCTTCCCTTTTCTCTTATCAGACATAGTTCTCTCGGTATGTAAGCTGTTTAAATTTTTTCTATCTGTCGACACATTGAGGACAATGTTTGATTTAGGTTTGGGGTGCATTTGCATTTGCATATAGAGTTTTTAGTCTTTTTAATCTTTTATTTTCAAAAAAAAAAAAAAAAACTCTTTTTGTAAAAACCTCCAACTTTTAGAGATTTTAGAGTCACTAGCATGCTTCTAGCTATGTTTACATAGAGAGTCGACCGAAATAACGAAATTGGAAGTACTTTGGAGAACACAATCGGGTTTCTTAGTTGATTAGAGCGTTAAAGTTGGATTTAACCATAGGAGGGCGAATTAGGTGCTGTTTAGATATTCGGTAGTAGAATTGTGATCACCCATAGTGGAGACTACCCATTTTACATCAAGTGAGGCACCAACCTTCAATTTTTGCAACTTTCTAGAAAAGTGTTAGAGTGTGTGTCACCGTACGTCAATTCGGGTAGGAATGGTGAGCTACCCAACTTCGCACCAATTTCAGCACTACTTTTGATCTCTTGAGTGCTAGTTTTTGTCAATCATGAGGGTGACGTTTAAAGATGAAAACTCCTTCTAAATATCGATTTACATTTAGCATCACTCTCTCTCTCAATCAACAGACCCATAGAAACACATCATCGTAAAGCAAACGGAGCATCGTGGAATATTGAAAGAAAAGTTGAGATAGTCCAAGGTTTACAAGCAACAAAAGAAAAAGAAAAGAAAATATGATTAGAATTAATGAAGTTTGTTAAAAATTTATTTTTTTTTTTTTATTATTTATTTTAAAAAAAAAAAAAAAAAAAAAAAAAAAAAAAAAAAAATTGGAAGCTTACTTGGGAGACTACCAATTCGGCGTGGGTGTGGCTTTGTGGAGGAAGCTATTCTCCACTCGATCCAACCGTATGTTGGAGGTTCATGGAAGCTCTAATACGCGTCACGATCTTTGCTGGTGGATTTCTCCAATGCCTTAAACTTGGTGAATCGTCTTTGCTATCTTGAGTGAGGTTAGAAACCAATGCCCTTCTATCTCTTATTGGGTGGAGTTTTGCTATTCGGCTCTGCGAAGTTGTACTATATGGACCAATCTCTTGTTTACGCGCAGGAGTGCAGCAAGGGGATCCTCTCGGGCCTCTTTTGTTTGCCTTAACTCTACACCCCCTCATTCACAGCATTGCTCGCCAGTGTCAATTGGAGCTCCAGTCTTGGTACCTGGATGATGGAACCTTGATTGGCGATACCACGATGGTTGCTAAAGCATTGGAGATAGTGCAACAAGAAGGGCCGGCTCTTGGTCTACACCTTAATGTAGCGAAGGCCAAGAGGAGATTTATTGGCCCACCGTTGATGACAGAGGTGCTTTGTAGGGTGTTTTTCCGGGATGATATTAAGCGAGGCCCTCGGATGGCGTAAAATTGTTAGGCGGACTGGTGAGTACGAATGACTAGTTCGTAAAGATTTCGTGGTTAAAGAGTTCGAGAAAACTGTAGTCTTAATGGAGGCTATCAAGAAGCTTAAGGATCCACAGGTGTGAGTTACTTCTTTTGCGCAATTGTCTGGGGGTGTCTAGGCTCTACTTCTCTATGCGTACGGCCAAACCTTCACATTTGAGTGCGGCCTGACCTTTGTTTGATGAGTTTTTGATGACATATCTTCAGCACCTTGTCACGGGAGACGGTCCAGGCTTTGGCAAGCTTCAACAAAGGTTGGTTACTTTACCCATTCAACATGGTGGTGCAGGTGTTTATACTATGTACGATACTATGCAATATGGGTACGTTGCATCTAGTTTACAGACTATTTTGCAACAAAACAATATCTTGCGCCACTCGAGGTGTCTGGTTTTAGTCCTAGTCTGGGAGCATGCTATAAGTGCTTACAATCAAGTATGTGGTATTGCTGAATCACCACTTAGTATCCATCATGCCGCCCCCAATCTATGCGTTCTTTGGCTAGATACTTTAGTCTTTGTGTTGAAAGAGTTACCCATTAACTTTAATTTGTCGACGTGATCTTGCTCTTTGGCAATGCAACGGGATTAAACATGCTCAGGATTACTTGTTGGCTGTTCCTATTGACGGTCTTAATCGGAAGATAGGTCCTAAACATGGTTCAGTAGCGGTTATGTGTTATATTTGGTATCCCACTTTTGAAGAGGGTAGCACTTGTCCTTGTTGTGGCGAGAGACATGGATATTTTTGGAGACCACGCTCTACATTGTGTCAAAGATATTGGTATTAAGTTCCGTCATGATCTTGCTCGTGACACTTTTCCGACATATGTTACCGTCTTTGGTGTTCCGCCAGGAAGGAAGTCGACTTAGGTCTCATCTCAATCTGGCTCGGACTTAAGACCTGCGGATATTCTAGTTCATAACTGGATTGATGGGCGTGATGTTTGCATGGATGTGACTGGTGTCTCTCCCTTCACAGGTGATGGAGTACGTGCTTTTACCCCTGGGCAAGCTCTCGCTAAGGCTATTGATCGTAAACGTGTCAAATATCTTGAGAAATGCACAGAGCATGGGCTTGGACTTGGGGTCCTTGCTTTCACTACCTTAGAGCAAGCTGCAGGTGGGCGACTAAACCCATTTATTTGGTCTCGAACCGGGCGTAGCGGGACGTACCATCGACCAAATACAGACTAAATGAACAGTGGGCGATTATATTTGGTCGGGGACCAAAGACTAAACCCAAATATAGTCGAGCGTTCATATAATGTTCGCCCAAAACCGGCGAACTTAAAGTTTACGCCCCACACCCGCGGGGATATAGTTTCGCCCCACACCAAGCGGGGTAAAATGTTCGCCCCACCTTTTTTTTTTTTTTTTTTGTTGAGGCGAACATATAAAGTTACTTTGGTGTGGGCGAACATTATATGTGATCCCCACACCAGGCGGACATTATATGTTCGCCCCTTTTTTTTTTTTTTTTTTTTTTTTTAGTGGCGGGGATAAATGTTCGCCCCACACCGGCGAACTTATATGTTCGCCCCACCAAATTTAGTCGGCACTCCACTGCGTCACGTCTGCGGACCAAACTAAAATTTGGTCTTTTTTTTTTGGTCTTTGATCTTTGGTAATAGTCACGCCACTGGAGTTGCTCTTAGGTGAGCTCGGTGATGACACTATCAAATTCCTTAAGAGATGCGAAATTATATGGCTAGTAATGATGCAAATGTCAAAGTAGGAGATTTTCTTTTCCATAGGATAGGTGTTGTCATTCAAAAAGCGGTTGGGGCTCGACTTGTTGCTAGACTCCCTTCCAATTTCTTACCACGTGATAATGTATCCAGACAATTTATTTGGATTAATATAAAGCCTGCATTGGCCCTTAAAAAAAAAAAAAAAAAAAAAAAAAAAAAAAAAAATTGTTGTCAAGTTTTTGTAAAGTTCAGAAGTTCGTCATCAACAGTTGAAGACCGAAGACCGAAGATTGAAGACGTTTCTATGGTTTCTTATGAGAGAGTGATATTAATTGCCGATCGGGTGAGAAGGTAAGTGAGTAATCCCACCCTTACTAATGGTTGATTTCCTTTCTTAGAGATCATCGAAAAAGATTCTTTTTGTCCACACTTCGTGGAGTCTCAGATTTTATTTCGGAAGGTTATCCTTCTTACCTACAACGTGTGCAGGATTTCTCTCTTTATTCCCGCCTCGCACACATGAGATACTAAAAAAAAGCGATCTTTTGAGTGCAATTATCATAAAACCCTAATAGTGAGGCAGAAGTCGAGGCTTATGATCACAATCGAATCGAATTCTTTCATATGGTATGGTTACTTCTCGCTCAAAGACTTAAGGATGAGAATGCGTTCTTTGATAGTTCTAACTTCCTATTACTAGCATGCGAAATTCTATGTCCTCATAGCTTATTGGAGGCTTGAGATTCTTTTACACTACGAAGTTGGAGAAGGTTTTGTGGGTACACCTCTGGTAAACCCTCACGAGACTACAACTCGTCCACTAGGGACACCTAGGGGTTTAAAGGCTTAGTGCATACGCTAAATGCATTCGAGAGACTGCGACAGGGGTATAGTTAGGATTTCTTTATTTTGTTTCACTTGAGGACAAGTAAAATTCAGGTTTGGGGGTATTTGATGAGTGCCAAATAGTGCATATTTATACACCTTTTTATTGGCATTTTACTCATCTTTTGCGCTTAGAAATCGATATTATCCCATATTCTCGTATTTTCCTTGTTTTCAAGAATAAATATTTGTATTAATTAATTTTGTGTTTTTAGGTAATAAATAAAGCTCGGAGAAATTGAGGAGCCAAAAGAGCGAAGAATTGAGTCGAGAATCTATGGAGCTGAAAAGCCAAAGTTCGCGCGCATCGGGAGCAAACTATTTACAAGACATGGGCTCAAGCTATCCAAGACCCGCGACCGGATCCGAGCCCCGTCCACCATGAGCCGTCGAGATCTCGCCTGGCTACATCCAACGGTCGCTACCTCCACGCGCGCATCGAAGATCGCTGCTCCGTGCAACACCAAACCGTCCCAATTATCCCTCGGCCCGTCCGGATCTCTCCCAGCCGCATCTACGCTCGCTCGGCCCGTTCCATCAAATCTTTGGTCCTGCCTCACAACGAAATGACCTAACCCTATACCCTCTCGAGCCATACCCATTTCCCTTCCATCTTTCTCTTTCTTCCTCTCCCGTCTCCATCACAGAGCAGAGCTCTCTTTTCCTCCTTCACCGACCAGCAGCCTTCGCCACCAACTCCATCATCTCGACGACACCCCAACACAGCACCACCTTACCTAATCGCTCTCTAGTTCTTTCGTAGCTTCTTTCCTAGGAGCTAAGAGAGAAATAGATGAGTTAGGTTAGGATTTTGATCAATCAATCAATTGAGGAGCTCTCGAGCCGCATGACAAGAGGAAAGGCGTTTCGAGACGGTATGGGCGTTTGGGTATGATTAAATTACAATTTTTGAATTAGGGTTTGAATGTTTTCATGTATAAATAGAAGATGAAGAAGATGTTTTAGGGTTTATGCCTGGATTAGCCAGAGCAGCAATTTTAGGTTAATTTTTGTCTTAGTTATGTTCTAAATCAGAATACTAGGGTTTAGATGAAACCCTAATTTATAACTGTGTTTTTCATGCTCATGTATTGTTCTTAAATGCTTAATCATGTTTAAGGTAGTCTTTAATCTTAGCATGTCACTGCTTTGCTCTCACAGTGCATGCCATGTATGCACTGTAGTTAGATTACCCCTGTGATGATTATGCTACAACTCAAGCTCAAATTAGACTAATATTTAACCTCAGATTAATTGTGCTTTAGCTAGACAGTTAATACTTTGGATAATTACCTTAGTTGTGATCAAAACTATCAGTTGGAGAAACATCTTAGACATAGGGCAGAATTGACACCTCTCCCTTATCTGTCATAAGGATAAGAATAATTTCATGAGTTGAAAACATAGTATAGGTTAGTGGTGGAATTGAAGACCCTAGTATCCCATTGTCACCACTTGTATTTCATCCTTAGCCCATTGTCACACTACAACTCAGCCGTATCGGCAACTACACCATCTGTTGTTACTTGCACTTGTTAGAATTCAGTAGAAGAAGCCCTTAGATCACACATAGCACCACAAGTCTCTGTGGTTCGACCCGTACTTGCCGCGTCTCCGATAGACGCCGTGCACTTGCGGTTTATAATTTGTAGGCAAAAACAGACACATTTCCAGGCCTACCAGGTTGCTACGTGAAGGAGACTTCCGCAGAGAAGTAGTTTGTTGTGATACTGGTAGGGTTCTGCATAAGATTAAAAGAGTTATTAGTTACTTTTGAAAGTTACACATATTTCTATTTTTCTAGGTTCTCTAATTTACACTTGGATCGGTGATTCATATAATTTATAGACTTGTTTATGTATATTCGACTTACAAATCAAACAAGCCAAGCAACTAACCTTCTTAGCAGGCTCGGTAAGCTTAACACCATACTTTGTCCAAGGAATCGCTTTTCCAAGAGTTTGTCCTAATGTTTCCATACCATCAAATCGTACGGGTAAACAGAAATTCGGTTGTATTACTTCCTCAATCAGGATTTTGTGGCAATCAACCTCCACCCCATCCTTTCCATGTAATTGTTGTTTTCCTGCAAACAGAAAAGCTCTAGCAACGACATTCGCCTTAGACATCTCGTCAAAAAGGTAGCACCTTCTACCCTACGGAAATATATGACATATGAACATCTTCAAGCGAAAACTTCAAAGAAAATTTGAGATTTAAAATGCATGTAAAAATAAAACAGATACCGGATAAACTGCTGCAGTTGTCATGATCTCGGATTTGCTCGATTAGATGTAACTTTTGATGTCACATCCAGTATGTTTCCCGAATTTTGTTGAGTTACTGCAAAGTAGAGTAATATTCCATATTCGGGTAACAAATATACCAAATTCTACCGTGAATGCGAAGACACCGATGAATTGAATAGGTAGCAAATATACAAGGTTCTCCAAAATACACCCTAGCGTCAAGTGATTCATATAGTTGATAGCATATTTCAGACTCATATGGTCTTAAGATCATGTAAATCGGTTTAAAACACATACCTTGAACTTTTTCGAGATATTGCGATACGTGATTGGCTTAGTTGAGTAGATCCGGTGATTTCACTGACCTCGAGAATGTTTTGGTTGACTTTCCTGCATCGAGAAAATTGAAATGAAAGTTGTACCTTCTTTTGCAAAGTGAAACCATTTAAGCAAAATGCACTGTGACTCACAATCAAATAACTAACCATATCTCGTTCTATAAGGTTCTCTAAAATATACACTAACGTCCGTGATTCATATAGCCGATAACATATTCGTCTCTTATATCAAACAAGATATATATATATATATATAAACGGTTTGTGTAAAAACATATCAATGAGTTAATAAAGCAAACAAGCATATCAACCAACCTTTTGATCCAAGATGGTTGTATTTGATGGCCAACTAATTTCAAAGATCACCAACATCTTTTAAAGTTTTTATCCCGAAGATGTGCCAAAGGGTAATTTGATGGTTTCATTTAGTACTTCAAGAACAAGGACGCTATAGCATGTAACCTCACCCATCATTCGACTTCATTTTATAAGATACCTTCTTTGAAGAGTAAGCTATACCAACGACAACAATGTTGTCCTTTTCTCCAGACCAAAGTTTGCATCCTATGCCCTGCAGAAACACAAGGCGCATGAGAGATAATAAATGGAAGATTAAAAATTTAAACGTGTTGGAAAACCATACATCAATGGTAACTTTTTCGAGATGGCACATTAGATATTCCCAGTGAATGGAGGAGACGAAGACTTCTTTTTGATACTAAAGGCCGGGGATTGGTGAGAAACAGTCGGCGTTTTAGTACAAGGAGTCAGCTCATGACCCTTTGGTGCTTTGGATGACTTTAAGTGGACCGGATTTCACATGTTTTTGGAAGTTGCTTAACTGATTCTTGACCTATGTTATTCTTAGATCGATTGGAGGCGTTGCTAGGTCCTGCATCTTGTGACTATAGTTGAACACATTGTTTGAAAAAAATCGAATCTTTGTCTCCGCAATTTTTTTTTAAAATTACACAATCTAATCAAAACTCAGTTCACTTACCTCTCTTCCAGACTTGCTGATATTGTTGCCAACATTTTTTCGCAATGTCGACTCCTTGAGATAACAAGTTATATGTTACTCTCTGATGCGCATTTTTAGTAGACTCTAATTCTTTCTCCTTAGATTTCATCTTTTCACGCAGTTCATCGTTCTCTTTCGAGTGTCTTGGTTTTCTTCCATTTGGAAAGTAAAGGGTTGCCATCACTCCAAAGCCAGCCCCCTTGAGACGTCCACCCTTATCCGGGCTGATCGCAACTGTTAGGGCATCCTCGTTATGACCAACCGTTAGATTTCCCTCTCGAATCATCTTCCGCTTATCTTCCTGTTCAAATAATGTGTTAAATTCTGATTTAAACCTTGCGCAATTACTTTGCACTTACTTTGGTTAAAAACATGAGGACTCGTAAAGTTTCGTTTTCTCACAACTTGAGATGTCTTCTTCCGACAAACTCGTGCGGAACAATTACCGTCTTTGTTTTCGCGTGCTCTAGCCCACATGTAGTATACCGGTCTTCAAGATCTTCTTCGGCAACATTTCCGCTTTGGACCTAGTAGTTACCGTGAAACAAGTAAGGATTTACATCCGCATAGATATTAATCACGTAAAGCAGAAAACCTATTCCAAAGCATCTAATGTGACAAAATTACAGATTGGTGTAAGAGGACACATCCTATACCGTTATAAGCACGCATATATGAGACACGCAACACGACATACAAAACGAAGCATCCGATATGTCCACATGCGGTGTATAATAAATAAGACAACAAACTTACTAATTTTAGTTTTAATCCCGAGTATCCTCCTCGTCCCGTCCGATGTGGGAACTTGGATTGTGATATTGCCTCTTTTCCCCTCTCCGAATTTTTCTTGCAGAGGAAATAAAAATAATTTCATTAGTATGCTAGGATAGACAATAAGAACGAAACACAAATTAGAAAAAGCAATGTGTATTCCATACCTTAAATATAGGCGATGTTAGTACATGATTAAGGTAATTGTCACAGTTTTCTTGGTCCATTACCGTTTTGTACTTTTTGGGGAAAGTTCTTAGTTTGTGCGGCCTTTCCGGGGAATAGTTTTACATGATTGTTGTACAATTTCCTTCAAGTCCCGGTGAACAGTAGACGCTTCATGACCACTCGTTTGGATCATGGGGCACCTCAAAATGAAGCCGCAATAACATCTAATGTATGTTAATCACGAGACTCACGAGTTAGACAACAAAAACGATTTAATTGATAACCGCATATGCATACCATAATTTTCTCCCACATATTTTCTTTTGTTGTTGAAGGGACTTCCTTCCAACATAAATGTTTTATGCCAACCATATCACAGACCAAATAGCCTAGGTAACTACTGAATTCAATTCTATGGTCACCAATAGGCCGGAACATTTTGTCAAATTCAATATCCCTTCTTTTGGCATTTTTTTTCGAGAAGTATCTATTCAGCTTCAACATTCTTGTCATTCCCCTCTCTTTTATGATCACTTATGTAGAGTCTTCTTGTTGTGGCTGCTTTTCTGCTTTTGGAGCATTTTCCAATTCTTTTTCTTCTAACACCTCTAAATCATCATTTTCAGAATCTTCTGACTCTGGAAATAACCGAGGCAACATATGAAACCATGTGATGTTTAAGTAGAAACAAATAAGTACAAGGTTTCGCACATTACATGTTAATTCTTCAAATCTAGCAGTGTGGACCATATCTTCACCATCATCGTTATCTGATTGTACAATGTCATCATGACTCTCATCTAAATCCATCGTTTCTTCATCAGAATCCACCTTATCATCCCATTGGTCCTCCTCTGGGGGCACGTTGTAATCATCATCTTCTCCCATGACAAAAGCTGGGTAGGTACGTGCATCTCAGTTAGGAATTTGAGCTTATTTTGGAAAATATTAGCTAAACCTAATAGGATAAGCAACATGTGTTACACCTAATTTCTATTATATGAAAAGAAAACAAACATGAACTCATTGATGCATGTAACTTGAGGCTAAAACATCAATGCAACACACAAAATATCCTCATGAATATTGTGTTATCCACGAAGCGAAAGGTACCGGTTAAACGGTCTTATATAACTTTTTGTTACAAAAGCCAAGAGTACTAAAGCACCACATAATGATTATCCATTTTTAGCTTGAAGATGATAGTCAAATTAGCCAACCAGCAACATGGTTTCATTAAAAGTGGCAACTTAAAATGCAGACGTTACAGGATCGCCAAGTAACAGAGACTCAAATGATTAAATCTTGAGAAGCCTTGTATATATATATATATGATTGACACAACATCGTCGGTCAAAGTAGAGTTATATCAAAATCCAACCCAAACAATAACAAAAACCCTAGAAAACAATTAGCATCGTTAAGTTTTGTAAAACCTAACTAACTAGTAAAGCCTAACTAAGTAACATGAAAGAAAGATCCTTACCTAAATCTTATAATAGTTCATGCATGTAACTTAAGCCTAAAATATTATTGTTGTAAAAAAATGAAATCACATCTCATCGTACAACCCGTGATTGTCATTAACTTTTTCTTTGATACAGCCGAATAAAAACCTTAATCATGCGTTAACTAGTAAACCTATAAGATCTAACATCTGATTCCATGAGATCGGACAAAAATTCTAACATAAATTTAATATTCATTCGATAATGGGTTGTAGAAATATTACTAGCAACAAAGATCGAGTTTAAAGAGGTAGATTCCTTGTAAAGATTAGAGATACTAATAGAATAAAAACCCTACTCATGCTTTAACTAGTAAACCTATAAGAAGTGATAGAATAAAAACCCTAATCATGCTTTAACTAGTAAACCTATAAGATCTAACATACGATTCCATGAGATCGAACAAAAATCTAACATCAATTTAATATTCATTCGATAATGGGTTGTAGAAATATTACCAGCAACAAAGATCGAGTGTAAAGAGGTAGATTCCTTGTAAAGATTAGAGATAGTAGTAGAATTATGATTTCATAGAGAGAATGAATCGAGTAATAAAAACTGAAAAAGTAGATCGAACTCATCTTTCTTTTTCTTTTTGGAATTTAACCAAACCATCAGGTGGGAATTGATTTTCCTTTTGAAATCATCCCATGAGAAAAATCCATTTTCATCACCCGCCAAAAAAAAAGATTTTTGGTGTTTTTCTTTTTTTATTTCCAAATTTTTGATGTGTAACCAATATGGTTAGTTTCCTTATTTTATGAGAGAATATGTCGTAGACTTGATTATGATAAAATTGTTTCCCAAAATTTTCGAAATTTTGTTTCCTATCTTTAACCAACTCGAGAAGAGGCTATAGAAAAAAATTACTTTCTTATTTCGAATAATATTTACCTTAATAATTTTAAGCTGGGTTGTCTCCTGTATTATTCTTGGTTTAGGGAGGAAACGTATGAATTATTAGTGGCACCTATGTAGGAAACGTATTATTCTAATCATACAGTAAGCTAATAAAGATAACACATAAATGTCAACCTATCTATCAGCGTAAAAAGCTTGCATCTAGTGCAGTACTTAAAAAATAAATACAACCACCACTGAAAACAAAATGGTCAGACGAAATGCTTTATATTTAAAAATATGTAAACTAAAAGTTCACACATCAAAAACCATGTTTAAAAAGAAAAGAACTTGTTAGATGAGTCTGGTTCTTTGTCAGATTAATCTGGTTCCTCATTCTCATCCAATTCCACGCAAAGATCATTATCATTAACATCGTCGTATAGCAGTACTTTACTTTCAATAGCACTTTACTTGTTCAAACTCGTATTTTTGTTAAAAGTATTGGCAAGGAGATAATAAGATCAGACCTAAAGTGATAAATTAATTCTTATTGTTTACAGGGGGAAAACCGTATTTTCTACATTTCCTCCGTTCTTTTCGGCTAATTATATTTATTTTTCCAAAAGAATGCACACCTCATAAATAAATAAATTTGCAAAAGTATATTGCATTGCAGTAAAATCATGAACTTGTAAATAATTATCGATTTATTTCATGATTCCAATACCTAAATAATAAAAGAATTCATAAACATCACCTTCATCTAAATGACAAAATTAGCAAACGAAACAAGAAATGAAAACAACTTTCAAAGCGTCCACAAAAAGAAAAAAAAACATATCAAATGAACCATCCCCCATCTTCAAACAATTCTTCTCGCAATGCTGAGGTGAACGTCATCACTCCAACCAGCAGGCTTGGGTGCCTTGTCATCCTCAGATTTGCCATTCTCTGCTTCATCAGGATCCACATGCTTGTTAAGATCATGCTTGTTAACTTTTGGATAAATCCGCCATATCCGGAACATCGCGATCTTCATCAATAATTTCAATAATAGAAGCAGGAACATCATCATTCACAGTAGGAAAATCAGCATAAGCAGGAACATCAGCATTCTCAACACTACAGTTTACAACGTCTAGAGGAACACCAGGAATAACATCAGCATAAATAGGAACATCATCAACACTACTGACAACAGAACTAATTACAGCGTCGAGAGGAACACCAGGAATAGTAGTTACTCCGTCCACATTAATGATAATCCTCAATTTACGAGGACCAGCCATCAGTCGAGGACATTTTTGGATCCTCTCTTCAGTTTCATCTCTACAGTCCCTCTTAGCAGAATTCATTTTCCTCTTAATAATCTATGTTAATTTTTTTCTATGCTTGGTGTAATTTATATATATTTCTAAGGAAAACCCTAATTTTTAGGTTTTCCATCATTATCTTAAATCACCTATTCTTTGGTATTTACACCGAATATTGTAGCAATATAATGAGATTAGGAATGAATATTTTCATGTTTATCTAATTTCCTTTTCAATCTAATATATATTATGAACATAACAAACTAAAATAAATCACGATCTCATGAGATATGGAATGAATATTTTCATATTTATCTAATTTCGTTTTTAATTTAATATACTATCTCTTAGGAAAAACCCAAATAATCTTTCTACTTTTCAACTAATTACCTAGGTCGGTTGGGGTGGCCCGACCGGCTGGACCATTGGTGCAACGCAAAAAAAGAAAAAAAACCAAAAGTTGGCCAGTTAAACAATGACCCAACATTTAACGGCAACACTATCATGTTGATACACGAAATTGAACATTTAACATGTATACAAAAAAATCCAAACGCCAAAAAAAAAACAACACAACTACAAGAAAAGAAAAAAAGCGATAACCCAAGTAATAAATTGTACATTTCAGCATTGAAAAAAATCCAAATACCAAAAAAAAAAAACAAAAAAAACAAAAAAAAAAAACACTACAAGAAAAAAAAAGATACATAGATAAGCCAAGGAATGTGTTAGCGTCATGGACATCGTGAGTACACGTTTCCGATTGTCCAGCAAAATTCTCCAACGAGATAGCGCTCCTCATGTGAGGAATAATTGCAACCCTTGTTTCCCACGGTAGTGCCCCCCAAATATTTTTCCAAGTTCTGGTGAGTGTATTGTAACGCAATAAACGTGTATTCTGCCAAAATAAGAGGTCCTTGTTATTTACAAAGGCTATCGGGTTATAAGTCGGCCATTCATCCTCTTCAAAGTAAATGCTTATCTTATAATTCCAATTCCATTCCCCACTGAGGTTCCCATGTATGAATATTTTCTTCGGAAATGGGAGCCCAGAAATCTATCCAGGGCCGATCAATCCCCTCATGGATGTAGTAAAATAAAATGCGAACTCCGAACATGACCATCCCAAATGATGGGTTAGTATTTATCCAAAAGTCACTCCCAGGAATATGATGCGGGGGTGGATAATGTTGATGGAACGTTTCAGTGTCTAAATTGAAAGATATTATGCCAATATCCTGCTGACAACAATCCTTCCGAAAAATACAACCATGTGCGTACACACCTGAACTATGAAAAGTATAAGGAATCTTCGTTGTTATGTTCCTTCATCCCCTCTTGTCTCCTAGAGTGTGTATTTGAACTTTACCATGCATCCATGTGAATTCGAACTACCTTGTACTCATTAGTACGTTGTGAGAGGCGAAACCCCCAATTATGTTGTATCGTGGATACCACGCAATTTCTGGATCCGGTGCAATTGGGATGCATAGTTGTGGCAGATGGAGGTGCTCACCAGTTTCTGGATTCATAATATATGCAGGATCTTGTATGCCGTGGTGTGAAACATAAAAACATACCAGACCGTTGCAAGATCCAACTATTGGGTGCAACATAGGCCAATCAACATGGGTTCCATCATTCGTGGCGTCGTGATTGTTGGATGTTACGATCCGGCCGAAATCTTCCTCTCTATAAAAGAGTTGGGTAACTTTATCTTTCCCCATTCTTGGTGTGACACCAAAAAGGAATCCAATTCTTTTTTCCCCAAGGATAATATTCCATTCTTTGCATACACATTTGCTTGCTAAAACGCTTTCTGCAGTTTGGATGCGCTGAAGTATCTCGGTAGTTAATTCCGGCAACATATCCATCACTATTATACTGATGAAAGATTATCAAAAAAAAATTTACAAGCTTTTAGGATTTTCTTATTGTAGAATGCTACAAGCAGATACGAGTAAAGCTTAGAGCATCTCCAACAGTGGGTGTAAAAAATCCTACGTGGAAGTCTAATTTAGACTTTTATTTAAGAGATTATACACATATAGTAAATATAGGATCCTATGGTTAAAAAACTATCTCCAATAGTGAAAGGTTTAATCTTTAGAATATTTTATATGATAAAATCTTAACCGTTTATCTTTACTTTTACTAATTTCTAAAAAAATAAAATAACTGAAAATATAACGTGGAGGTGCAAGTGAAGATGTAAATAAGACTTTCTTTAACACCTTCATATTTATTTTCACATCCATCCTAGTTTGTAGGATCCCACCAATGGAGATGGATTTATGTTAATTGGGGGTCTAAAATCCTACATGTCATGAAAAACAAAAAGCTTGACCCTCTATTGGATATATATATAGACATCCAATACACCTGTTGGCTAATTTTTTTAGGTTTTCCATCTTAAATCACTATTCTTTGGTATTTACACCGAATATTTCAATTTCCATATTACTAAAAAATGAGATATTGTAGCAATATAATGAGATATGGAATGAATATTTTCATGTTTATATAATTTCCTTTTTAATCAAATATACATTCCGAACATAACAAACTAACATAAATCATGATCTCTTAGGAAATACCCAAATAATTTTTCTACTTTTCGACTAATTACCTAGATCGGTTGGGGTGGGCGCCCGGACGGCTGGACCATAGGTGTAACGCAAAAAAAGGAAAAAACCAAAGGTTGGCTAGTTAAACAATGACCCAAACTAATTAAATTGTACATTTCAACATAGAAAATAATCCAAACACCAAAAAAAAAAAAAAAAAAAAAAAAAGCTACATAGATAACCCAAGGAATGTGTTAGTGGCATGGACATCATGAGTACACGTTTTCGATTGTCCACCAAAATTCTTCAACGAGACAGTGCTCCTCATATGAGGAATAATTGTAATCCTGCTTGTTTCCCACAATAGTTTCCCCCAAATTTCCGTCCAAGTTCTGGTGAGTGCATTGTAACGCAATAAACGCCCATTCTGCCACAATAGGAGGTCCTTGTTTTTTCCAAAAGCTATCGGGTAATAGGTATGCCACCTTTCATCCTCATCGTTTTCCAAGAAAATACTTATCTCATGATTCCAATTCCATTCCCCGCCAGGTGCCCATGTATGAATATTTTTTTTGGAAATGGGTGCCCAGAAATCTATCTGGGGATGATTAATCCCCTCATCATAGGCCTCATGGATGTAGTAAAATAAAAGGCGAACTCCGAACATAAGCATCCCAAGTTCTGGGAATTCACTATCAGGAATATGATGCGGGGGTCGTGAATGTTGATTAAATGTCTCAGTGTCCAAATTGGAAGAAACTATGCCACCATCCCACTGACAACAATCCTTCCAAAATACAACCATGTGCGTACACACCTGAACTCCGAAAAGTATAAGGAATCTCCTCTGCTATGTTCCTCCATCCCCTCTTGTCTCCTAGAGTGTGTATTTGAAATTTACCATCCATGTGAATTCGAACAACCTTGTACTCATTGGTACGTTGACGAGGAAAGCCGAAACCCCCAATTACATTGTATCATGGATACCACGAAAGTACTTGATCTCGTGCAATTGGGATGCATAGTTGTGGCAGATGTCGGTGCTCACCAGTTCTGGATTCATAACGATACAGGATCTTGTATGCCGTGGTGTGAAACATAAAAACATACCAGACCATTACGGCAGATCCAACTATTGGGTGCAACTTACTCAAATCTTCATGGGTTCCATCATTAAGGTATCGTGATTGTTGGTCAAGTTACGATCGAAATGAAATCTTCCTCTCTATAAAAGAGTTGAGTAACTTCTTTCCCTATTCTTGGTGTGACACCAAAAGGAGTCCAATTCTTTTGTCCCCGAGGATAGTATTTCACTCTTTGGAAACACATTTGCTTTCTAAAATGCTTTCAGCAGTTTGGAGGTGTTGTAGTATCTTGGTAGTTAATTCCGGAAACATATCCATCACTATTATACTGATGAAAGATTATCAAAAAAAAAAAAATACAAGCTTTTAGAATTTTCTTAATATTGTAGAATGCTTCAAGCGTGTACGAGTAAAGCTTATATAGACATCCAATACACACTGTTGGCGAATGGTCGCGTCCATGATGAGTAGGCATTATTTGAATGGTCGCGTCCTTAATGAGTATGCAAGTAACGCATATTTGCCCGTTTTATCTTATAAGCGGTTAAAAGGGAACAAAATCTATAACTGGATTTAAGGGAACAAAATCTAAAGGATAACCATTACATCATGAAGTAGGTCTGAAAGGACATGACATTTTAGTAGGGTGTTATTATTTCTTTGAATTTAACCGCTGCATGCGTCTCTTGGGAATAGGTCTCAGAAGAAAAAGAAAAAAAAAGATAATTAATGTGAAAGAGGAATTAGGGATTATATTCATTTTCCAAAGAGAAAATTAAGCCAATAGAGGAGAAGAAGAAAAAAGTTTCAGAGATAACAATGGCTCCTAGTAACCCAGAAAAAGGGAGTGGTTCCAAACCATCAAAAGGCAAGACCCCAATGACAGCGGAAGAAGTTGATTAGGAGGAGTGCTTGAAGAGAAAGGAAGTGATGATGAGGTTCAAATTATCAGTATGTGAAATGAATTTGGAGAAACTAGAGAAAGCTAAGTACCATATATCGAAAGCAATAAGATTGAATAAAAATAAGAAGAAAGAAGAGGCAAGGAATATGAGAGAAGAGGAAGAAGTAGGTTTGCAGATCAATAACCAAGATGATGATATGGATCTGTTGTGGAATGAGTTTGATCATGCAAATTCAGTATGTGAGGCGAAAATGAAGAGACAAAGAAGAGAAGCATAGAGAAAGTAAAAGATGAAGAATACCCGAGAAGAATTTTTGCAGTTGTTGCGTAAAAGGGAAAGGAGACAAGGTGTGTTTTTAATGAGAAGGATTAGGGCTAGAAGAGCATCAATTTATCTTTGGAAGATATAAGGATTATACAGACCACCCCGTGAATGAAATCGGTGTAGATGATGAGTATCAGGCGTACCTATCACGAACAACACATGAAAATGAGGTCATACTCAACATAGTGACTGATTCTGAAACTGATATGCGATCGGATAGGGAAAAGTTGGATTACGACTCCGAGTGATGTCCTGCAACAGGTAAGGCTCTACGAGTTCCAATTTTCTTATAGCTGGTGAATTTTTTGGGTTAAGTTGCTTTCATGGAAATGATGATACAGATTTTGCAAATGGTTATACAAGTTACTATTTTGAAGAAATATGTATCATCAAAGTACAAAGAAAATTGGAATTAAGAGTGGTCTAATGGGAAATTGTGGACTGTGGACGACCGAATCTTGTTCTCTGCTTTTTTTGGAATTTATGTTTTGGATTTAGGATTTATTTTCATGTTTTTTGTAATGTTAATGACTGAATGGTGTTGGATTTGCTTAATTAATGACTGTTTAATGACTGTCTAATGGATTAACCTTCTTGTTTAATGACTGTTTTCTTGTGTATGATTGAATGGTGTTGGAGTTGTTGGTTGCATTATCAAACTCAATCTATGACCAAAGAACTGGATAGGAGTATATAGAAAGCACAAGTACTGTGTTGACTTGTGGCCGATCCTCTCGAGTAAGTCGGACGGATCCTCTTGTACTTGTGCTTACAAATGAACTAAACCTTAAACAAATGCACTGCACGGGAGTGCTTGTAGTTTCGAGAAATCGATCTGTGCAAGTCCGGCCTAAACCAAGAAATGGCCGTTCCAGACTTGTTTCGGTCACAAAGTGAAGGAGATGGGGTTGATCTTATGGAGGGAAGCGAAGAAGGTGTTGAGAATGTGAAGGTGTTGGCTATGTATGACTTGTATCAGAAAGCTGAACTGGCTTGCAGGGTGTAAGCTATCAGTTCCGGTGTTTGAATAGGATTGTATCAACACTTTCCTCTGTTGTCTTGTCTTTTTCTTTTTTTTTTTTAAAAAATAGGATGGAGAACCTATTTATACAAGTCTTTTAGCCTAACCTTCGTATCTCGTGGAAAGTGGAGAAAGTGGAGTGATGGAGGAGTGGAGTAATGTGTTAGTGTCACACGACCAGGCTTGCCCACTTCTCCCATCATCACTTAACCGTCCATGACTTCCTGACACGCTCTTGTGATGGCGCGTTGTGCGCCGCAAGCCGTAGTAAACGCCAGACCAATACCCCGCATGTATCCCCAGTTTGTGACATGATTGATGTCTAGAATGTGTGGGTCGTGGGACCCATAAAAGGTAGCATGTAATGCTAAATTGAATAACTGCGTTATTCAGGAGGTCGATACTTGTGAAGTATCGTGTGTATTCTATGCAGGTACTGCATCATGGTGTGGTAAAGGGACGGGTGATGATCACCAAGACGCCTTACTGACCAATTAACTCCTGACCAGGGTTGTATAACCAAGCCGGTGAAGTTGGAAGGATGAGATGATCTTTGAGACACTCATCTGCGACCGTTGATGGAATTAGGGTTTTAGAAGAGGTGCGCAAGCATCCCTCTTCAGCCTGGTCGAATCCAATCTTGGGATACGATTTTGGCCAGGCCGATCGTACATGCGTGTAGACGGCATGACGGTGTAGGCGCCCATACCCCATTATCTCACGAAAGTGTGATGGACCACTCATTCGTAGGAAAGTCGAGTGGTCGAGATCGGTTTGCAAATGAAAACGAGTGCAAACAAAAGCCGCGCATCGTGCCAACTTCGGCGCGCGCTCCAAGATGACCAATCTTGGTCGGTCTTGGCCGATCGTCTGGGCGTGTAGGTGATAAGCTGGTGTTCACGCTATACCCGATCGTCCCATGAAAACGTGATCTAAGCCACTCAAATCGTCCGGCGAAGTTGAGCGGTCGAGATTAGTTTGCAATTGGGAAGTGTAACCACGCTAGTTTGGGCGGACGATTTGGGATAACCAGGCATGGTATGCCTTGGCCGACCAGGTGAGGGGATAGATGGGTCCACAGTGGTCATGTTGGTATGACCGGACCTGCTTAATCTAATATTGGACCCTCCATACGTGCCGGAGAAGATGGACGCTCGTGATGCTCATAAAACCATAATTTTGGGTTTCACGGCCGTGCGTCATGCTCCATTCGGGCGTATTTAATTGGGATGACCAACCATGGTTGGTCTTGACCGATTGGTCAGGTATGTAGGCGGGCCCACGCTGATTGTGTTGACATGCCCTGGGCCTTTTGAATCTACATCTACACCCTCCATCTATACCTGCGAAGATGGATGGTTGAGACGGTTTTGTGACACATGTAATGTGCCGCAAACCCTAATTTAGGGTTTTCCTCCCATACCGGTCTGGTTTGGACGTTTTGGCAAGCTATGCCAATCTTTTAGGGAGGCCGACCATGCGGGTTCCGTGTTGGTTCGGCAGCGAATATTCCATACCTGCTTGGGGGTTATGGAATTGATCTGGGCCATCCAATCATGCTGGTGAAGTTGGATGATCGAGATCATCTCCAGACTGATACGGACAGTCCGGATGCTCAATCGGGCTAGTATAACACACCGAGAGTTGCTCAATCGGGCTAGTATAACACACCGAGAGGCACTGCACGGGTATTTCGTACATGCTTTCATTATAATGCTTGAGGTTCGTGTTGCTCTCGCCGAGAGCAACACTCGATCATCATGCCCCACTAATAATGAGTACAGAAATACAAGGTCGCTTTACGCATTAATTAATAATGCTATAAATTCGGGGTATATGGGATTGTTGCTACATGCTCCAACCTCGGATGAATTTCGTATATTTAATTCACGTAATTTGGGATTGTTGCCACATGCTCCATTCTAAGTGAATTAGTAAAGTGAAGAAGTATTCACCACTCATTAATGGCTTTATCATTTGCAAGATGTTAGCGCATAATTTTGGCTTTAACAATTTTAGCCTTAAATGAAAATCCACCATCAACATTAAGTCCCCTGCCTAGCACGTAATGGTTACACCATTTGGGGTAGGCATGAAATGGTGACAAGTTAAAGACAAAGCTTATGAGACAAAGTTAGATGTGACCGGGAGAGACGGGTCATCCTATCCTTGGAGCATGTCACGTTCAAGAGGCGTCCGTGCGAGTGTTCCCTAGCATGATGTCGGTCTTGCTCGCTTCGATGGACTGTTACGCCTGTTTTCGTTCGTGGGGCTACTGCATCTTCTGATCGAACGTGGGCTTTATGTGCCTGTTTTGGTTAATCGTGGGTCCGCTGCGTCTCGCTTGATCGAACGTGGGACCCGATGTAAGCATGCTTGATTCGAACATGGGCGGATGTGCATGCTTCTATCAAACGCGGACCACCGTGTACATGTTTCAAACTTCGGCCATGTCCTGTGCCTACTTTTTGACCGTCCACGGTTGATGTACTTGCTCGAGTGTCATCTTGCTACTTCGACCAAACACCCACCCAACCTAGCTTGACTAAACAGGACTTGATGCTTTGACCAAACACCGACCTTGCCGTTTGCTTTGCTCGAACGTGAGACCCGATGTGAGCAAGCTTGTTTTTTAAAAAATTAACCTTATGTGCTCAAATGTAAATATGGGTCCCAGAAAGCGTTGGAAGCGACTTCTAGAGCAGCCCGGGAGAGCGTTGAAGTTTTGAGCCGAAACGCCTTCTTCTAGAGAGCTTTGATTGGGGAGTTGTGTCTCGTCGACCAACGGGGCTGGGATCAAGTGGGACCCACCGCGTGCCTCGATCGAACGTCGACCAGTGTTTCGATCTGAAACCGGCCCGTTGCGTGCGCCCTGTTTTATTCGAATACCAGCCTTGTGACTTTGATCAATACCAGACTTGAAACTTGAGCAATACCAGACTTGTGACTTGATCAATACCGGACTTGTGACTTGATCAACACCGGACTTGAAACTTGAGCAATACCGGACTTGTGACTTGATCAATACTGACTTGTGACTTGATCAACACCGGACTTGTAACTTGATCAACACCGACTTGAGACTTGAGCAATACCGACTTGAAACTTGAGAAAGACGGACTTGTGACTTGATCAATACCGGACTTGTGACTTGATCAACACCGGAATTATAACTTGATCAACACCGGACTTGAGACTTGAGCAATACCGGACTTGAAACTTGAGCAATACCGGACTTGTGACTTGATCAATACCGGACTTATGACTTGATCAACACCAGACTTGAAACTTGAGCAATAGGACTTGTGACTTGATCAACACCGGACTTGTGACTTGATCAACACCGGACTTGTAACTTGATCAACATCGGTGTTTGGACTCAATACCAACCTTGTGTACTCCAACGTGAATGTGTGTTTTGTCGTGTGTGACTACACATCTCACGCGTTTTTATACAAGTACTGACTCATGTTTTTTATTGTAGAATGAAGAAAAGAACTCCTGTTGAGATGTCTTCTAGGGATAATGCTGGTGCCAAGTCAGGAGGTGTTGACAGCTTCAAAGATATCCCGAACATTGATGATGGGTTGTTCACCGCGCCCTTTCAAATATATGAAAATATCTGTTCCACAAGACAACCCTTCTCCTATCGACTTCAAGGTTTTTCATGCTCACTGGCCCTCATGAAGGATGGATGAGACGTATGTTGAGCAATGAGTACATCAAAGATAACTTGACCAGAGCGCAGATTATTGATGCAACTTTAGTGTTGAAACGGCTCGAGAGGATGTTAAAGTGGTTTCTGGTGCGAACGTTGAGGTGGATCCTGGAGAGAGTGTTGAAGAAGGATTCTCGAAGCGAACGTGGGTCCCGGAGAGAGCGTTGAGGCGGCTCTTGAATGACCATTGAAGCGCCTTCCACGCTAGAGGGAGCGTTGAAGTGTTTCCCTCTTGATTCGATTTACCCTTGCGAATTCCATGCTTCTTGACTGACCATCTCTCTCATGTTGAAGAATTCCTCGATCGACGGTGAAGGAACTTCATGCCGAGCCTCAGTCCCCAAGCGTGGTTTACATGGTTTGTTCGTAGTGGTTGTTGTCGAGCCAGATATGGAATATCTTGGACATTATTTCATCATTGTGGGAGTCGTGCATGTGGTACTGGAGTTGGAGTTGACGGACGCGCAGGATGTTGTATCTCGGTGGTTTTCCTCTGTCGCTTCAAGGAACCGCTAGGTAAGGGTCAAGGTTGTATCGCTGTTGGTGAGATATATGCCCCTACAAACATTATGAGGCTCTTCATTACTGGCATGCCCGGTTCTTTCTAGGGGCATATGTTGTTGTAGATGAGCGTTCAACGGCTCCATAGGATGACCAAAAGCGCGGATTCTCCAACATAGCATGATAGACATGTACCATCGTCCGATAAAGTGACTCGCCCGGATCTTGTTCGACCACTTTCGATAGAGTGACTCGCTCTGGATCTTGCTCGATATGACGCGTGGACATCGTTATCTTCTTGAGGATGCTCCTTGAGGTATCGGCTCCAAGTGGAAGATTGTCGTCATAGAGCGTTGATACGTTGCACCGCATTCTTTAAACCAAATGGCAAGTATGGTATAATAAAAATTTCCGAGAGGAGTTCGAAAAGCTATCTTACTTGCATCATGCTCGTACATCCTTATCTCGGTTGTAGCCGCTACATCCATCCATGGAGGAGAACATGCCGTGTCCGCACGGGTTGCATCTACTAACATGTCGATGTTAGGTAGAGGAGGATCGTTTTGGGAGCAAGCACTGTTCAAGTCTCTCAAGTCTATGCAGCACTCGATCTATCCATTTTCCTCGTGTCCGAACTACAACCGTTTTAACCGACTTGGATCCGGGTATGACATGTAGATGATGGGTGACCAATTTACATCTAAATTCGACATTTCTTCATATCTCCAAGCGAATATGTCCTGGTACTCTTTGAGAAGTTCCACGAGCTTCGTGCGTTTATCCGTACACAAGGTTGAGCTGATGGACATAGGCCTAGGAGATTCCTCAACGATTTCAATCTCATCAGTTGTGGAGTTGGTGTCATCTTGCAGCTGTTGTGGAGCATCTAGCACTTGTTCTTGTGGTTCGTTGCTGTTGTAGCATTCCATTGGGTGGAGATCGGGAAACGCCTCCCCGCTAATTGATAATGGCAAAGAGCCAAAGATACCGTTTCCCTTTCTCGGTCACGACTCGCCACAAAAGTTCGTTCCCTCTTCGTGTGAACGTGGGTCGTCGCTTCACAAGATGGAGAAGAATGCTTGTCAAGCAAAGATGCATAGTGGGTTTTAGCCCTCAATGATGCAAGCCGATCTTCTTCCCGAATTGACGCCCACGTGGGGAGTGGGACGCGACGAACTTGTCCGATTCTTTTCGCGGGAGCTTCTCCCCGTATGTGCCGGTTTGGTTTCCCTCGAAGTCCGTCATTGTGGTAGGCTTCCGTACGACCTTGCCTCGGGAGAACCTTGGATGTCCCGAGAGTCTTGAGAGTAATCACATTCGAAGACGCTCCCGTGTAGATAAGGGCCGTCTTGAACTCGAATCCTTGATGCGTGCGGTGACATGTATGACACGGCCAGACCTTCCTCTCGGTTGATTGCAGAAAAACGTCTCCGCGTGCCGATTCTTCGAGAGGTGTGAAAGTTCGCATAAACTTTCCACTAGAGAAACCGCTTCCCGATCCACCGGCCTCGCGGTTCATAGTGAAACTATTGACTTGAGGAGGATCGTTGTGAGGATCTGATCCTCAAGTGTAGGAGTCTCCATGATAAGACCGCCATATCCGATGTCGCTTCTTTGATCAGGTCCATGGAGGTCCGCGCCGCTGAAGTACCTTCTCTGGTGCGTTGAATGCGTTCACTTTTTTGCTCCAGGGGATGTCCCGGCTCTTGTGGCAATCGATCAGTTAATGTCTTAATAAAAGTGAGTACCTCTTTCTGAGTTGCGGCCATATCCGTTTGAGTCTTATCAAGAACTTCCCGCTTCTCCATCAAGTCTGCAATGGTAATGGGGATGGTCCTCCCTCGTCCCTCCCGGCCTCGTCCTAATGAAGGAGTGGAAGTTGTTGCTCCGGGTGACTACCAGAGGTGTTACACTTGATGAGATGCCGGGATTTGTGGGTCGCTATGGCTGGTGATGGGAGGTGTCACACTTATCGGAACATCTCCTCGCTACGCCGGCACCGGTGGTAGAAGTGACGGTTCCATAAGATGTATTAACCACGGTAGCTCCACCGGGCAGTGTACATCGACACCGGGAGTGTTATCCGTACTAGCTCTATCGGGATTGATTCCGATCCAGCACTCCGAGTTCTACCATCTTGAAATGAATTGTTGATTGAATTGGTTCTAAGATCTACCCTTTTTGAAATTGATAAAATTGAATCGGATTTTGAAGAAATTGACTTTACAATCGAGAGATTAACCTCCCGCTGTGGTCGCCAATTGTTTATGGGTGAAAACTATTTTCACGGTTTTGGTAATTTGGGGTGTGTGAATGAGAAATGAGTCTAAACCTTAAACAAATGCACCGCACGGGAGTGCTTGTATATTCGACAAATCAATCCAGGCAAGTCCGGCCTAAACCAAGAAATGGCCGTTCCAGACTTGTTTTGGCCACAAAGTGAAGGAGATGGGGTTGATCTTAGGGAGGGAAGCGAAGAAGGTGTTGAGAATGTGAAGGTGTTGGCTATGTATGACTTGTATCGTAAAGTTGAACTGGCTTGGTGGTGTAAGCTATCGATTCCGTGTTTGAATACGATTGTATCAACACTTGCCTCTCGTTGTCTTGTCTTGTTCTTTTTTTTTTTTTTAAATAGGATGGAGAACCTATTTATACAAGTCTTTTAGCCTAACCTTCGTATCTCGTGGGAAGTGGAGAAAGTGGAGGACGGAATAGTGGAGTAATGTGTTAGTGTCACACGACTGTGCTTGCCCACTTCTCCCATCATCACTTAACCGTCCATGACTTCCGACACGCTCTTGTGATGGCGCGTTTGGCGCCGCACGCCGTAAATCGCCGCACCAATACCCCGATGTATCCCCGATTTGTGACATGATTGATGTCTAGAATGTGTGGGTCGTGGGACCCACAAAAGGTAGCATGTAATGCTAAATTGAATAACTGCGTTATTCAGGAAGTTGATACTTTTGAAGTATCGTGTGTATTCTATGCAGGTATTGCATCATGGTGTGGTAAAGTGACGGGTGGTGATCACCAAGACGCTTATCGACCAATTAACTCCCCGACTGTGGTTGTATAACCAAGCCAGGGTGAAGTTGGACGAGACGAGATGATCTTTGAGACACTCATCTCGCAGAACCGTTGATGGAATTAGGTTTTTAAGAGGTGCGCAAGCATCCTCTTCAGCCCGGTCGAATCCAAGCTTGGGTACGATTTTGGCCAGCCGATCGTACATGCGTGTAGACGGCATGACGGTGTAGGCGCCCATACCCCGTTATCTCACGAAAGTGTGATCCGGACCACTCAATTCGTCCGGCAAAGTCGAGTGGTCGAGATCGGTTTGCAACAAAAAACGAGTGCAAACAAAAGTCGCGCATCGTGCCAACTTAGGGCGCTGCTCCAAGACGACCAATCTTGGCTCGGTCTTGGCCGACGGTCGGCGTGTAGGTGATAGGCTGGTGTTCACGCCTATACCTCGATCGGGTCCCATGAAAACGTGATCTAAGCCACTCAAATCGTCCCGCGGCGAAGTTGAGCGGTCGAGATTAATTTGCAATTGGGAAGTGTAACCACGCTAGTTTGGGAGGACGATTTGGGATAACCAGGCATGGTATGCCTTGGACGACCAGGTGAGGGGATAGATGGGTCCACGGTGGTCATGTTGGTATGACCGGACCTGCTTAATCTAATCTTGGACCCTCCATTCGTGCCGGAGAAGATGGACGCTCGTGATGCTCATAAAACCATAGTTTTGGGTTTCACGGCCGTGCGTCATGCTCCATTCGGGCGTACGGGTGGGATGACCAACCATGGTTGGTCCCGACCGATTGGTCGATTGGTCGGGTGATTGTGTTGACATGCTTTGGGCCCCACATGATTGTGTTGACATGTTTTTGTGACACATGTAATGTGCCGCAAACCCTAATTTAGGGTTTTCCTCCCATACCGCTCGGGTTTGGACGTTTTGGCAAGCTATGCCAATCTTTTGGGGAGGCCGACCATGCGGGGGTCCGCGTTGGTTCAAGAACGAATATTCCATACCGCTGGGGGTTATGGAATTGATCCGGGCCATCCAATCGTGCTGGTGAAGTTGGATGATCGAGATCATTTCCAGACTGATACGGAAAGTCCGGATGCTCAATCGGGCTAGTATAACACACCGAGAGTTGCTCAATCGGGCTAGTATAACACACCGAGAGTTGCAGCCTGTACGGGTATTTCGTACATGCTTTCATTATAATGCTTGGATGTTCGTGTTGCTCTCAGCAGAGCAACACTCGGTCGTCATGCCGCACTGATAATGAGTATAGGAAATACAAGGCTGCTTACGCATTAATTAATAATGCTATAAATTCACAGGGTATATGGGATTGTTGCTACATGCTCCAACCTGGATGAATTTCGTATATTTAATTCACGTATCACGGGATTGTTGCCACATGCTCCATTCTAGGTGAATTAGTAAAGTGAAGAAATATTCATCACTCATTAATGGCTTTATCTTTTGCAAGATGTTAGTGCATAATTTTGGCTTTTACAATTTTAGCCTTAAATGAAAATCCACCATCAACACTTATGATCCTTTAATAAAGCCTACCAACATGGGCTAGAACTTAATCCTGCTAAATCAAAAAGCCACACAAACCATAAGGGTTCACATCATATGCGATCGAATATTAAGGTTATGAAAACCGAAATCAGACATCCCATAAACCGAAAACACATAGCAAAATTATAGACATTCAAGCACAGGCTATGTAATCGGAAATTATCACAAGAATAATTATAAAATAATAATTTTATTCATAAATAACTGATAGTTTTATTCAAAAATAGACCTTATACAATAATCGAAATAAATCAAAAACTGTTGTTTATTTTTCTTGGAAAGATCTTTGAACAGTTTTTCTCAATGATCATCTTCAATATCCTCAAATTTCTCAGGATCTTCATCAACAACATCGCGGCTGATTTCCCCGATTCTACACACAGTACCTTGATTATGTTAATATTTCGAGCATACTCCCTATTACCGATTCCAAGTTTAATCAGCTTTCTTTGGTTACGGATAATAGTTCTTAGTAATGCTGCCTGTTTGTGATGAGTTTCAATAGTACTGAGGAGGACATGACGTAGATTGAGAATATAAATCTTAGAATCCAAACTGTTTTGGATAAGAAGATTAGTCATATCTTCCCTTTCTTTTCCTTTATCCTCACAACCATATTTCTTGAAGAAATCATCAAGATTAATAGTTTCATTAGAAGCCATTCCACTCAAAGCTTTCAGAATCTTAGCTTGAGATCTGGTTTGAGGATACTTCTTTTAGTATAAGTTCTCAAACAAGATGAGTACATATACCAGAGGATTTTAACACATACCAAACATGGGTGTCAGCCTTAAATTAATAATTCTGACCAGATTTGAAAAGATTTTCGCATCTTATGTGTCATCAAATCATAAAGATTCTTCGAAAAGAATCAATCTTCTAGATCATGTATCTAAAAATACTTAGACAAGAAAACTTATCTTGTTTACACAAGTTGTTGTAAGACAACCTTTCTACACATGAGGACTTATAAAGTTCTACACATGAGGACTTATAAAGTATATTCATGTAGATTTTGTATACTCTCTATGTTGAATAAGGGATATTAACAGGATACAAGATGCCCAGATACTTGTGCTTCCTTAAATCAAACAATTGGGAATTGTAAGGATGCACTTTCCAACACGTTTAAGTGTTAAGGTTATAAGAACATTCCTCACCAAGTACCATTGAAGTAGCATCTTCCTTCTTATCTTTAGGGACATGATCTTGTGCCCATGTGTGGGTTTCGAATTCATCCTTTTTATTAGGAATGAAAAAACGGGGGTACAATAACCACACCCAATATTTCGATTATCAATCTGTATGGACTAAATCCAGTATACTTTTAAGAGAATCAACTAGACAGTCAAACTCAATCTTAATAAAAAGTATATCAAAGAGTTATATCTCGATTTCTCGATTCAATACTTACTCAAACAAATAGAAATCTGCGAGTCAAATTGAATACAAGAGAAATTAATTTGAACGGTACCAAAGATTAATGTTCAAGTGTCAATCAATGTAAATCAACAACCCAAGGTTGGATATTCTAATTGATTGATATTTACGCACAACCTGTGATATTTCAATTATATAACAAAATATAATGTGGAAAAGAAATAACACAAGATAATTTAAGTTTTGTTAACGAGGAAACCGCAAATGCAAAAAAACCGGACCTAGTCCAGATTGAACACACACTATATTAAGCCGCTACGGACACTAGCCTACTACAAACTAACTTTGGTCCGGACCGTAGTTGAACCCCAATCAATCTCACACCGATCCAAGGTACGCTTGCGCTCCTTCGTCTCTCGATCCTGAGAAGGATATTACGCACTTGATTCCCTTTAGCTGATCTCACCCACAACTAAGAGTTGCTACGACCCAAAGTCGAAGACTTTAATAAACAAATATGTATCACACAGAAAAGTCTACGGTAATAGATAAATCTTTCTCCCATAGAAATACCTATGAGTTTTGTTCCGTCTTTTGATAAATCAAGGTGAACAGAACCAATTGATAACCCGGACTTATATTCCCAAAGAATCGCCTAGTATCAATCACCTCACAATAATCTTAATCGACGTGGCGAAAGAAGATATTGTGGAATCACAAACGATGAGACGAAGATGTTTGTAATTACTTTTATATCTTGCCAATCGGAGATATCAATCTCAAGCCAATCGTTACGATTGTACTTAATACGATAGAAACAACAAGATCAGATCACACAACTACAAGAAAGTAGTATCGGTCTGGCTTCACAATCCCAATGAATTATTCAAGTCGTTAACCTACATGGTCTCGATAGAAACCTAAGGTTAAAGTAAAATCGATTCTAGCTTATACAACTAGTATCACACATGATGTGTGGGGATTAGGTTTCCCAATTGCTAGAGTTCTCCTTTATATAGTCTTTCAAATCGGGGTTTGCAATCAAAGTTAGCTTAGTAACAAAGCATTCAATATTCACTCGTTAGATGAAAACCGATTAGATTCAAGCTAATATCTTTCAACCGTTAGATCGAAAACTTAGCTTATTACACACAAATGAAATGCACGTTTTAGGTTTGTGTAACCGTACCCAAACATGTACATTCGTTGGTTCAACAGTAGTTAACCAAATGGTTAGCCATATGAGCACTTCCATATTAACTATATTCTTCTTTACCATAACTAGTTCAAATGACTCAAATGAACTACTTAGAGAGTTGTTCAATTGCTTAGATCTTATAGAAGTATAAAAGACACAATCGAAGCAAAAACGATTTGATTCATTCGAATCGATTCATGAACTTTATAGCCACGGTTTGCAAACTTGCATTCCTTAGTTAATATAAGTATAAGTTCACGAATAATCGTTTTTAGAATATAACCAACCTAAATACGTGGACTATGTACGCGAACTTAAGTACCCAGAATAAGTTTGTAAATAATTCACAAACTCCAGCAGATTTTCTCGGGAAGAGAACCTCCGACAAGTATGCGAACTTGGTTCGCGGACTGCTCAGTTTCGATCGCAAAGTACGCAGACTTTGGTTCAAGGAATAAGGACTTATACATGTATGTGTTACCACATGTTAGAGCATTGCTCGGTGGAACTCGCATGCATTGCTATCTCAAGCATGTTTGTCAATGTTAGTGATCAAAACTATAAGTCTTGATTTCTAGCCTATCTTAGCTAAAGGTCTAGGACTAGGATATAAAGTGTAGTTGAGCCCAAGACTCCATGGCAATCATCATACAAGACGAAGGACTACTTAAGGAACGGTGGAACTTCATCGACTAAAAGGTATGTGGAGACTTAAACTTATCTGTCACTCAAAAGTCTATTTACTCTATCTCCTACTCTTGAGACAAAAGTCGTTTTGATATATAGACTTTCATTATACACATTTTCTATTTCAAGCCGAGTTTAACTCGCCCATCTATTTCTCGAAATATGTGTTGGTAAGCTTTCGCTTTAGCCAAATTCATATTTACCTAGTGATGAATGTCATGTTATGTTTCAATCACTTTGAAAATTGCTCTGACGAAAAATGGTCTGTGAATAACGGCTATATAATGTCCTCAGAGAATGTTTCAATGATTGAAATGAGAGTTTATATTACATAACCATTGGTAGGATATAAGCATTGTTGTGGAAACACATATATGTATAAGTCCTTATTCCTTGAACCAAAGTTTGCGAACTTTGTTGATCAAGAGAAACGGAATGTGGCGTGAGCCAAGTCCGCGAAAATCATCCGCGAACTAGTGGAAGTTCTCGACCCGAGAATTTCTGCTGGAGTTTGTGAACTCCTTCCAGGAGCTTAAGTCCGCGAACTTGAGTAGGTTATATATAAAATCGGTTGTTCTTGAACTCATGTTTATATAAACTAAGGAATGCTTTTGCAAACCGTGGCTATAAAGTTCATGAACCGATTCGAGTGAATCAAACCGTTTTTGAAAAGAAATTGGATCTCTCTAGTGGGCATGAAGAGGATTTAGCATGCTTTAAAAAATTCAAGCTTGGAAATATCTTTGATGGTCATGGTCAAGGTTTTTATTCTCTCACAAGAATTTTCTATGCCAACATTCATGATGTTGATCTTAATAAGATGGAATTCAAATCCATGATAAATAGAGAAAGATTTCTTGTTGGTAGAGAATTGATTTCAAAGATTACCAACATTCCGTTAGGGAACGTGCGTCTTCCTAGACCAAGTGATGAACGTCCATCATGTGATGAATCTCTCTTGGACTTTGTGGCAAGAAGGTAGCTTGGAATCAAGGAAAGTTTCCTACAAATGATCTTGGTATCCCGTTGTTGGCTTTTGGGAAACTTGGTATCCCCAATCTTTGTCCTTCCACAATTGAGAATTCTTGGTGGAGTCATAAGTTTGCAGAATTAATCTATTTCCTTGAATCGGGTGTTCAAAGTCTCGATATTTGTGGTTTTATCATTTATCAAATGATTTCGATGACTTCACCCATCAAGATGTTAGGTTACCCTTGCTTGATTGGACAAATTTGCCATGATCGTGGTCTTGATTTGATTGGCAACTCTCTCGGGGTTCCCAAACCGGTTCGTCCATGTACCTTTAGACGCATAAGGGAGAATGTGCAAAAGACAAACACAAGCTTCACTCAACGATTGTGACCCTACCACTTTGAGTCTTCTTCAAAAAAATTCACAAGGGTGTGTGTAAAGTCGATTCAAGGGGTGAAGTGTGTCCAAGAACAATTGTCGTTGATTGCAACAAAGTTTCCGAACACAAGGAAGAATTGAACACAATTCAAGCATCTTGGAGTATCTCCGATGAGGAATAAGAAGATGAGTAATTTGTGTTCTTAGTTTGTCTAGTAAATCTTCTATTTTTCTTGTTTTGATTAGAAGAATAACTAGAGTTTGGAATAGCCATTATTGTGATTACACATAGCTATGTCCAACGTTTTCATCTTCATGATTTTAGATTTATTGGTTTAAACTCTAAATTTATTTGGAAGATGATTTTTGCATATGGTTTTATATATTGCAATTGTTATGGGATATGTGTGCTTATGTCCGTTAACTATGATTATCCCATACCTTGTCAAAATTAAAGTCTTTCATAAGTTGATATTCATATGTTGATAAAGGAATGAATGGACTTCTGACAAATACAAAAGTTAAGCCTATATTGTCAATTATTGACGCGAGATAGGTTAAAATCTTTTGTTTGCAAGGATTAGGTCTATTGTTTGTCTTTGTGCAAATGGAGATAAAATAGAATGAATCCTTGTGTTTTCCGCGGTAATTGATCTTCCCTGATCCATATTTTATGTATTACTGTGAGGCTCCGTAATGTGTCTTATGTTGAGCACTAAACAACCAAGTTGATTATTTTATGATTAGCTTTGTTGTTGTTCCGTAAGGTACTTTATGTCGAGCATTTTTGAACTAAATTAATCATCTTTTTGGTTATTTAGTTAAACTCCATAAGTCTTCTTATGTTTGAGCGTTTTTGGCTGGGTTGATTATTTTCATGATTAACTTAGTCATTGCTCCATAGATTCTCTTATGACGAGTATGTCCAATTAAATTGATTACTTTTGTGATTAGTTTGGTTGTGTATTTCAATTAGATTAATTATGGGTTCTCTTGTGATTAATCTAATTGAGTATTTTTGAGTCTCCATAAGTTCACTTGTGTTGAGCATTATCGATTAAATTAATCATGAACTTCTTGTGGTTAATTTAATTGAGTATTTTGGATTCAAATTCATACTGGTATGTGATTTGTTATGTCCAAATAAATCCTTCTTTTCTTTCAAAATTAAGGTTGCTCTTGTTGTTCTTTCGGGAATGACATATTATGGGGGAGAGTTTTTTTTGAACTTGTGCTTAATTGCCAAATCTTTGTGGGGAGTGCGGCTGTGGAATATTATAGGGGTTGTCTTGTATCTTTAAAATCCTTGATGAATGTATTTAGCTTCGGATTTATGATTGCATCTAAATAAGATGATATGAATTTCTTTCTTTTGGTCATGAAATGTCTCTTTCGGAAATTTCATTAGGATCCCGTTCTTGTACCTTTGCCAATTTTATTGGCAAGGGGGAGTGGTTTTCGGATCATTATGTAAGGGGGAGTGGTTTCCATGTGAGATGGAGTATTGACAAAGGGGGAAAGATACATATCACCATAGTATTGTTGTTGAAGTTGTGATACAATTGGACTTTGACGCTGTGTAATGATACTATTACATTGTATAACAATGATTGAGAACTCTTGTTTTCTTGTTGTTATAGCTACAGATTTTCAACAACGATGATGCTAAACTTACAAGCTTTGGGATCATTGGAGTACTTGGAAGTGACGAAGATTTCGAGTAATGTTGAAGATTAGACATGTGGAATAGGAGCTACAAAAGTTAATTTATTTATTTTTTGTATTCCATATGTATTAATAGTTTTGTCACTAAAATTGGTAAAGGGGGAGATTGTTAGAGCATTGATCGGTCGAACTCGCATGCGTTGCTTTCTCAAGCATGTTTGTCAATGTTAGTGATCAAAACTATAAGTCTTGATTTCTAGCCTATTTTAGCTAAAGGTCTCGGACTAGGATAGAAAGTGTAGTTGAGCTCAAGACTCCATGGCAATCATCATACAAGACGAATGACTACTTAAGGAATTGTTGGAACTTCATCGACTAAAAGGTATGTGGAGACTTGAACTTATCTGTCACTCAAAAGTCTATTTACTCTATCTCCTACTCTTGAGACAAAAGTCGTTTTGATATATAAACTTTCATTATACACATTTGCTATTTCGAGCCGAGTTTAACTCTCCTATCTATTTCTCGAAATATGTGTTGGTAAGCTTTCGCTTTAGCCAAATTTATCTTTACCTAGTGACGAATGTCGTGTTATGTTTCAATCACTTTGAAAATTGCTCTGACGAAAAATGGTCTGTGAATAACAACTATATAATGTCCTCTCGAGAATGTTTCAATGATTGAAATGAGAATTTAGATTACATAACCATTGGTAGGATATAAGCATTGTTGTAGAAACACACATATGTATAAGTCCTTATTCCTTGAACCAAAGTTTGCGAACTTTGTTGATCAAGAGAAACCGAATGTGGCGTGAGCCAAGTCCGCGAATCGCGGAAGTTCTCGACCGAGAATTTCTGCTGAGTTTGTGAACTCCTTCCATGAGCTTGAGTCCGCGAACCCAGTCCGTGAACTTGAGTAGGTTATTGTTGATGGTGGATTTTCAACGAAGGTCAAAACCGTAAAATCATGATACCGCATATTTTCGATACGACTTCGTGCATGTGACGATTCATATTTTACGAAGCCATGATGAATATGTCTTTCGAAAGCCTCCACTAGCTGAGTGTTCGATCCTCGGCATTTCATTGTGCCCTCTATGTAGAATAATAGAATTGGGCGGTCCTCCTACATAATTGTTTGTTGAGAGGGCTTAACGCCTTCGGGACGTCGGTGATACTCACTGTTCTCCGACTACATGAGAGCGACCCCCTCTACATAGAAGAACGATTGGGCGTTCTCCGTAAGATTGAGAGCAACGGCGCTTTCAGATGCTGACACTCACCGATCCCGACTATGTAGGGCGACGTGTATAGACAAAGGGTTTCGTAATATTTGAGAACGCCTTCGGATATTAGCCGTCTCCTCGGCTATGCACATAGATTAATTCCGCCTTGACATTCACCATCTAATTTCGAATGATCTATTATTGCTCTTATTCCATGGTCGAATCCACGGCCTTATCCCATGGAATGGCAATAACAATTGCTCCTATTCCATGGTCGAATCCACGGCCTGATCCCATGGAATGGCAATAACAATTTCTCATATTCCATGGTCGAATCCACGGCCTGATCCCATGGAATGGCAATAACAATTGTTCCGATTCTATGATCGAATCCACGGCTTGATCGAATAGAATGGCAATAAACAACCGTATTATCTCATTACTCCGATTTCATAAATCCTATGGAATGGTAATAGATAACTTTATTACTCCAACTTTATGGTGAATCCACGATCCCATGGAATGGTAATGCTGCTTTATTATTCCTAATTCATGGTCGAATCCATAAATCGATCCTATGAATTGATAATAAATAACTACTCATTCTTATTGTTCAATTTCATGAATTATTCTACATCTAATTTCATGGATTAGCAATAAATACTCAATAACCGAATCAATCATCACCGAGTAAACCCCACAAAAATGGTGCAAGTGTACGCGAAAATGATGCACGATCGAGCACCCGGATGCATTTAACGAAAGCATCCAAAAAATATGGACAGAGATGAGGAATCCTACGCAAAAACAGAGAAAACAACAAATATTAATAAAATAATAAGGAGCGCCCGGGGCGGGCTCCGGCCGGCCATGCCCTAGCCGTGGCGGTCCCCATGCTTCTTCCATTATTTTGCCTATTTTGTTATTTTCATGAACTCATGAAAAACTCCTTGATTTTAACAACTTTTCTTGTTTTTGCAAAATTCATGAATTCTCCATAACTTCATGGATTCATGAAAAAAATAATATTATAAAATAGGGAAAGGAGTGCGGGACCGGAAACATAGCCTACCGACCATGCCCTAGCCGTGGCCGGTCCCACACCGTGCAATCCCTAGTCTTTTATAATTATTATTTTCCTAAACTCATGAAACTCCTCTGTTTCAACAAAAACCCATGGATCCTCCATAACTTCATGGATTCATGAAATAATATTATAAAATAAGGAAAGGTGTGCGGGACCGGCAACCTAGCGGTCGGCCATGCCCGAGCCGTGGTCGGTCCCACACCTCACAATCCTTAGCTTTTTATAATTATTATTCCCTAATCTCACGAAACTCCTTTTTTTCAACAAAACTCATGGATTTTCCATAACTTCAAGGATCCATGAAAAATAATATAAAATAGGGAAAGGTGTGCGAGACCGGGCAACTAGCCGGCCGGCCATGCCCTAGTCGTGGCCGGTCCCACACCTTACAATCCCTAGTCTTTTATAGTTATTACCCTCAATTCATGAATCTCCTGGCTTTGAGCAAAATTCATGATTTCTTCATATTTTCTCAAATATTGCTCAAATCACGAAAAACCAAAAGCCAACATAGTTACACAACTGGCTAGCCTCTAATGGCCATTTTAAATATTAAAACACTTTTATTTTAATGAATTGAGCATACATGCTAATTCCAACAAAAATCAAGAATTTCGAGTCAAGATGAAACTCTTCCGAAAATTCACAATGTCGCCGAACGCACATCGAAAATGCGAAAATCTCAAAGACGGAGACACGGACACCACGACAACGCGTGCATGCCTTCATGACCGACCATAGTCATTCCTAGGCTTGCACAAAGCCGGTCCCATATGTTTTCATAATTCTGACCTAATTTGCTTAATTGCTCATACTGGGCCCAAACTCTCTCCAATCAACTGGAGAAATCTTCAAATGACCGACAACTGGTCCCGTGACTACCAAGAGCCGGTCCCATGCTCTCGGGACGGTCCCATCTCTCATGCTTAGGTTTTATCACCTAATGTTGAACCCAACAATATTTGAAGAAAATGATGAAAACAACATTTAATCATCATTCTTTCACCAATCCTCAAACCGAGAACGCTGGTGCATGCTCACTGAGCAGGGCACCACATGGACGCCATCATCCCATGTGGTGGGTCCCTCTATCACTCATGACCTATTTTTAGTGATTCATCAACTATGATATGAAATTAGGGTTTGAATAAATGCTCCACGAATCATCACTCCGAGCACGATTCAAACACTAATGAATTTATGATGGATTCAAGAACCAACATACGAATTAATCATATAATATTCGTAGCTTACCAATATTTAAATATTTTATTAGGTCACGTCACCAATAAATGTTTTATTTAATCGAGCAATACTTGCTCGATTGCTCAAATATTGATCCAGCTATCAATATTTGGTAATTTATTAGTAATTTGTCGAATTGAGCAATACTTGCTCAATTGCACGACAAATTATCAACATTCAAAATAATTTATTTAACCGAGCGATACTTGCTCAATTGTGCGTCAAATCATCAATATTCATTATTTTGTCGAATTGAGTAATACTTGCTCAATTGCTCGTCAAAATTGTCAACATTCAGTATTTTGTCGAACCGAGCAATACTTGCTCAGTTGCTCGTCATATTCAGTAATTCGTCGAATTGAGCAATATTTGCTCAGTTTGCTCGAATATTGATCCAACTATCAATATTCGCAAGAATTTATCAAGATTTCGTCAATCGAGCAATACTTGCTTTCAGTTCTCAATAATCCACATATATTCAGTAACTCATCAATATTCAACAACTTGTCGAATTTACAATATTTGCTCAACATTAACATTCATGAATCGCTGAGTATTTTTCAAACATGCTCGATTCAAAAAAACCTAGACTCATTGTCTAATCAGTCAACAACTGGCAAACTAAATACATGTTTGTCATGCAGACTCCACGACTCGTGAGACATCAATCACGTCAAATTGGGGGATAACAACTAGGGTTTTGGTCTGTTGGCCTATTAAAGCACGTGGATTTCATCCACGACGAAATGTGCGTAAGTTGTGTAAACGGTTGAAGGAGTTAGCAAAGCAAAGGTGCACAATCCGTCAAGTCTCCACACGACATGGAACCGACTTTACCACGATCTTCCGCTCGCCCACTCTTTCACTCATGAAACCGTCACACTTACAGGATCAAGGTGTTCACAACTCGACAATATAAATAAGTCTCGAATCCATGATTGAGGACAACGAATGATCACTAGCTATCGGCAATCGTCTACACATAATTTCTAGTAACTACTCTCAAGAATTCATCAATCCATCAACTTATTCGAACTCCACAGTTCACCAATTATTGCGAAACCTTCAACACATTTACAATCGTTGATCATCACCGATCCCACATAATTCTCGGCTTCCTCCTACGGATCAACCCATATTCCTCACGACCGAATTGACTCGGAACGGCCACTATCTTGGTTTAGGCCGAGTCCTACGAGATTGATCTCTCGAATCTAAGCACTCTCTTTAAAAGTGCATCGGTGTGAGGTTGCGCTTTGCTCTGTTGAGGAGTCTCGACGACACGCTCGACTCTTTACTTTCCTAAAAAACCAGCGAATCGTTTTCCCCCATCCACAGTTATATCTAAAATCGGTTGTTCTTTAACTCATGTTTACATAAACTAAGGAATGCTTTTGCAAACCGTGGCTATAAAGTTCATGAACCGATTCGAGTGAATCAAACCGTTTTTGCTTCGATTGTGTCTTGTGTAGTTACATAAGATCTTGTGTCTTGTGTAGTTAACTAGTTCATTTGAGTCATTTGAACTAGTTATGGTGAAGAAGAATATGGTTGATATGAAATTTCTCATATGGCTAACCATTTGGTTAACTATGGTTGAACCAACAAATGTTAATATTTGGGAACGGTTACATAAACCCAAAATTGGACATTTCATTTGTGTGTAACAAGCTAAGGTTTCGATCCAACAGTTGAGAAATATTAGCTTGAATCTAATCAGGTTTTCATCTAACGGTGAATATTGAATGCTTTGTTACCAAGCTAACATTGATTACAAACCCTGATTTGAAAGACTATATAAGGGAGACCTCTAGCAACTGGGAAACCTAATCCCCACACATTCTGTGTGATACTAGTTGTGCTAAGCTAGAGACGATTCTCCTTTAACCTTTGGTTTCTTCTTCTAAACCAGGTTAACGACTTAAAGACTTCATTGGGATTTAAATTCATACTTGTATGTGATTTGTTATGTCCAAAGAAATCCTTCTTTTCTTTCCAAATTAAGGTCGCTCTTGTTGTTCTTTCGGGAATGACATATTATGGGGGAGAGTTTTTTTTGAACTTGTGCTTAATTGCCAAATCTTTGTGGGGAGTGCGGCTGTGGAATATTATATGGGTTGTCTTGTATCTTTAAAATCCTTGATGAATGCATTTAGCTTTGGATTTATGATTGCATCTAAATAAGATGATATGTGTTTCTTTCTTTTGGTCATGAAATGTCTCTTTCGGGAATTTCATTAGGATCCCGTTTTTGTACCTTTGCCAATTTTATTGACAAAAAGGGGGAGAACTAATATGTAGTTCACACTATAAATACATATGGTTTTCGGATCATTATGTAAGGGGGAGTGGTTTCCATGTGAGATGGAGTATTGAAAAAGGGGAGTGATACATATCACCGTAGTATTGTTGTTGAAGTTGTGATACAATTGGACTTTGTGTGTGTAATGATACTATTACACCTTTGTATAACAATGATTGAGAACTCTTGTTTTCTTGTTGTTATAGCTATGGATTTTCAACAACGATGATGCTAAACTTACAAGCTTTGGGATCATTGGAGTACTTGGAAGTGACGAAGATTTCGAGTAATGTTGAAGATTAGACATGTGGAATAGGAGCTACAAAAGTTAATTTATTTAGTTTTTGTATTCCATATGTATTAATAGTTTTGTCACTAAAATTGACAAAGGGGAGATTGTTAGAGCATTGCAAATTCGAACTCGCATGCGTTGCTATCTCAAGCATGTTTGTCAATGTTAGTGATCAAAACTATAAGTCTTAATTTCTAGCCTATTTTAGCTAAAGGTCTCGGACTAGGATAGAAAGTGTAGTTGAGCTCAATACTCCATGGCAATCATCATACAAGACGAAGGACTACTTAAGGAACTGGTGGAACTTCATCGACTAAAAGGTATGTGGAGACTTGAACTTATCTGTCACTCAAAAGTCTATTTACTCTATCTCCTACTCTTGAGACAAAAGTCGTTTTGATATATAGACATTCATTATACACATTTGTTATTTCGAGCCGAGTTTAACTCGCCTATCTATTTCTCGAAATATGTGTTGGTAAGCTTTTCGCTTTAGCCAAATTCATCTTTACCTAGTGACGAATGTCATGTTATGTTTCAATCACTTTGAGAATTGCTCTGGACGAAAAAGGTATGTGAATAACGGTTGTATAATGTCCTCTCGAGAATGTTTCAATGATTGAAATTAGAATTTAGATTACATAACCATTGGTAGGATATAAGCATTGTTGTGGAAACACATATATGTATAAGTTCTTATTCCTTGAACCACGGTTGCGAACTTTGTTGATCAAGAGAAACGGAATGTGGCGTGAGCCAAGTCCATGAACTGGCGGAAGTTCTCGACCCGAGAATTTCTCGGGGTTTGTAAACTCCTTCCATGAGCTTAAGTCCATGAACCTCCGGTCTGCGAACTTGAGTAGGTTATATCTAAAATCGGTTGTTTTTGAACTCATGTTTATATAAACTAAGGAATGCTTTTGCAAACCGTGGCTATAAAGTTCATGAACCAATTCGAGTGAATCAAACCGTTTTTGCTTCGATTGTGTCTTGTGTAGTTACATAAGATATAAGCAATTGAATAACTCTCTAACTAGTTCATTTGAGTCATTTGAACTAGTTATGGTAAAGAAGAATATGGTTGATATGAAATTGCTCATATGGCTAACCATTTGGTTAACTATTATTGAACCAACAAATGTTAATGTTTGGGAACGGTTACATAAACCCAAAATTGGACATTTCATTTGTGTGTAACAAGCTAAGGTTTCGATCCAACGGTTAAGAAATATTAGCTTGAATCTAATCAGGTTTTCATCTAACGGTGAATATTGAATGCTTTGTTACCAAGCTAACATTGATTGTAAACCCGATTTGAAAGACTATATAAAGGAGAACTCTAAAGCAATCGGGAAACCTAATCCCCACACATTCCGTGTGATACTAGTTGTGCTAAGATAGAGTCGATTCTCCTTTAACCTTTAGTTTCTTCTTCTAAACCAGGTTAACGACTTAAAGACTTCATTGGGATTGTGAACCCACCGATACTACTTTTCTTGTAGTTGTGTGATACGATTTTCTTGTTTCTATCGTCACAGTACAATTGGAATAATTGGCTTGAGATTTATATCTCGATAGGTGATAGACACATTTTTGTGTCTAACTTGTCCTCAATTTTCTTTTGTTGGTACTAATCAGTGCTTATTATGGTATTTTGTGTGTTTGTAGGTATTTTTGGGAAATAAACATTTGTGGAAAAATCGCTCCGAAAAATTATGCGGAGCACTTTGAGGACATGTGCTATGCGGACTCTCATTTCGGTTAACGGCCACCTCAATTACTTAGAGGCATCTTAGTTGGGCACCTGCTATTCGCACTCACAGTTTGGTTAGGGGGACACCATCTTCAACATTCAAAAATTCTGTTTTTGGCGGGAAAATTTTGCAGCACACGACCGGATTTAGGGTTCGATTTTTGGACATCTTATGACGAGATTCAATGGTGATATTCATTGGTATGACTTTATTGAGCGTAACAGGCGTGGTGTGGTTGATTGTTTCGGATAAAATTGACTAGATTCTCGCATGGAAGGAAACAGAGTCTCTCGGTTTTTTCCGAGTTCTGAGTGTGTGGTCGATAGGTTTTTGTGTGCGTGCTCCGTGTTATACTACTTCACGGATGGTTACTCAACGTGTTGGGAGTTTTATGTCACGAGAAAACAGCATGAGGAGGTAAAATAGGAAGAAAATATTCTAGAATATTTTTATCAATGCCGAAAGTAATGGAGAATTGTTTGAAGTTATTGCGTGATATTTTGATGCCTGTCGAGTATATAAAGGGTTCTCGGGATTTCGAGAGAGGGGAGGAAGTGATTGGGAGAGGTTTAGAACACTATAGAGCCAAGAAATCGAGTTGCGAGAGAATTGCCATTTTCTCGCTGTGAAGAACACTAAGAAAAAAAGACCACCAGAGGCGTTAATGCTACGGTGATAACGACAAACCGCTTTGTGGGTCGCAGTACTACAGTGACAGTGACACTACCACGTTATCGTTCTTTGTAACAGTGTTTTGCAACAATTATAAGCGTTGCAAACACCCGGTTTTAACCATTTTCACTATATTTCATCTTTGTAAACACTTTGAGCAATGAAATCAACTTTTGAGCGTGTTTCCAACATGATGATGAGCTAATTCTCCCACAACCAAGGCAATGAGGAAGCTATTTATGCATGAATAATTGGTAAACATTTTATTTTCTCTAATTTATAATTTATAATTCACTCAATCACTTGCTTTTGCAAGAGTTTTAATTTGTTTGCATAATTTTCTTAATTAGTTGTGATTCAATTTGATAAGTTATACTTTGTTTAGTCAATTGATAATCTATGCTTAGGGAATACAATTAATATTTGAGTATTTGTATGATTATTTGTGAATTAAGAAAATAAGGGACTTAAAAGATAATTAGAGTTTTGGATTATTTACCATCATTCATTCATGTGTAATAGTGGAATCGAGTGTTTTAGTTATTTCTAATATCTTGAAATTAAGTTTTGAATTAAGTTTTGTTTGTTTTTAAGTTTTATAAGTCTAAAATCTATTGCTTTCACAAGTCTCAACGAACTTTTTTACTACAACTCAATTGAAAATCACATCAATAGGCAAGATAGAAAAGAAATCAAAAACACTTCGTCTCATCGTTTGTGATTCCGCAATATCTTTTTTCATTGCGTCGATTAAGATTATTGTGAGGTGATTGATAATGCTAGGTTGTTCTTCGGTGGGAATATAAGTCTGGGTTATCAATTGGTTCTTGTTCACCTTGATTTATCAAAAGACATAACAAAAACTTCGTAGGTATATTCGTGGGAGACGGATTTATCTATTACATAGACTTTTATGTGTGATATAGATTTGTTTATTAAAGTCTTCGACTTTGGGTCGTAGCAACTCTTAGTTGTGGGTGAGATCAGCTAAAGGGAATCAAGTACGTAGCATCTTGTTGGGATCAGAGGCGTAGGAGCATAACTGTACCTTGAATCGGTGTGAGATTGGTTGGGGTTCAACTACGGTCCGGACCGAAGTTAATTTGGAATAGGCTAGTGTGCGCTAGCGGATTAATACAATGTGTGTTCAATGCGGACCGGGTCAGGGTTTTTACGCATTTGCGGTTTCTCGTTAACAAAATTCTCGGTGTCTCGTGTTATTTCTATTCCGGCATTATATTTGTTTATATAATTGAAATATCACGGGTTGTGCGTTGTTCAATCAATTAGAATATCCGACCTTTTGGTTGTTGATTTAAATTGATTGACACTTGGATATTGGTCTTTGGTACCATCCAAGTTATCTCTCTTTGATAAAGACTCGCCGATTTCTATTTGCGTGAGTAAAGATCAAATTGAGAGATTGAGATATAAACTCTTTGATATACTTTTCTCTAGATTGAGTCATTTGTCTAGTTGATTCTCTAGAAAATATATTGGAGTTTGTCCATACTGATTGCTAAGCGAAATATTGGGTGTGGTTGTTGTACCCCGCTTTTTCAATTGGTATCGGAAGCGAGCAAACACCTTAAACCTAACAAGTTTGTGTTTGTTCGTTCCTTAAAAATTGTCCCATGGGAAATTTCTTTGGAAAACTTGCTCTTGGCATCCGTAACGCACGCTGAGAATTCCTTAAAGATTGCTCAAAGATTAATATGGTCAAAACCGCTGGTTTCTCATGATAGTCTCTCTTCATCTAAAAAGGAAGATTTATATGATAAGTGTCAATCTAAAGGAAAAAAAAAAAAGAAGGAAAGATTAAGAAAACATTTATCATGCTCTAGGATATTGACCCTCAATAGAATAACTATTGATCTCTTTGAGGAGTACTATCATAATGGATCAATTGATAGAGATCTATTCGGAGCGTTCGAAGGCGTTTTAAATTCTTAGAAAAATTAAGTCTATTAAGTCTAAGAATCATTAGAAAAAGGTTATGTACATGTTAAACCAAATAATACTGTGCAACCTAGGAATCAGAAGAATTTTCCTTCTAACCAGGTTCAACAAAGGAGAGAAAACTCTGATTTCCATAATCATTATCATTATTTTGATTACACAGTGGGGACTGTTCACACATATCAGCCAGAAATGTTGCATGAGAATTCCTCTGCGCATCATGCCTTTTGGTAACAAGCTTGGCACTACCCCATTTGTATATATCTTGGAATGGGGCAAGAAATGGTTTGAATTGTGTACAGGTTTGTTATTCTCTTTTAGAATACCAATTAAAGCTTTCTTCTGCATCCATTGTCTCTGACAAAATGTGTAATCACGGGATGCATAACCTCTTCACCCGTCCGCGTACGTGAACCTCTAGGGTTTTGTGTTTTTTTTTTTTTCCTCCATTGAAGCCTCCTTGGAGAAATTGAAAGAAAGGGTGTTCAAGTTTCACTCCAAGTAAGTAAATTCCTCTTGTTCCTTTCAATTTCTTAGACCTCATGATGAATCCGAAGGGCTCAAAAAGAAGCTCCAAAAGCTCAAATACCTCTAGCTTGGATTTTCCTTGTGACCAAAATTCTCTTAGAATTAGGTTTGTGGATGATTCTTGTGCTAGAATCTTGGAAAAGATTTTATCTAAAGGTTTCATCCTTGAAAAGAAATTGGATCTCTTTAGTGGGCATGAAGAGGATTTAGCTTGCTTTAAAAAATTCAAGCTTGGAAATATCTTTGATGGTCATGGTCAAGGTTTTGATTCTCTCACAAGAATTTTCTATGCCAACATTCATGATGTTGATCTTAATAAGATGTAATTCAAATCCATGATAAATAGAGAAAGATTTCTTGTTGGTAGAGAATTGATTTCAAAGATTACCAACATTCCGTTAGGGAAAGTGCGTCTTCCTAGACCAAGTGATGAACGTCCATCATGTGATGAAATCTCTCTTGGACTTTGTGGCAAGAAGGTAGCTTGGAATCAAGGAAAGTTTCCTACAAATGATCTTGGTATCCCATTATTGGCTTTTGGGAAATTTGGTATCCCCAATCTTTGTCCTTCCACAATTGAGAATTCTTGGTGGAGTCATGAGTTTGCGGAATTAGTCTATTTCCTTGAATCGGGTGTTCAAAGGCTCGATATTTGTGGTTTTATCGTTTATCAAATGATTTAGATTATTTCACCCATCAAGATGTTAGGTTACCCTTGCTTGATTGGACAAATTTTCCATGATCGTGGTCTTGATTTGATTGGAAACTCTCTCGGGGTTCCAAACCGGTTCGTCCATGTACCTTTAGACGCATAAGGGAGAATGTGTGCAAAAGACAAAGAGATGCTTCACTCAACGATTGTGACCCTACCACTTTGAGTCTTCTTCAAAAAATTCACAAGGGTGTGTGTAAAGTTGATTCAAGGGTGAAGTGTGTCCAAGAACAATTATCTTTGATTGCAACAAAGTTTCCAGAACTCAAGGAAGAATTGAACACAATTCAAGCATCTTGGAGTATCTCTAATGAGGAAGAAGAAGATGAGTAATATGTGTTCTTAGTTTGTCTAGTAAATCTTCTATTTTTTCTTGTTTTGATTAGAAGAATAACTAGAGTTTGGAATAGCCATTATTGTGATTACATATAGCTATGTCCAACGTTTTCATCTTCATGTTTTTAGATTTATTGGTTTAAACTCTAAATTTGTTTGGAAGATGATTTTTGCAGTATGGTTTTATATATTGCAATTGTTATGGGATATGTGTGCTTACGTCCGTGAACTATGATTATCCCATACCCTGTCAAAAGTAAAGTCTTTCATAAGTCGATATTCATATGTTGATAAAGGAATGAATGGACTTCTGACAAATACAAAAGTTAAGCCTATATTGTCAATTATTGACGCAAGATAGGTTAAAATCTTTTGTTTGCAAGGATTAGGTCTATTGTTTGTCTTTTTGCAAATGGAGATAAAATAGAATGAATCCTTGTGTATTCCGTGGTAATTGATCTTCCCTGATCCATATTTTATGTATTACTGTGAGGCTCCGTAATGTGTCTTATGTTGAGCACTAAACAACCAAGTTGATTATTTTATGATTAGCTTTGTTGTTGTTTAGTAAGGTACTTTATGTCGATCATCTTGTTTGGTTATTTAGTTAAACTACATAAGTCTTCTTATGTTTGAGCATTTTTGACTGGGTTGATTATTTTCATGATTAACTTAGTCATTGCTCCATAGATTCTCTTATGAAGAGTATGTCCAATTAAATTGATTACTTTTGTGATTAGTTTGGTTGTGTATTTCAATTAGATTAATTATGGGTTCTCTTGTGATTAATCTAATTGAGTATTTTTGAGTCTCCATAAGTTCACTTGTGTTCAGCATTATCGATTAAATTAATCATAAAATCTTGTGGTTAATTTAATTGAGTATTTTGGATTAAAATTCATACTTGTATGTGATTTGTTATGTCCAAATAAATCCTTCTTTTCTTTCAAAATTAAGGTCTCTCTTGTTGTTCTTTCGGGAATGACATATTATAGGGGAGAGTTTTTTTTTTCAACTTGTGCTTAATTGCCAAATCTTTGTGGGGAGTGCGGCTGTGGAATATTATAGGGGTTGTCTTTTATCTTTAAAATACTTGATGAATGCATTTAGCTTCGGATTTATGATTGCATCTAAATAAGATGATATGTGTTTCTTTCTTTCGGTCATGAAATGTCTCTTTCGGAAATTACATTAGGATCCCGTTCTTGTACCTTTGCCAATTTTATTGACAAAAGGGGGAGAATTAATATGTAGTTCACACTACAAATACATATCGTTTTCGGATCATTATGTAAGGGGGAGTGGTTTTCATGTGAGATGGAGTATTGACAAGGGGGGAGTGATACATATCACCATAGTATTGTTGTTGAAGTTGTGATACAATTGGACTTTGACGCTGTGTAATGATACTATTACACTGTATAACAATGATTGAGAGCTCATGTTTTCTTGTTGTTATAGCTACGGATTTTCAACAAAGATGATGCTAAACTTACAAGCTTTGGGATCATTGGAGTACTTGGAAGTGACGAATATTTCGAGTAATGTTGAAGATTAGACATGTGGAATAGGAGCTACAAAAGTTAAATTATTTATTTTTTGTATTCCATATGTGTTAATAGTTTTGTCACTAAAATTGACAAAGGGGGAGATTGTTAGAGCATTGCTCGGTCGAACTCGCATGCGTTGCTATCTCAAGCATGTTTGTCAATGTTAGTGATCAAAACTATAAGTCTTGATTTCTAGCCTATTTTAGCTAAAGGTCTCGGACTAGGATAGAAAGTGTAGTTGAGCTCAAGACTCCATGGCAATCATCATACAAGACGAAGGACTACTCAAGGAACTGGTGGAACTTCATCGACTAAAAGGTATGTGGAGACTTGAACTTATCTGTCACTCAAAAGTCTATTTACTCTATCTCCTATTCTTGAGACAAAAGTCGTTTTGATATATAGACTTTCATTATACACATTTGCTATTTCGAGTTGAGTTTAACTCGCCTATCTATTTCTCGAAATATGTGTTGGTAAGCTTTTTCTTTAGCCAAATTTATCTTTACCTAGTGACGAATGTCATGTTATGTTTCAATCACTTTGAAAATTGCTCGACGAAAAATGGTCTGTGAATAACGCTATACAACGTCCTGCGAGAATGTTTCAGTGATTGAAATGAGTCTTTAGATTACATAACTTTATGTCGATAATTGGCTTGAGATTTATATCTCCGATAGGCAAGATAGAAAAGAAATCACAAACACTTCGTCTCATCGTTTGTGATTCCGCAATATCTTTTCGCTGCATCGATTAAGATTATTGTGAGGTGATTGATAATACTAAGTCAGTTTCTTCAGAATATAAGTCTGGGTTATCAATTGGTTCATGTTCACCTTGATTTATCAAAAGACGGAACAAAAACTCGTAGGTATATTCGTGGGGAGACAGATTTATCTATTAACAAAGACTTTTTGTGTGATACTGATTTGTTTATTAAAGTCTTCGACTTTGGGTCGTAGCAACTCTTAGTTGTGGGTGGGATCGACTAAAGGGAATCAAGTACGTAGCATCCTGCTTTGGGATCGAGGCGTAGGAGCATAACCGTACCTTGAATCTGTGTGAGATTGGTTGGGGTTCAACTACGGCCCGCATCAAGTTAATTTGAAGTAGGATAGTGTACGCCAGCGGCTTAATACGGTGTGTGTTCAACTGGACTTGGGTCCCGGGGTTTTCTCGCATTTGCGGTTTCCTCGTTAACAAAATTCTCGTGTCCGTGGTTATTTCTATTCGCATTATATTTGTTTATATAATTGTAATATCACGGGTTGTGCGTTGTTCAATCAATTAGAATATCCGACCTTTTGGTCATTGATTTAAATTGATTGACACTTGGATATTGGTCTTTGGTACCATCCAAGTTATCTCTCTTGATAAAGACTCATGATTTCTATTTGCTTGAGTAAAGATCAAATTGAGAGATTGAGATATAAACTCTTTGATATACTTTTCTCTAGATTGAGTCTGACTATCTAGTTGATTCTCTAGAAAGTATATTGGAGTTTGTCCATATAGATTGCTAAGCGAAATATTCGGTGTGGTTGTTGTACCCCCGCTTTTTCATAACACAATGCTTATATCCAACAATGGTTATATAATCTAAACTCTCATTTTAATCACTTGAAACATTCTTAGAGGACGTTATATAGTTGTTATTCACAAACCATTTTTCGTCAAAGCCATTTTCAAGTGATTGAAACATAACATGACTTTCATCACTAGGTAAAGTTGAACTTGGCCAAAGCGAAAGCTTACCAACACATATTTCGAGAAATAGATAAGCGAGATAAACTCGCTCGAAATAGCAAATGTGTATAATCAAAGTCTATATAGCAAAACGACTTTTGTTTCAAGATAGGAGATAGAGTATATAGACTTTTGAGTGATGGATAAGTTCAAGTCTCCACATACCTTTTAGTCGATGAAGCTCCACCAATTCCTTCAGTAGTTCTTCGTCTTGTATGATGATCGCCATGGAGTTCTTGAGCTCAACTACACTTTCTATCCTAGTCCGAGACTTAGCTATAGTAGACTAGAAATCAAGACTTATAGTTTTGATCACTAACATTGACAAACATGCTTGAGATACCAACGCATGCGAGTTCGACCGAGCAGTGCTCTAATAATCTCCCCCTTTGTCAATTTTAGTGACAAAACTATCAATACATATGGAATACAAAAATAGATAAATAAACTTTTGTAGCTCTTCTTCCACATGCCTAATCTTCAACATTACTCGAAATCTTTGTCATTTCCAATTACTCCAATGATTCCAAAGGTTGTAAGTTTAGCATCATCGTTGTTGAAAATCCGTAGCTATAACAATGAGAAAACAAGAATTCTCAATCATTGTTATACAGTGTTATAGTATTATTACACAGCATCAAAGTTCAATTGTATCACAACTTCGACAACAATACTATGGTGATATGTATCACTCCCCCTTAGTCAATACTCCATCTCACATGGAAACTACTACCCCTTACATAATGATCCGAAAAGCATATGTATTTGTAGTGTGAACTACACATTAATTCTCCCCCTTTTTGTCAATAAAATTGGCAAAGGAACGAAAACGGGATCCTAATGAAATTTCCAAAGAGTCATTTCATGACCAAAAGTAAGCACATATCAACTTATTTAGATGCAATCATATAGCCGAAGCTAAATGCTTTCATCAAGGAGTTTATAAAGATACAAGATAACTCGTATAATATTCCACAGCCGCATTCCCCACAAAGATTTGGCAATTAAGCACAAGTTCAATTAAGAACTCTCTCCCATAAAATGTCATTCCCGAAGGAACAACAAGAGCAACCTTAATTTCATAAGAAAATAAGGATTTATTTGGACATAACAAATCACATACGAATATGAATTTGAATCAAAAAATACTCAATTAAATTAACCACAAGAAAACCCATGATTAATCTAATTGGAATTGCTCAACATAAGAGAACTTACGGAGCCTCATAGTATATACATAAAATATGGATCAGGGAAGATCAATACTGCGGAATAAACAAGGATTCATTCTATTTTCCATCACTATTTGCACAATGACATACAATAGACATAATCCTTCTAAACAAAACTTTTATCCTTTCTTTTTATAAAAACAATGACATAAAAGGCTTTAACTTTTGTGATGTCAAAAGTTCATTCATTCTTTTATTAATACAAGCATATCGACATATGAAAGACTTAACTTTTGACACGGTATGGGACAATTATGGTTCACGGACGCAAATACACATATCCTATAAAAATTGTAATATATAAAACCATAAAGATTAATACTGCAAAAATCATCTTCCAAAAAAATTTAGAATTTAAAAAAATAAACCTAAAAACATGAAGATGAAACGTTGGACATAGCTTGTGTAATCACAATAATGGCTATTCCAAACTCTAGTTATTCTTCTAAGAAAAACAAGAAACTAAAATTCTCATCCGAAGATTTACTAGTCGTTGTAGATCTTTCTCAGAGCATCTAATGAGAATTCCTTCTCATTATTGAAAAACCCATTGATTATGGGATCGTTCAATTCCTCTAAGTCTTCAGAAATATCTGTCAAATTACTAAGTTCTCTTTTTAGCTCACGCAAGGTGTTCTTTGTTAGAGACAACATTCGTTCATAGTGAGTTATCTCTTCTAAAGACGAAACAATTTGAGATTTTAAATTGTTTCTTTTGTTGATTTTTTGGGAAAATAAAGAGTCGAGCGTGTTGTGGAGACTCCTCGAACCGAGCAAACTGCTCAACCTTACACAGATGCACCGCTGCAAAGGGGGTGCTTAGATTCAAGACAATGGCCGTTCCAGAGTCAATTCGGCCGCAAAGAGGAGATGGGTTGATCTGTAGGAGGGAAGCCGAGAATTGTGGGATCGGTGATGATCAAGGATTGTGGGTGTGTTGAAGGTTTTCGCAATAATTGGTGAATCGTGGAGTTCGAATAAGTTCGATGGATTGATGAATTCTTGAGAATAGTTACTCGAGAAATTCTCGTGTGGACGATTTGATAGCTAGTGATCATTCATTGTCCTCAATCATGGATTCGAGAGACTTATTTATATTGTCGAGTTGTGAACACCTTGATCCTCGTAAGTGTGACGGTTTCATGAATGGAAGAGTGGGCAAGTGGAAGATCATGGTAAAGTCGGGTTCCATGTCGCGGTGGAGACTTTACGGATCGTGCACCTACTACTTTGCTAACTCCTTCAACCGCTTACACAACTTACGTGCATTTCTCGTCGTGGATGAAATCCACGTCTTCGTAGGCCGCTGAGACAAAAACCCTAGTTGTTATCCCCCAATTTGACGTGATTGATGTCTGTTTAATCGTGGAGTCTACATGATGACGTGTATTTAGTTTGTCGGTTATTGACTCGATTAGACAATGAGTCTAGGTTTTGTTGAATCGAGCATGTTTGATGATACTCGACGATTCATGAATGTTAATGTTGAGCAAATATTGTAAATTCGACGAGTTGTTGAATATTGATGAGTTATCAATATATGTGGATTATTCGTTAAATCGAGCAAGTATTGCTCGATTAGACGAAACATCGATAAATTACTGAATATTGATAGTTGGATCAATATTCGAGCAATCGACAAGTATTGCTCAATTCGATTTAATTATCGAATATGACGAGCAACTGAAAGCAAGTATTGCTCGGTTCGACAAAATATCGAATGTTGACAATTTTGATGAGCAATTGAGCAAGTATTGCTCAATTCGAAAAAATAATGAATGTTGATGATTTGACGACAATTGAGCAAGTATCGCTCAATTCGCAAATTATCGATGTTGATAATTTGTCGTGCAATTGAGCAAGTATTGCTCAATTCGACAAATTACTGATAAATTACCAAATATTGATAGCTGGATCAATATTTGAGCAACTAAGCAAAATTTTAACTGTTAAAATTGTCGTGAGAGGCTAGCCGGTCGTGTGACCCTGTTGGCTTTTGGTTTTTCGTGATTTGAGCAAAATTTGATAAGTTATGACGAAATCATGATTTTTGCTCAAACCAAGGAGTTTCATGAATTTTGGAAAATAATAATTATAAAAGACTTAGGATTGCAAGGTGTGGGACCGGCCATGGCTAGGGCATGGCGTAGAGGCTATGTTGCCCGGTCCCACAACACTTTCCTAATTTTATATTATTATTTTTCATGAAACCATGATGTTATGGAGAATCAGCGACGGATCCAGGAATTTATGTCTGGGTGGGCTAATTTTTTTTTTTTTAGCCAATACTCTATTTAACTTTTTCGATTGCAATATTGATGACCCAGGTTATAATGCGGTGCGACATGCTATTTTTTCTTTTCTACATATCGGGTATCGGTCGAGGGTAGTTTCCAAAGCAAAATGCTCGGAAGTGGTTGCGGTTTTTTGTTATCACGCGGCTCTTTTTGTCTTTATGGAATGTTGCTTTCCGCTTAAGCTATGTAATATTTGTCGATATACTAACATTTGCCGAGAAAGAAAAGCAAAAATGAACCGATGCAGTAATGATACATCTAGGAAGTTATGTTATTCTTCACACCCTTTACTGTTTAATTTTCGTAGCATGGTGAAACATGAGGAGTAATAAAAAAAAGAAAATGACCCATGTTTTAACCGACACATAGCAAACAGCATAAATACGTGTTTAGTTGGTTAGCTTAATAATTTTAAGAAACAGTATGAATACGTGTTCTTTACTTTAGTTTTTAAATGTTTTTTAAAAGAAAAAAAAAACTATTTTAGTCTTTGAACGACTGAGATGTAATATTAAAGGTTATATCTTTCTAGAGGGACCGTGTTTCAATTTCGTTGAATTGATTTCATGGAGAATTATATCTTCCTAGTGGGCTAAGCGAAATTTGTACACAGGCTAAGTTCCACAAATGTTAAAAATTACATTCACTAAACGACTTTTTATGAATTTTGGGGTGGGATTAAGCCTAGGTAAGCCACCCCCTAATACCGTCCCTGTGGAGAATCCATGAGTTTTTGTTGAAACGGAGGAGTTTCATGAGTTTAGGGAATAATAATTATAAAAAGGTAGGGATTGTGAGGTGTGGGAACGGCCACGGCTAGAGCATGGCCGGCCGGCTATGTTGCCCAGTCCCGCACTCCTTCCCCTATTTTATAATATTATTTTTCATGAATCCATGAAGTTATGGAGAATTCATGAATTTTGCAAAAACAAGGAAAGTTGCTAAAATCAAGGAGTTTTCATGAGTTCATGAAAATAACAAAATAGGGCAAAATAATGGAAGAAGCATTGGACCAGGCCACGGCTAGGCATGGCCGGCGGCAGTGGGCCGGTCCTCAGGCGCTCCTTATTATTTTATTAATATTTGTTGTTTTCTCCTGTTTTGCGTAGGATTCCTCATATGTCCATATTTTTGGATGCTCGTTCGTGCATCCGGATGCTCAATCATGCATCATTGTCGAGTACACTTACACTATTTTTGTGGGGCTTACTCAGTGATGATCCGGATGCCCGATGTTTGAGTATTTATTGCTAATTCATGAAATTCAGTGTAGAATAATTCATGAAACTAAACAATAAAACGAGTAGTTATGTATTATCAATTCATAGGATCAGCTGTGGATTTGACCATGAACTCGGAATAATAAAACAGGCATTACCATTCCATGGGATCGTGGATTCGACCATAAAATCGGAGTAATAAAATTATCTATTACCATTCCATGAGATTAGCAGTGAATCCGATCATGAAATTGGAAAATGATAATATAAATTATTATTGCCATTCTATGGGATCAGGCCGTGGATTCGACCATGGAATAGGAGCAATTGTTATTGCCATTCCATGGGATAAGGCCGTGGATTCGACCATGGAATAGGAGCAACAATAGATCATTGCAGGAATTCAGTGGTGAATGTCACGCGAGAATTAATCTATGTACATAGTCAGGAGACGGCTAATATCCCGAAGGCGTTCTCAAATCTTACAAGAACGCCTGAGTCTATACACAGTCGCCCTACATAGTCAGGATCAGTGAGTGTCACTGTCCTGAAGGCGCTGTTGCTCTCAATCTTACGGAGAACTGCCCAATCCTTCCTTAGTTGTAGAGGGGGCCGCTCTCATGCAGTCAGGGAATAGTGAATATCACCGACGTCCTGAAGGCGTTAAGCCCTCTCAACAAACAATTATGTAGGAGGACCGCCCAATTATATTATTCTACATAGAGGGCACAATGAAATGCGAGGATCAACGCTCAGCTAGTGGAGGCTTTTTGAAAGACATGTTCTTCATGGCTTCGTAAAATATGAATCGTCACATGCCTGAAGCCGTATCAGAAACATGAAGTATCATGATTTTACGGTTTTGACCTTTGTTGAAAATCCACCATCAACAAACTCGTGATATTTCAATTATATAACAAAATATAATGCGGAAAAGAAATAACACAGACACCGGAAGTTTTGTTAACGAGGAAACCGCAAATGAGAAAAACCCGGGACCTAGTCCAGATTGAACACACACTGTATTAAGCGCCAGGACACTAGCCTACTACAAACTAACTTTGGCCCGGACTGTAGGTGAACCCCAATCAATCTCACACTTATCCAAGGTACAGTTTCAGCTCCTTACGTCTCGATCCCGGCAGGATGCTACGCACTTGATTCCCTTTAGGCGATCTCACCCACAACTAAGAGTTGCTACGACCCAAAGTCGAATACTTTAATAAACAAATCAGTATCACACGAGAAAAGTATACGGTAATAGATAGATCTATCTCCCCACGAAATACCTACGAGTTACATTAGTCTTTTGATAAATCAAGGTTAACATGAACTAATTGATAACCGGGAATTATATTCCGAGAAGAACGACCCTAGTATTATCAGTCACCTCACAATAATCTTAATCGACGCGGCGAAAGAAGATATTGTGGAATTACAAATGATGAGACGAAGATGTTTGTGATTACTTTTATATCTTGCCTATCGGAGATATCAATCTCAAGCCAATCATTACGATTGTACTCGTACGATAGAAGCAAACAAGATCGATCACATAACTACAAGAAAGTAGTATCGATCGGCTTCACAATCCCAATGAAGTCTTCAAGTCATTAACCTACGGGGTCTCGGTACAAACCTAAGGTTAAAGGAGAATCGACTCTATCTTATACAACTAGTATGAAACAAGAGGTGTGGGGATTAGGTTTCCCAGTTGCTAGAGTTCTCCTTTATATAGTCTTTCAAATCAGGGTTTGCAATCAATGTTAGCTTAGTAACAAAGCATTCAATATTCACCGTTAGATGAAAACCTGATTAGATTCAAGCTAATATATTTCAACCGTTAGATCGAAAACTTAGCTTGTTACACACAAATGAAATGCACGTTTTAGGTTTGTGTAATCGTACCCAAACATGTACATTCGTTGGTTCAACAGTAGTTAACCAAATGGTTAGCCATATGAGCACTTCCATATTAACCATATTCTTCTTTACCATAACGAGTTCAAATGACTCAAATGAACTAGTTATAGAGTTTTTCAATTGCTTAGATCTTATAGAAGTATACAAGACACAATCGAAGCAAAACGATTTGATTCACTCGAATCGATTCATGAACTCTATAGCCACGGTTTGCAAACTTGCATTCCTTAGTTAATATAAGTATAAGTTCACGAATAATCGTTTTTAGAATATAACCAACCTAAGTACGCGGACTAGGTACGCGTACTTAAGTGCCGGAATAAGTTTGTTAATAATTCACAAACTCCCAGATTTTCTCGGGGAAGAGAACCTCGACGACGCAAACCGGGTTCGCGGACTGTCCGGTTTCCGAGCAGCAAAGTAAAGCGAGACTTGGTTCAAGGAATAAGGACTTATACATGTATGTGTTACCACACAATGCTCATATCCCACAATGGTTATATAATCTAAAATCTCATTTCAATCATTGAAACATTCTTAGAGGACGTTATATAGTTGTTATTCACAAACCATTTTTCGTCAAAGCTATTCTCAAGTGATTGAAACATAACATGACTTTCATCACTAGGTAAAGATGAACTTGGCCAAGCGAAAGCTTACCAACACATATTTTTAGAAATAGATAAGCGAGATAAACTCGGCTCAAAATAGCAAATGTGTATAATCAAAGTCTATATAACAAAGCGACTTTTGTCTTAAGATAGGAGATAGAGTAGATAGACTTTTGAGTGATAGATAAGTTCAAGTCTCCACATACCTTTTAGTCGATGAAGTTCCACGGTTCCTTGAGTAGTTCTTCGTCTTGTATGATGATCGCCATGGAGTTCGATCGCGGTCGTAGCGTCAAAAATAAATTACACTTTATTACTACTCAAAATATAAATATAGCAAGGGCAAGAAAGGATCGATCCCACAGAGAGGTCTAGGTTGTCAAATTGTTTCGGTTCCCTATAAATAACATAGGGGTTTTGTGATTTTATAAACTAAAATAAAATAAAAGCAAATAAAGAAAAGTAAACAAGTAATCAAGGATGAGAAAGTATTGGTCATGGATTTCGTTTTCATTCACAAACATGTTTTCAACACAATAACTAGAATTGATATTTTAATCTCAACTTTTATCAAAGACCCTAGAATACCTTGATCGCAAGTATATCCGGAAATCTCCTCATGCTATCAACAAACACATTAAAAGATGCGAATATGAATTCTACCTAAAGGAACAACCTAACGTGTAAAAGCACTAATCAAGTTTAATTCCTAGATGCATTAGGTTCTATGAAATCAGGCCAATCAAAGCAATCGAACGTGGAAAGCGCACTAATCCGATTTAACAAAGGTTATGGTTCACATATGATCATAAGAATATATCACTACAAACTATAATCATAATTATGCTACTTGCAATCCGGAATTATCACTTTTGCGTATAATAACCCTAATCTAGCAAAGAGATGAAAACAAACTCAATCGATTCGCGACTCGACTAAATAGCATTCAAATCATATAACAATATTGATGGTGAATCATAAACGATAATATGGAGACAAAACTAATTTATTGAATTAAAACCCTTATTTGGAAATCCAACTAATCCATAACCAATAATAAAACTCTAGCTCATATTCATGGAGTTCATAACAAGAAGAAAGAGAAGAGACTTCATGGTTCTAAACCTAGAAAACAAAGTAGAGGCAAAAAGATATAATAATATCCAAGATCTCCTCAATTAGGTAAAAGTCCTCTCTTTATATGTTTCTCTATTTCCATAAAGGATACTCCTTCCAATATTAGGTCTTCTCAAAACCCATTAGATAGAAGCCCGCCAAGCCCACAAGTGAGAGAAACCCGTGTAGAAATTCTGTCCCAAAAACGCTCGCCGGAAAACTGGGGATTTGGCCGGAATCCGGTCGCCGGAAATTGTCGTCGCCGACCATCTGAAAATATGTCCGTCGGGAGAATATTCGACGGGAATATTCCGTCGATCCACCGTTAGAGATAGCCGGTTGGACGTAACGTCTTCTGTTAGTCAAGCCCCGGGTCAAAGGAAGGATCACCGAGTCGGCTAGTTCTAGTCGTAACAGAGTCAGTTGCTAACTACCGACCGGGTCTTTATCGCCTTGAATAGTTCACGGCCAAGATGGCCATGCCTTCCCTGCTCAGTAACTTCTCTTCTCAGCCAAGATGGCTGTGCCAAGCTATGAATCGCACTGTGCTTGTCATCTCGGCTGCGGTAGATCATTCTTCACACCTGCAAAGCACCGGTTCAACTTCAACTCCTCTCCATGCTCAAATAAATAGGCTGTGATTAACTCAAACCACCACAATCGCAATCCACTTGCACAACTTCAAATCTCGATTGGACCAACATCCCGAGTCATACCCATCTCCGCATTTCAGTCATACCAACGAAAACAACTAATTCCTCATCCATCCGAGCATCACCGGACTTGACCTCAGTAGCACATATCTAACCCTTGCAATCCTACTTGCAAAATGCAAATTTGCTTCTCATTCGCCTTCCCTTGTGATTCTCGGCTCGAGATACCCACTGCACAACACCTTACCGCAATTTACCGGACCACCAAAATACAAACTCCATCAGTTCCATTTGAACCCATGACACCGCAACCGAACTACATTCACCACATGCTCGGTTCGGTTCATACAACCCTAAGACATACATCTAATGCCCCGATTTCATGCGATTCATCCGTTGCACTCATCTCCATTTCATTCATCTCGGACAAACATAACTAATCACTCTCTTGTAATCCAAAGACTAATGCCAAATCAACCTCCAGAACCATTTCCTGTCCCTGAATTCTTCTTCCCTGCTTAGCTCACAAACAATGCCAACAATCCCTTGAACATCTCCAGCTCTCTCTATCACCTGTTCTTCTGCTCTTACAACATCAGCAACATCCATCTGTTTCTATTGCAATCATTCATAGACAACCTAGCTTCGATTCAACTCAATTTGTTCTAATCGAGCTCAACCCCACCTTCGATTTTCAACCCTAAATCCATCTTACTCACAATTCCAGCGATTTCTTGAACATCTTCTCGATCAAATTCAAACCCCAACAACATCCTTCTCATCTGTTGTAGTCTCATCGAGCTCCAACATCCACTTCTCCATCATAACTTTCAACTAACCCTTGATCGTCACCATCTTCAAATCTCTTGGGATCTCTCGATTTCACTAACATTTTCTCGATCTCAATTTAGCAGCAACCGCTGCTTTTGTTTCTCAATTTTCAGGTTCAGGCGTGAATAATGATTGAGATGAAATGTCTCTCGAGTTTAGGGTTGTAAAAGTAAGTTATATTCGATGTTCTGTCACCTTGATAAGGGCTACCCAGCTAACAGCCCCTTAAACTTTGCTGGTTATCCCTTAGCGATCTTCATTCAACTGTCAGTCCTGGAAGACCGACACTTTAGTTCCAGCTTCATTCTTGCTTCGCCCATAACTTCTTCATACGATGTCGGAATGACTCCGTTCTTTCGGCATTGTCTTCATCTTCTCGTCCTCTACATAATGAAAAGTAGAAATCTTGTATTTGAACGAGTTCCAATTGGTCTTTTTGCTCCAAATGACTCCATTGCACCTAATAAACTCAAAAGTAAACATAAGATACATAATTTACAAGAAAACTCGCAAAGAAAGCATAAATACTATATATTAAATACGGTGTATTCTACACCTATCAAATTCCCCCACACTTAGACTTTGCTAGTCCTCGAGCAAATCAAACAAAACTTATTCTAAAACATACAAACAACTCCGTGTCGTCGAGGCTACGGTCACTTTTAGCATAAATAACAAGCCTTTAAACCCCTAGGTGTCCCTAGTGGACGAGTTATAGTCTCGTGAGGGTTTACTAGAGATATACCCACAAAACCTGCTTTTCCAACTTACTAGTTCTCCGAAATGATAGTATCCAAGCGCTAAGAAGACATAGAGATTCTGCACACTAGTCATAAGAAGTTAGACACATAATGAACACAATCTCATTCTTAAAAGTTGAGAGAGAAATAACCATCCCTTCTCGACTAAAATTCGGGTTCGGAGTGATCAAAAGTCTCGACTCTGCCTCACAAGAAAGGGTTTTATGAAATTGCTCTCAATAATAAACAGCTTTTTATGGGTCACACATGTGTCCAGGTTGGAATGAAGAGAGAATCCTGAGACACGTTGAATGATAGGAAGGCAAAACCCTCCGAAAGTTTTGAAAACCCACATCTTTTATAATTTTGAAAACCCATTTTTACGACGATCTCTTCGAAAGGAAATCAACCATTTAACGAAGGTGGGAATATGCTTACTTACCTCGTTATCTGTTAGCGTGCGGCTAGCACCACTCTCAAAGATCCACATAAACGTCTTCGGTCTTCTATCGGTGTCTTCATCTTCGTATCTTGGTCTTCAACTCTTGATGATAACTCTCGAACTTCGTAGAATCTTGACAATATGATTATTTCCTCTAATTTATTGTCGCTTGAAACTTCCTTATAGATATTCCTTCTTTCCATAGGCTTTATTGAAAGAATACAAAACTAAAAACGAACTATACAAACCCAAAATAATATATATATATTTTTTCTTTTTTTTCTTTTTTTTTTTTCTAATTTTCGTTTTTTTTTTTTTTTTTTTTTTTTAAAACAAGAGAAAGTAAAATACAATTAAGTACAAAGGCCATGATGTAAGTGCTTTACCGCTTGATTCTTCACAACTTATATGTCTTGATATCATAAACCTCTCGAAATCTCATCTTGATAATATTCGCTCTCGTACATAAAATCGAAATCTGCTCATTTGTATCGTTGCTTGTAAACCTCAAACGTCTTCAACTTTCCTTGAATTTGTGATGCTCCTCTTGTTGATGATGATGGTGTTTCTATGGACTGTTGGTGTAGAGAGAGATAATGTGGATGGTGCTAACTCGCGAACAAGATTACAAGTGGTATGTAAGTTAGCAATTCGATGTCACCAACATGGTTGATAAAAATAGCACTCAAGAGATCAAAATAGTGCTTCTATGGTGGGAGGTTGGACAGCTCACCATTCTTCCCGGAATTTACGTACGGTGACACACACTCAAAAAGCACAAATTTAGACAGGTACAAAGAATTGAAGGTCGGTGCCTCACATTATGTAACATGGGTAGTCTCCACTATGGGGACCACTACTCTAATACCGAATTCAGTCTGCACCTTATTTTGCATCGGCATGGTTAAATCCAACTTTAACTCTCATACAAGAAAGAAACCCGATCATGTTCTCTGTCATCTCTAAGTTCAGTCACTATTATGAGAATTTCGATGTAATCTTAGCGACATGTATACTATGTGACTCTAAACTAACCACAAGTTGGAGTTTTTTATTCACTATTTACAAAAAAAGTTGAAAATTTTGACTCAAAAAGGCTAAAAAGTCTATATGCAAATGACTCCCCCACACTTAAACTTCACATTGTCCTCAATGTGTAAAACCGAAAATTCTGAATTCTGACGTAACAGCAGATAAAACGCAAAAACTGTACAAATTGGTAAGGAATTTGGAAAACCTCCATTTCACAAAAGTTATTCATCTACGTGTTTTCTACAAAGTGTCAAAAGGGCACAGTGTTTCGATAAACGGTCTGACAGTTATGGTCTCTGGAATGAACTACGTGCAGTCTGAATTTTTCTGATTGAAAAGGTATTCGTCCTAATTCTCTTCTAAGATAGATTCGACTCAATGAAATTAAACATGGGGATGCAAATATGATATGAAAACAATAAAAAAACAAAAATAAAAGGGACTAAAATACAAAACCTATGGGTTGCCTCCCATTTAGCGCTTGGTTTAAAGTCGTCACCCGACTCTTTGTTATCGTCCATATACCAACAATCTGGAAAAGTTGAGGATCCTTCCATAAAACCTGTTTTGCAAACACTAGCTTCACACAAATATTAGTAATATAAAACAAAGTGAAGCTATGAACCGATAAAAGCTTCCCCCACACTTATTCTTGTCCACACTTGGAAGTGTATAAAGAATATAGAAGTCGGGTACTTCCACGGTTTCTTGTTCCAAAACTTGCATAGTATGAGAATCAAGTATCTCTAATGGCGGAAAACGAGAAACAAAGTCATTCAACAATATTCTCGATGCACATACATTCAAACCAATAAGAGGTAAAGGAGAAGAAATAATAGGCAAGGGGTTAGATAAACCTTGCACAATCTCTTGTATCACGGAATCCTCTTCATCCTTGAAAAATTCAAGTGAATAATTCACCTCTTTTATATCATGGTCCTCTATCAAACCTTGCAACCATTCTTCGTCCGTTTCTGCCTTAACCAAAGTCTCGACATAAACATCATCATTACAATCCTTTGCAAGTTCAATTGGGTCTTCCACAATATTGGTCAAACCGGTTTCATTCTCAACATACTCCTCTTTGTTGTAAGGCACATACTCTTTTGCGGATCCAAATTTTATTATAAGAAACTTTTCTAGAACACTCGAAAATGCATCATCCTCAAGCTCCACCCTTTGAATAGGCTCTTGATCATTATTAAGATCAATGCTCGAGTAATTTACACAAGTGTCGACATATTCCTCTTCATCTTCATCTTGATCCCAAAAAGACTCCTCGGAGATGTCACCATGAGTTGTTTCAAGCAATGTATCATAATCACCGTCACTATCATAGTTAACATAAGATTGGTCCTCGCTGAATTTAGTGTTGCTAATCTCTAACTCATCCTTTTGAATAGGTGAATGATCATTATTAAGATCAAGAGTTGAGTTAACTACACAATTATCAAACGAAAGTGCCCAAGGATTGCCCTTTTCAACATTAGCATCAATCAAATATTCATCACAAACCATATGCACATTAGAATTATCCATATCTTCCTTATATTGATCAATGCCTCTTCGCAAGCTAGCAATACCTTCACGAAGTTCTTGGAGTTGCTCGTTTGTAGTCTCTTTTGCTTTTTGAAATTCCTCTTGTAAAAAGTAGGAAACTTTGTCTATAAAGTTAGAGACTTTTTGTTCACGAGCATAAGAATCCTCCCATCCTTGTGGTTGTTCACACATACCGCCATAAGGTTGTTGAGGAAAACCATAAGGTTCCATGGAATATTGGTCATAACCAATGAATTGGTTTTGATTATACCCATGGAATTGGTAGTTATCATATTGTTGAGGTTGTTGAAAACCGTATCCATCCATGTAGTATGCTCCTTCCATGAGAAACAAGCACGAAATAAAAATTCTCAAACCAAGGTTAAAACCCAGAAAATAAGAAAAATAAAACAAAAAGTAAAAACAAAAATAAGAAACCAAAAACAAATGACAACCGCTGCCTCCCCGGCAACGGCGCCAAATTTGATCGCGGTCGTAAGCGTCAAAAATAAATTACACTTTCTTACTACTCAAAATATAAATATAGCAAGGGCAAGAAAGGATCGATCCCACACAGAGGTCTAGGTTGTCAAATTGTTTCGGTTCCCTATAAATAACACCTGGGGTTTTGTGATTTTATAAACTAAAATAAAATAAAAGCAAATAAAGAAAAGTAAACAAGTAATCAAGGATGAGAAAGTATTGGTCATGGATTTCGTTTTCATTCACAAACATGTTTTCAACACAATAACTAGAATTGATATTTTAATCTCAACTTTTATCAAAGACCCTAGAATACCTTGATCGCAAGTATATCCATAAAATCTCCTCATGCCATCAACAAACACATTAAAAGATGCGAATATGAATTCTACCTTAAAGGAACAACCTAACGTGTAAAAGCACTAATCAAGTTTAATTCCCTAGATGTATTAGGTTCTATGAAATCAGGCCAATCAAAGCAATCGAACGTGGAAAGCGCACTAATCCGATTTAACAAAGGTTATGGTTCACATATGATCATAAGAATATATCACTACAAACTATAATCATAATTATGCTACTTGCAATCCGGAATTATCACTTTTGCGTATAATAACCCTAATCTAGCAAGAGAGATGAAAACAAACTCAATCGATTCGCGACTCGACTAAATAGCATTCAAATCATATAACAATATTGATGGTGAATCATAAACGATAATATGGAGACAAAACTAATTTATTGAATTAAAACCCTTATTTGGAAATCCAACTAATCCATAACCAATAATAAAACTCTAGCTCATATTCATGGAGTTCATAACAAGAAGAAAGAGAAGAGACTTCATGGTTCTAAACCCTAGAAAACAAAGTAGAGGCAAAAAGATATAATAATATCCAAGATCTCCTCAATTAGGTAAAAGTCCTCTCTTTTATATGTTTCTCTATTTCCATAAAGGATACTCCTTCCAATATTAGGTCTTCTCAAAACCCATTAGATAGAAGCCCGCCAAGCCCACAAGTGAGAGAAACCCGTGTAGAAATTCTGTCCCAAAAAACGCCGCCTTAGGAAAATCGGGATTTGGCCGAATCAGGTCAATGGAATTGTCGTCGCCAGCCATCTCGAAAATCTCGTCCGTCGGGAGAATATTCGACAGAATATTCCGTCACCCACCGATTAGAGATAACGGTTGACGAACGGTCTTCTCTTAGTCAATCGGGTCAAAGGAAGGATCAAGTCGACTAGTTCTAGTCGTAACCAAAGTCGGTGGCTAACTCGGGTCGATTGGTCTTCTTGGCTCGAATAGTTCACGGCCAAGATGGCCATGCCTTCCTGTCTGTAACTTCTCTTCTCAGCCAAGATGGCTGTGCCAATCAGAATCGCACGCTGTGCTTGTCATCTCATAGCCGCAGTAGATCATTCTTCACACCTCAAAGCACCAGTTCAACTTCAACTCCTCTCCATGCTCAAATAAATAGTGCAGAGCAACTCAAACCACCACAATCGCAATCCACTTGCACAACTTCAAATCTCGTTCAGACCAACATCCGAGTCATACCCATCTCTCGCATTTACGAGTCATACCAACGAAAACAACTAATTCCTCATCCATCTGAGCATCACCAGACTTCAGCCCTGTAGCACATATCTAACCCTTGCAATCCTACTTGCAAATGCAGTTGCTTCTCATTCAGCTTCCCTTGTGATTCTCAGCTCCAGATACCCACTGCACAACACCTTACCTGCAATTTACCAGACCACCAAAATACAAACTCCATCAGTTCCATTTGAACCCATGACCTGCAACTGAACTACATTCACCACATGCTCAGTTCAGTTCATACAACCCTAAGACATACATCTAATGCCCCAGTTCATACTGATTCATCTGTTGCACTCATCTCCATTTCATTCATCTCAGACAAACATAACCAGAATCACTCTCTGTAATCCAGCACCAATGCCAAATCAACCTCCAGAACCATTTCCTGTCCCTGAATTCTTCTTCCCTGCTTAGCTCACAAACAATGCCAACAATCCCTTGAACATCTCCAGCTCTCTCTATCACCTGTTCTTCTGCTCTTACAACATCAGCAACATCCATCTGCTTCTATTGCAATCATTCATAGACAACCTAGCTTCGATTCAACTCAATTTGTTCTAATCGATCTCAACCCCACCTTCGATTTTCAACCCTAAATCCATCTTACTCACAATTCCAGCGATTTCTTGAACATCTTCTCGATCAAATTCAAACCCCAACAACATCCTTCTCATCTGCTGTAGTCTCATCGAGCTCCAACATCCACTTCTCCATCATAACTTTCAACTAACCCTTGATCGTCACCATCTTCAAATCTCTTGGGATCTCTCGATTTCACTAACATTTTCTCGATCTCAATTTAGCAGCAACCGCTGCTTTTGTTTCTCAATTTTCAGGTTCGGGCGTGAATAATGATTGAGATGAAATGTCTCTCGAGTTTAGGGTTGTAAAAGTAAGTTATATTCGATGTTACATCACCTTGATAAGGGCTACCCAGCTAATGACCCCTTAAACTTTGCTGGTTGTCCCTTAGCGATCTTCATTCAATCATCGATCCTGGAAGACCGAGCACTTTAGTTCCAGCTTCATTCTTGCTTCGCCCATAACTTCTTCATACGATGTCGGAATGACTCCGTTCTTTCGGCATTGTCTTCATCTTCTCGCCCTCTACATAATGAAAAGTAGAAATCTTGTATTTGAACGAGTTCCAATTGGTCTTTTTGCTCCAAATGACTCCATTGCACCTAATAAACTCAAAAGTAAACATAAGATACATAATTTACAAGAAAACTACTTAAAAGAAAGCATAAATACTATATATTAAATACGGTGTATTCTACACCTATCAAGTTCTTGAGCTCAACTACACTTTCTATCCTAGTCCGAGACTTAGCTATAGTAGACTAGAAATCAAGACTTATAGTTTGATCACTAACATTGACAAACATGCTTGAGATAGCAACGCATGCGAAGTTCGACCGAGCAATGCTCTAACAAGGAATATTACGTGATGTTATATCCTTGATTACATTTTGAGCCCAGAAGGTATGTTCTTTGTATTGAACTCGTGTGTAGTGCAGGAAATCCCACAACACACCCCTCATCATATCTTGATAATAATTTATAGATCTAAACTTATTTGATATGAAAATAGAGATGAAAATCCTAAAATTATAAATGGAGACACAAGAATTTACGTGGTTCGATCAATATGATCTACATCCACGGAGTTAGGATTTTTCACTATGATTATTGAAATTACATAAGTATTACATTGGGACTCCATTAATGATTTCTTGGAGCTCTCAGTCTAGTTTTAGGAAAGAAGATGATAAAGAAAATAAAGTCCCTCTCTAAAAATATCTCTCTCTTCCTAAAATTATCCCCCTCTTCTCTCTCCCCGCCTTTCTCTTTATATAGGATATTACATAGTGGATGACTGACTCATGTACAACTAATATTTCCCTTAATTTCGGATTTAACTTGCGACATTTCGCAGTCTACAAACGTTAGTCTTCGCAAGTCTTCTTGACTCTTCGCAGAATCGTCACACCTTTCTCATATTTAAGCTAATGTCATTTGTTGCGTCGTTTTAATATTTTTTCGCGACATTATTATGTTCATGGCCGTTAATAATTCACAAGCGAAGGCTGCTGCGGTATTCTGCTCCTACACCGTGTGATCTTGATCTTCCATTAAACAGATTGCAGATATATTTCATTCAAGATATTCTATACGTCCCCTTAAGGTAGCTATCCATTCTCTAAAATGTTTTTCTAAACACTTATCAAGGTATACCTTTCGACATGTCTCGTAATAAGGTCTTCTATAAGGATTTTATTTATTTGTGATTGTAAGATATTCACACTCTGAAGTTCTTTGATTTACTTCATTACACAACGCAAATTTGCTAGATTATTTTGAAGGCTGAGTGTTTCTCGTTTTCCTTCACAGATTCTTACATTTAATCGAACAATAAGTTCTAGGACATATTCCAGGCTATCAATGGTTTTTCCTGCTTATGAATAGGTTCAACATGTTTGAAAAACCTTTGTAATATTTTACAAAATTCGAATTTGGGCAGGATAGTGAATCAAATTTCTTCTCTCTTCTCGGAATAGAAATAAAAGATTTTTCACCGAGTGATTGGAGTCGGATCCAAAACATGTTTTGATTTTGGATACATTCTTTCTCGATCATGATCATGATTCTCAATCAAGTTATCAGATCTGAACTTTCTTCTTGATTTCCGAAAAGACTTTCGAGACCAATTTCCATTGACCTTATCCGAGAGCTTATTCTCACCATCTTGATGCTCGTTAACCGAGTTCTTAATAAGTTTAGCTTTGCTTTTCTTATTTTGACTCATTTCTTAAAGGTTGGATCGCACTAAACACAGATTGTTAGATCATTTCGTGTTTTTCCGCTCTCTCGATACCAATTGAAAAGATGAGGGTACCCAAATACACCACAATCTTTAATTTATCCACCTATAAGTCCTCTTCCGAAAGTGATTGTCTATGGACAAAGTCGAGACAATATGACAAATCGGTATTAACACTTTGTGTGATCGTCTATGGATACGAGATCGAGACAATACAACAATCAAAGTGTGATTACTTGATAATAGGTTTGGACTTAACCAAACTCTATAGGATCACTATCAAGTAAAGCGGAGTTAATGTTTGTGTAATTTACTTTAAATTATAATAACAACAATTATAATTGCGGAAAGAAAAAGTAAATGACACAGCAAGATTTTGTTAACAAGGAAACCGCAAAAGCAGAAAACCCCCGGGACCTAGTCCAGAATTGAATACTCATAATTAATCCGCTATACAAAATATAAACCAACTTCGTATAGTTGAGACCAAGCAACTAATCCTAGTTCACTTAGTTTCTTCCGTATCCCTGCGCTTCCGACATTCAATAAGTGCACGCACTGAAACAATTCCTTTGGATCGTATTCCAAACAGTATAGGAACAACAAATCTGTTTGGTAAAAACTCTCTTGATTCTTTCCAGATAAAGATATCTCAAGTCATATGCAAAGGCTCTTCCGTTTAAACTAATAAAATCCTTTGCCTGGTTAGATCAATCCAATCTCTATTACCTAAGTAATAATATTCAGATTTGTAACAATCAAAATAGAACTCAAGAGAACTATTAGGTGTTACCGATCTCACGTAACTAATCAATCGAATAAATCCGATTCTAGTTGGATCCGTACCGATCAAGGTTTGTGCTACACAAAGATATGAGAAACCAATAAGAAATCTTCTTTAATCTTCAATTAAACCTCGCACAACACCACTTGAATCTCTTGTGATCAATCATGCACGGAACGGAGTCCGTTAACAATGGATTATCATAAGATGTCTTTAGATCTACAAACAATTCTAAAGATCCCGTCGACACTTCGATCTAGTTTGAGTGAATCTTATATCAGAAGAGAAGATTCTCAAGAATAAACAAACTAGGTGCAATCAAAGTTCAACAACCGTTAGTCAATCAAATCAATCGAAAACTAATAAAGCGCAATTATATAGTTTCCATCAACGGTACTCGAGAGCTTCTTGATCCCATAGAAGTTTTTAAATGAGCGGTCGTAAGAGATTTCGCCTAATTAGGTACTTTCCTCTCTGGATAGACGGCTCCACGAGAAACAACAAAAAGATGAAGTTTGCATGGCTCTTAGGATAGTTTGCTAGAAATGCAAACTTAGGTACTTATAGACCAAGGATGTTTGGACACCAAGGAATTTCCAAAACCGAAATTATTCTCAAGATATGCAATAAATGCCCAAATAGGTTTTCATAATTCCTGGAAATGCTTTGTCCAATATTTTCCGAAATCTCTCAATAGAAAATCTCCAATTAGTAAATGCACATTACTAATTTTTATTCTCTAGAGATATGTATTTAATTGCAGGTAATTAAAGCATATAAAACTAACAACCTTAATTAAAAGATTCTTAATTTATTTTGGACCGGGATCTCCTTGAGTAATTAAGGAATAACTTTGAACAATAAAAGATCGTGTTCAAGGTATGTTGGCATCTTTTCTTTATAAATCATCTTTCATATTTACAATCTTGGAATCGATTATACCACACTTCCAAACAAGTTTAGAGTTCATCTCAGATTCCAAAAACAACTATGTGATTGATCAAATATCAAGTCACAATCATGGGTTCAATAGGTTCTACCAATCAATCACTAGGATCGGTTATACCTTAATATGGATTACTTGTGATTGGACACACAAGTTACCAAGACCGGTTACGTCAGTTACCAGGATCGGTTACTTCAATTACCAGGACCGGTTACCATATACTCATAGTATTTCTTGTGATCAGTTACACAAGTCACTAGGATCGGTTACACCAATTACCAGGATCAGTTACCCCAATTACTAGGACCGGTTACACAAATTACAAGGATCGATTACACAACTCTTTTTTGATCGGTCACACCAATTACTAGGATCGGTCACGCCAATTACAAATATCGATCATACCATCTCAGGTGATTACTTAGGATCGGTTACACTAATTAATAAAAACTAGTCATACCAAATCATAAGTCGAGGCATTGTGATTAGTTATACCAAGATACATAACAAGTTATGATAGGTTCTACTAACTCACACATATTGGTAATCCAAAGATATGCAATGAATAACAATACCAATAAGCCTAGCGATTTCCCTTTCGATTCATAAACAAGTTCATGAATGTACTTCCTTTAAACAAATGTAAACATTGTTTCCTAGGATGAAATCTTCACCTTTACCCATATACATAATCACAATAGCAGTCATACGATTATGTCGATGTTGAAAAAGCGGGGGTCTAACAACCACACCCAATGTTTCGCTTAGCAATCTATATGGACAAACTCCAATATACTTTCTAGAGAATCAACTAGACAAATGACTCAATCTAGAAAAAAAGTATATCAGTGAGTTTATATCTCAATCTCTCGATTTGATCTTTACTCAAGCAAATATAAATCTGCGAGTCTTTATCAAGGAGAGATAACTTGGATGGTACCAAAGACCAATATCCAAGTGTCAATCAATTTAAATCAACAACCAAAATGTCGGATATTCTAATTGATTGAACAACGCACAACCTGTGATATTTCAATTATATAAACAAATATAATGCGGAATAGAATTAACATAGACAACAGAATTTTGTTAAGGAGGAAACCGCAAATGCAGAAAAACCCCGGGACCTAGTCCAGATTGAACACACACTTTGTATTAAGCCGCTACAGACTCTAGCCTACTCCAAATTAACTTCGGTCTGGACTGTATTTGAACCCCAATCAATCTCACACTGATCCAAGGTACAGTTATACTCCTACGCCTCTGATCCCAGCAGGATACTACGTACTTGATTCCCTTAGCTGATCTCACCCACAACTAAGAGTTGCTACGACCCAAAGTCGAAGACTTTAATAAACAAATCTATATCACACAAAAAAGTATATTTTAATAGATAAATCCGTCTCCCACGAATAAACCTATGAGTTTTGTTCCGTCTTTTGATAAATCAAGGTGAACAGGAACCAACCAATAACCCGGACTTATATTCCCGAAGAACAGCCTAGTATTATTGATCACCTCACAATAATCTTAATCGACGCAGCGAAAAAAGATATTGTTGAATCACAAACGATGAGACGAAGTGTTTGTGATTTCTTTTCTATCTTGCCTATCGGAGATATAAATCTCAAGCCAATTATTTCAATTGTACTCGTACGATAGAAACAACAAGATCAGATCACACAACTACAAGAAAAGTAGTATCGGTCTGGCTTCACAATCCGATCACACAATTCTTTAAGTCGTTAACCTGGTTTTAGAAGAAGAAAACCAAAGGTTAAAGGAGAATCGAATCTAGTTTAGCAAACTAGTATCACACATAAAGTGTGGGGATTATGTTTCCTAGTTGCTAGAATTTTCCCTTATATAGTCTTTCAAATCATGGTTTGCAATCAAAGTTAGCTTAGTAACAAAGCATTCAATATTCACCGTTAGATGAAAACTGGTTAGATTCAAGCTAATATTTCTCAACCGTTGGATCGAAAACTTAGCTTGTTACACACAAATGAAATGTTCAATTTTGGGTTTATGAACCGTACCCAAACATTAACATTTGTTGGTTCAACAATAGTCAACCAAATGGTTAGCCATATGAACACTCTCATATCAACCATATTCTTCTTCACCATAACTAGTTCAAATGACTCAAATGAACTAGTTAGAGAGTTGTTCAATTTCTTAGATCTTATGTAACTACACAAGACACAATCGAAGCAAAAAACGGTTTGATTCACTCGAATCGGTTCATGAACTTTATAGCCATGGTTTGCAAAAACATTCCTTAGTTTATATAAGCATTAGTTCAAGAACAACCGGTTTTAGATATAACCCACTCAAGTTCGCGGACTGGGTTTGCGGACTTAAGCTCATGGAAGGAGTACACAAACTCCAAAGAGAAATTCTCGGGTGAGAACTTCCGCCGGTTCATGGACTTGGCTTGCGCCACTTCCATTTCTTCTTGATCAACAAAGTTCCCAAACTTTGGTTCAAGGAATAAGGACTTATACATATATGTGTTTCCACAATAATGTTTTTATCCTACCAATGGTTATGTAATCTAAACTCTCATTTCAATCAATGAAACATTCTCAGAGAACGTATATAGCCGTTATTTACATACCATTTTTCGTCAGAGCAATTTCCAAAGTTATTGAAACATATCATGACTTTCGTCACTAGGTAAAGATGAATTTGGTTAAAGCGAAAGCTTACCAACACATATTTCGAGAAATAGATAGGCGAGTTAAACTCGGATCAAAATAGCAAATGTGTATAATGAAAGTCTGTACGTCTAAACGAATTTTGTCTCAAGAGTAGGAGATATAGTAAATAGACTTTTGAGTGACATATAAGTTCAAGTCTCCACATACCTTTTAGTCGATGTAGTTCCACCGGTTCCTCGAGTAGTCCTTCGTCTTGTATGATGATTGCCATGGAGTTCTTGAGCTCAACTACGCTTTCTATCCTAGTCCGAGACCTTTAGCTAAAATAGGCTAGAAATCAAGACTTATAGTTTTGATCACTAACATTGACAAACATGCTTGAGATAGCAACACATGCGGGTTCGACCGAGCAATGCTCTAACAATCTCCCCCTTTGTCAATTTTAGTGGCAAAACTATTAATACATATGGAATACAAAAAATAAATAAATTAACTTTTGTAGCTCCTATTCCACATGTCTAATATTCAACATTACTCGAAATCTTCATCACTTCCAAGTACTCCAATGATCCCAAAGGTTGTAAGTTTAGCATCATCGTTGTTGAAAATCCGTAACTATAACAATAAGAAAACAAGAGTTCTCAATCATTGTTATACAGTGTCATAGTATCATTACACAACGTCAAAGTTCAATTGTATCACAACTTCAACAACAATACTATGGTGATATGTATCACTCCCCCTTAGTCAATACTCCATCTCACATGGAAACCACTCCCCCTACATAATGACCCGAAAACCATATGTATTTGTAGTGTGAACTACATATTAATTCTCCCCATTTTTGTCAATAAAATTGGCAAAGGTACAAGAACGGGATCCTAATGAAATTTCCGAAAGAGACGTTTCAAGACCAAAAGAAAGAAACACACATCATCTTATTTAGATACAATCATAAAGCCGAAGCTAAATGCATTCATCAAGGAGTTTTAAAGATACAAGATAACCCCTATAATATTCCACAGCCGCACTCCCCACAAGATATGGCAATTAAGTGCAAGTTCAAAAGAACTCTCCCCATAATATGTCATTCCCGAAAGAACAACAAGAGCGACCTTAATTTCGAAGAAAAGAAGGATTTCTTTGGACATAAAAATCACATACAAGTATGAATTTGAATCCAAAATACTTAATTAAATTAACCACAAGAGAACCCATGATTAATTTAATCGAAATACACAATCAAACTAATCACAAAGAGTAATCAATTTAATTGGCCATACTCACATAAGAGAATCTATGGATCAATGACTAAGTTAATTATGAATAACCAACCCAATCAAAAGTGCTCAAACATAAGAAAACTTATGGATTCATAACTAAATAACCAAACAAGATGATTAATTTAGTTCAATATGTTCGTCATAAAGTACCTTATGGAACAACAACAAAGCTAATCATGAAAATAATCAACTTTGATTGTTTTAGTGCCCAACAATGCTTATATCCTACCAACAATAAGGACTTATACATATATGTGTTTCCACAACAATGCTTCCACAACAATGCTTATATCCTACCAATGGTTATGTAATCTAAACTCTCATTTCAATCAATGAAACATTCTCAGAGAACGTTATATAGCAGTTATTCACAGACCATTTTTCGTCGAGCAATTTCCAAAGTGATTGAAACATATCATGACTTTCGTCACTAGGTAAAGATGAATTAGGTTAAAGCGAAAGCTTACCAACACATATTTCGAGAAATAGATAGGCGAGTTAAACTCGGCTCAAAATAGAAAATGTGTATAATGAAAGTCTATACGTCTAAACGAATTTTGTCTCAAGAGTAGGAGATAGAGTAAATAGACTTTTGAGTGACATATAAGTTCAAGTCTCCACATACCTTTTAGTCGATGAAGTTCCACCGGTTCCTCGAGTAGTCCTTCGTCTTGTATGATGATTGCCATGGAGTTCTTGATCTCAACTACGCTTTCTATCCTAGTCCGAGACCTTTAGCTAAAATAGGCTAGAAATCAAGACTTATAGTTTTGATCACTAACATTGACAAACATGCTTGAGATAGCTACGCATGCGGGTTCGACCGAGCAATGCTCTAACAATCTCCCCTTTGTCAATTTTAGTGGCAAAACTATTAATACATATGGAATACAAAAATAAATAAATTAACTTTTTGTAGCTCCTATTCCACATGTCTAATATTCAACATTACTCGAAATCTTCGTCACTTCCAAGTACTCCAATGATCCCAAAGGTTGTAAGTTTAGCATCATCGTTGTTGAAAATCCGTAGCTATAACAATAAGAAACAAGAGTTCTCAATCATTGTTATACAAGTGTCATAGTATCATTACACAACGTCAAAGTTCAATTGTATCACAACTTCAACAACAATACTATGGTGATATGTATCACTCCCCCTTAGTCAATACTCCATCTCACATGGAAACCACTCCCCCTACATAATGACCCGAAAACCATATGTATTTGTAGTGTGAACTACATATTAATTCTCCCCCTTTTTGTCAATAAAATTGGCAAAGGTACAAGAACGGGATCCTAATGAAATTTCCGAAAGAGACGTTTCAAGACCAAAAAAAGAAACACACATCATCTTATTTAGATACAATCATAAAGCGAGAAGCTAAATGCATTCATCAAGGAGTTTTAAAGATACAAGATTACCCCTATAATATTCTACAAAATTGCACTCCCACAAGATATGGCAATTAAGTGCAAGTTCAAAAGAACTCTCCCCCATAATATGTCATTCAGAAAGAACAACAAGAGCGACCTTAATTTGAAAGAAAAAAAGGATTTGTTTGGACATAACAAATCACATACAAGTATGAATTTGAATCCAAAATACTCAATTAAATTAACCACAAGAGAACCCATGATTAATTTAATCGAAATACACAATCAAACTAATCACAAAGAGTAATCAATTTAATTGGCCATACTCACATAAGAGAATCTATGGATCGATGACTAAGTTAATTATGAATAACCAACCCAATCAAAAGTGCTCAAACATAAGAAAACTTATGGAGTCATAACTAAATAACCAAACAAGATAATTAATTTAGTTCAATATGCTTGTCATAAAGTACCTTATGGAACAACAACCAAGCTAATCATGAAAATAATCAACTTTGATTGTTTTAGTGCTCAACATAAGACACATTACGGAGCCTCACAGTCAATACTTTGTAGGATCATAATATCGCAATCCGGACAAGGTTCGCGGGATAAATAAACAGACGGTGTCGAGGGAGTCGCAGGAGCTAAAATAAACGACGCGATGAATAACGACAAACAAAACAATTGGAAGACATGAAACAAGCGAGGGTTAAGAAGTGTCGCGAGAATGAATATTCATGCACTTGCGACACTTAGCGAGACATTCTAGAAAATAAAGGATAGCTTATTTTGTCATCCACTATGTATTACCCTATATAAAGGACTAAATGAGTCTCGTTGAAGGGAGAGATCTTTTTGAATTGTGAAGCAAGTCATTAGGAGAGAGAAAGTTTAAAGAGCGCCTTAATTTCTAAGTGTAATTCTATTGTCTTGTGTAAACATTTCATGGAATCAATTAATAAATATTCTTGATCACACATCTTTCAATGGATTAGTCAAGCAAAAGGCGAGTAAGGGGTGTAGTGTGGGATTTCACTGCAACTACATATGCGCTAGAAACAGGGACGATCATTTGTAAAAGGAGAAGATTGCAATTAAAGTTGTTTGAATCGGGAAAATGAGAAAGGAAAATCTTAAATCGGATGAAAAAGATATGGCATGCGGCACAGATACAAGAGTAATGATTAGCGAATTTCATGAAAATATCAAAGGAAGAATACACAAACGGGATTTCGAAGGAAAGAAGATTATGGATAGAGAAATGGCATCACCTTTGAAGGATTGGGAAAAGCAAGAGATAACATTCACAGCGGGGGAAATATCCAAAGAAAATTTGGATCACACATCTCCTTTGGTGATCACAATAAACGTATAAGGAAGGAGAGGAATCGGAGAACACGGTGAAGACATGGGTGATGAATGGAGTTTTAATCGATACAGGGAGTCTGGTGAACATCATGTTCTATCACGCTTACAAAAAGATGGGATATAAAGACGAAGATATGATTTTCGCGGCATACAATATTCAAGGTTTTGGTAAATCCGTAACAAAAGTTAAAGGGGAGATAAGAATACGTATTCCGTTAGGAGGAATTGAAACACAGGTGACATTAAGTGTCGTGGATATGGAATCACCGTACAACATATTACTAGGAAGACCATGGGTACATGCAATAAAAGTCGTGGCGTCGACGTTTCATCAATGTATCAAATTTCCTACACCCACCGGAATTGGCAAGATCAAAGGGGATGCTACTAAAGGAAGAATATATTATCAAAATGAAGTAAAGTGTTGCGAGGAACAAGTAAACAAGCGAAAGAATATATCAAAGTATCGCAAAAAAGAGGGCGCGGGTGGCTAAGAAAGAAGAAGAGTTTAGAGTTTATATGATAAGAGCAAATGAAGGAAAAGGCATACCTAGCGAGACCTCGGGAAAAGAAAATGATCTTGCGAAAGAACCAAAAGGACCAACCCCTATGGGAGAACCGAATGCCGATTACGTCGCGGCGAGAACAAACCAAAGAAGTGAATATTGGAACTAAGGAAAAACCCCAGAGATGTCAAGATTGGAACTAACATGGAAGCAGAGATGAAGAGAAAAGAATCGTAGACTGTTGCGAGATTATAAAGACATCTTCGCGTGGGATATGGATGAAATGCCTGGTATAGATCCGTCGATACTTTGTCACAAGTTAGAAATTGATAAAAATGTGAAGCCATTTAAACAAAGAATTAGAAAGATAACAAGACATATCACCCTCGAGATAGAAGAAGAGCTGCGAGAAGATCTTTGGATGCGGGAATTATTAGACAAGCAAAATATCCTGAATGGATAGCGAATATGGTTATAGTTCCAAAGAAGAACAAGGGAATAGGATTTGCATTGATTTCTTGATTTAAATAAAGCTTGCCCTAAAGACGGTTTTCCATTGCCGGATATTCCACAACTAGTCGAATCGGCCAGGGAATGAAAGAGTATCATCTACGGACGGGTACAAAGGTTACAACAGATTCCTCTCGCCGAGGAAGATCAAGAGCATCTTGCTTTCTTCGCTCCAAGAGGATTATCTTTGCTATACTAAAATGCCGTTTGGTGCGAAATCTTTGGAGCAACGTATCAAAGGATGGTAGAAGAGGTATTCGCAGAATGGATACATAAAACACTAGAGGTATACGTAGATGACATCTTTGGTAAAAAGTAAGAAGCGAGAAGATCACGTGCGAGACTGAAAGAAATTTTTGAGCGAGATGAGGCGTTTTAACATCAAAGTAAATCCAGAAAAATGTACCTTCGGAGTTGCGTCGGGAAGTTCTTGGGTTACATTGTATCAAAGGAAGGAATACATGTCGACCGGGAGAAAGTAAAAACGATTCGCGATATCCGACACTATGACAGGTAAAAAGGATGTTAAAAAGATGAATGGGTTGTTAGCATCACTAGGAAGGTTCATCTCGCGGTCATCCGATAAGTGTAAACACTTTTTCAGCGTTCTGAAAAAAGGATCGAAGTTTAAGTGGACGGACGAATGTGAAAAGGCTTTACAAGGGATCAAAGAGCATTTAATGGATATATCCATTATATCAAGCGAGAACAGGAGAGGAATTATTAATATACCTCGCGACAACTTCGCATGCCTTAAGTGCGCTTTTCTCTATGAATGGACGCAGAGTAGAAAAACCAATCTATTACATAGGCAAAACTTTTAATGCCGCAGAAAGAAATTATTCGAAGATCGAAAAATTAATCCTGGCATTAGTTTATGCAACATTCAAGCTTCGCATATATTTTCAAGCGCATACTATTAAGGTAGTCACGAAAATACCAATTGAGTCAGTGATGAAACATTCAAAAAGATCGGGTAGAGTTGAAAGATGGAATGCTCAAATAAGCCATTGTAAGCTCAAGTATGAGATATTATCCTCAACTAAGTCACAAGGTTGTATGAGACTTTTAGCGAAATTTCCCTTGGAAGAAGATGAAGCGATAGATGAAATGATGGATGTAGAAGAAGAGTATGGAGACCCAAAAGACCGCTAATCGAACCCAGACGAGATGGGAAATATTAGTAGATGGATCATCAAATGGAGAAGGAAATGGAGTGGGAATTGTTATGATTTCACCGAGGAAGGCAATAAATTAGCTTTCTCTTTTAGATTGGAGTTTGAATCCACGAATAATGAAACAGTATGAAGCTATAATACATGCTCTGCGACTTGCAATAGAAATGAAATTGGAGAATATAAGGATTACCAGTGATTCGCAACTAGCAATTCACCAGGTAACAGAGAAATACACTACAAATAATCCATCTTTGAAAAAGTACAAAAAGCATGTCGAAGAATTGTCGGCACAGATACCGAAAATAAAATGGAGGCACATATCAAGGAGAGATAATAGACTCGCAGACGCTTTTGCCTTTATATCAAGTATGATAACGAGACGATTGCGAGGAATATCAAAATACAGACACTACATGGCGCCATCAATTAATAAAGAGGAAGAACAAGAAGCGAGATATAATGATGGTAGTAGATGAAATGCAATGTCGCGAGGAAGACGCGGAGAATAGAACTTCACGCGTACTTAATGAAGGAGAGGTACCAAAAAATAGATTGGAGGCACACAAGTTAAAGAGCCGGGCGACAAATTATGAATTACGAGATGGCGTGCTTTATCGGCGATCTTTTGATGGGCCTTCGCTTCGATGTCTAACAAGGAAAGAAGGAGAAACCATATTGAAGATCTTTGCATAGTGGGGATGCAGGAAATCATAGCGGCGGGAGATCTTTGGCATACAAGGCAAAGACGCAAGGATATTATTGGCCGTATATGCATGAGGACGCAAAAACAATATCAAGACGTTGCGAGGACTGTCAAAGACATGGGAAAAAGATACACGCGCCGGGGCGGCTGTTAAATTCTTCCACAAGTGTGTGGCCTTTTGGAAAGTGGGGTTTAGATATTGTAGGACCATTTTTACCGAGAACAGGACAAAAAAGGTACTTAATCGTCGCAACGGACTATTTCACAAAATGGGCGAGAGGTGAAAGCGGTCCAAAGATATTCGCGATAAGGATGTCTTTACTTTCATATTTGAAAATATTATATGCAGATTTGGGATTCCCGCACAATTGGTATCGATAATGGGAAGCGGTTTGAAGGGCAAAATATAGAGTTCTTTGCTTAATGCATTTCGGATAAGATGTGGGAAATCAACTCCATTGTATCCGCAAGCTAACGGCCAAGCGGAGGCAACAAACAAAACAATTCTTTGATATCTTTTGAAGAAAAAGTTGGAAGGACACAAAAGGGGATGGTGCGAACAAGTACCCAATGCAGTATGGGCTTATAATACAACTAGAAGAGAAGCCACAGGAATGTCCCCTTTTTGCTTAACTTACGGAGTTGAAGCAGTACTCCCAACAGAGGTCGTGATTCCGACAACCAAAAAAGAGGTTTGGGAGAAAAATCTTAGCGCAGACAACATTCTAATCAAGTTGGATGAATTGGAAGAAAAACGAGAAAAGGCATTGCGACACATGGAGAATTATCAAGAAGATGGCTAGAGAATATAACAAGCGTGTAAAAATACGTGAGTTCCAACCGGGAGACTTGGTGTTGCGAGAAACCCCAATATATCAACGTGAAAGTGGAGGCAAGTTGGCGAGAAAATGGGATGGACCTTATATCATCAAAGAAGTAGTTGGTACAGGGGCGTATAGATTGATGGATCCTGAAGGAAATGATGTGGGACAAAAATTGGATAGACCATGGAATAGATTATATCTAAAGAAATATTACCCATAAAAATGGGAGAGGGAAAATGAATTAAGATGAAGTACTTCTACGCAAAATATTTGCGAAATTCAATAAAATGCAGAGAAAATCCGCGAAGATCTCGCGATAAGAATAACAAAGAGTCATGAATGGCTTAATAAAAATGAACGAACAAAAGAATGGGACGAACCTTTATGGCGTACACCCTAGTTCGCGAATAACATTTCGTAAGAGGCAAATGTAAGACCTAAAGTGCGTCATATAAGGGGGTATCTCTCGACATGGCTCGGGGGAAGGTTACACCGCTCCTGAAGCCTGAGTCATGAAAATTTGGGGCCCATGAAAGCCTACCCGGAAGAGGTACCTTGGATTCCCAACTATATATATAAGGTTATACCCTGGTTGGGCGACCGAGGGTCTCTTCCAAGGAGTCAGTGTATGCTCAAGGCGCCGAGGTACACGGTTGAGCCAGAGTGCCCGGGATGGATGAACCTACCCTGGCCATTCTTGGCAAGTCTTGGCATATGTTGCACTCGCCCAAGAAAACTCCACTTAGGGTGCAGCCTCGTAACCATAAACTCTATAGGTATAAGGGATAAGAGGCTGCGAAAACTTGGTTGTTGTTAAGACCGGATGGGAGGAGCTAGTCTTGTATGGCCGATGTTTCGCCTCCTTGAAGGGGCAACCGGGAGATGATAAGGGCGATGCTCTCCATTAGGGGAGTATCAAACAGACGCAAATGTCATAAGGCTATGTTTTCGCAAGAGAATTTAGGCTTGTCATATTTGTGCAATGATCCTGCAGAGGCAATAATACTAACGCGAGGGTAAGGCGAGATCAATGGGTCTTTACACAACAGTGTACGGACGTCCTGCGATTTCGCCGCAAGACGGCAATGTCATGGGGCTTTATGTTCGCAAGGATATCTAGACCTGTCATATTGTCGCAACTAAAACATCCTGCAGAGGCAAAAATACTTGGAAAATGATAAGGCAAGATCAATGGGTCTTTGCATGCAAGTGTAAAGACGTCCTGCGATTTTGTCGCGATGAAAGGTGGCAGGGGAGGACCTCTAATTAGGGAGGTCTAACTTGGAAGACCACACAAAAATGATAAGGCAAGATCAATGGGCCATTGCATGAAAATGTAAAGGCGGCCTGCGACCTTGTCGCAACAAGAAGAGATAAAATAAAGACTACCGAAATGATAAAGCGAGAAAAGTAGATTTCTCCATTCATAGAGATACCTGCGACCTCGTCGCAATATAAAATTCGACATCAGTGAAGAATACATTTCAAAATGATGATGACTGAGTAAAGATCATTTCGTAAAATTGAAGGCGAATAAACTTGCGAGATTATAGTCATAGTTAAGAAGAAGAAAATAAGAGAATTATTCAACAAGGGATTTAATCTTTCAAAACAAAAAAGACAGTCGCAGCAAAAGTTATAAAGCAGTTAATTCTCTACATCAATTTTATCATCTTCACCAATAATTTTCTCAGCTTCACCTTCACCGGTCAATGGATGTTCATCAGAAATATTTTCAGCACCTTCATTCTCGCCAGCTGGTGGATTTTCATCGAAATTTTTTGATCGGATCTTTGTTGATAACTTCGCTGTATTAGCGATATCTTCGCCGCTTTCATAGTCATAATCACTATCAGGAGAATCAGGGACTTCATCATCACTTACTTCCAAAGGATCAACATGAATAGGAGCAAGGGATTTAGACAATAAAATGTCATTCACAAGGACTTCAGCTTTGAGGGGGAATTGACGAAGCAACGCCTTTTGACGATTCTTACTATCTATGTCTTTACTGGTAAGACATATAATCAAATCTTCGTTCGCACGGTCGCGAGAACGAGAAAGAGAAGCAACGAGTAACCCATTTTCTTTGCGAATCTTAGAGTAATCCGATCCGAGGGTGGAGATAGTAGAGCGAAGTTTCTTCTCAGAATCTGCAAAACAAGTGCGCAAGATTAAACATAATTAAAGATTTTTAGAATAACTAATGGATTAAGATAGTCAAATAATATGACTACCTTCCTTCTGAGAAGTAAGATGCTGAATTAAAGCTGCAAAATTATTCCCCCAAACAGTCCATGGCATCATCAAATGTATCTCCAACTAGGCCTTTCAATCGAGCTCATAAGCTCTTTTCATTCGAAACAAGTATAGAATTCTCGGTCGCAAGAGTAGAGTTGGATTTTTCTAATTTGGAACATTGATCTTTGAATTGGTTTGCTTTTAGACTTAAGGTTATTCTGCCCTGAATAAGTTTGTCTCTCTCGGCAGTAATTTCTTCAAGTTGCTTTTTCAAAGTATAAGTGGTTTGTTCTTGTTCTTCACGAAGTTTTTGACAAGCATCATATTCTTGCGAATAGGTCGCGACCTTACTCAGCAGAGATCGCTTTTCCTGAGAAAGGGTCTCATTCTCATCTGATAAAGTTTCCAATCCCAAATTAGCCTTAGTCAAAGAATAAGAAAGGCGAGACAAGTCTTTACTTAATGAATCTTCTGTCTGAACTAAATCAAAGTTTTCTTTAGACAAATTATCTATTTGATCAGCGGCATATGTATGAAGATTATTTAAGAAGTTATATTGCTCCATCCAAGCATCTCTTTCAACTCGAACCTCTTCAACAGAGTTGATTCCAACTGATATATCTCCATTATTCGTTTCTGGTTTAAAGCTTAAAGGGCGAACAAAAGTTTAAGTTGTAAAAAAAAAAAAAAAAAAAAAAAAAAAAATGATGGGGTGGCGAGAGTATACCTTTTAACTCCTCATTCTTCCTGCGAAGATTATCACGGTCTAGCGAGAGGTTGTGAAATTTTTTATTTTCAAGGTGGAAGCGTTACATTTCTCGGTCATAGCTTGGAGATCATTCCTCAATCTAGTGATTTCTTGAACCAAAGATGCTTGCGAAATCCTATCGGGACCAAGATGTTTACTTAGAATCTCGCAAACATCAGACTTGACAGGTCGACGGAAGTTTTCTTGGCATCATTCACAAGATCTGAAAGGACTTTGAGAGCCACTTCTATCCCTTCCAAGTTTTCTTTGGTAAGAGGGATTTGCTCGGATGAAGAAGTAATAATAGCGGTGGAAGGAGGAGACGGGCATCTTTCATCAAGGCGACGTCACGGGAAAGGAAGTTTCGGGAAGAATGATGACTGGAGAAATGTTAGAGGCATGAATAGTAGGATCATTATGAGGAGCTTGATCTGCGAAGAGTTCAGGTATAGGAATGCTGTCATTAATAATGTTCTCGCGAGAATCAGCCAAGAAATCATCTTGCGATGATCTTGCAACCGGAGAAGAAGGTGTAAAGGAGGGAAAGGAAACACCTGGGAGTAACAGGCTTGGGTTGGCGAGGTCTTTTAGGAGTTTTGTCAATACTTCCATCATCCCCGCGAATAACAAGTTAAATAAGAAACAGAGGCAACAATATATTGTTAATAAAAAACAAATGTTTCTTAAATACCTTGTCACTCGCAGGCTTTCTCTTTGAAGCCATAGATTTTACTCGCGAAGAGGGCTTTGATTGCGCAAGGGATTCTTGTTGCGAAGTAGATTTCGACGGCGAGCCCAAAGAAAGAAGAGGGTCCTTCACGATAAATTTAGTTCGGAAATTTGGTTCTTGCTAAATAACAATGGCGAGAAAGGAAACTACAAAATTAATCATACCGGTGTGATTTTAACAAAGAAAGATAATCTCAAAATTAATCAACCACAAAATCAGTCGAGATATGGCAAGATTAACAAACCTAGACGCCATGAGAACGACAATCTGATAAAAATGGTAAAGAAGATGGTGAGAGAAAATAGCAGCAGCCGACACTTGCGAGAATGATGAAGAAGAAGAACACTTGCAGACGATGAAGAAGATGAAAAAGAAAAGGAAAATTCTTCACGGGGACACTCCTATAAATAGACGAGAAAAAATATTACGACCGGATGCACCGGTAAAAGGGGTAAATATAGACACGTGTAAGCGGTCACTACTAAATCCAAGAAAACCAGGCAAAAGGAATTTCAGTAGGATCCAAATATCGCACAACATATTTCCTAACAAACGAGAAGAGCTTGCGAGATTGATTATTTTCGTAACTCATGAGGCAAGAAATGACACTTCATATATATATTACAAAGAAGCTCCAGAACTTCGCCAAAAGAATAGAGGCAAGTACGTACTTTTCAAGAAAAGTATTCTTTCGCTCGTTCCTTCACCAATTAAAACCAAGGACTATTACAACAATGAATTTTTCCTTCAAATCGCTCTTCAAGCAATATTCAAGGAAAAAGAGGCAAGATGTAGGATCATAATATCGCAACGGACAAGGTTCGCGGGATAAATAAACGACGGTGTCGCGAGGGAGTCGCAGGGAGCTAAAATAAACGACGCGATGAATAACGACAAACAAAACAATTGGAAGACATGAAACCTGGCGAGGGTTAAGAAGTGTCGCGAGAATGAATATTCGTGCACTTGCGACACTTCGCGAGACATTCCCGAAAATAAAGGATAGCTTAGCTGTCATCCACTATGTATTACCCTATATAAAGGACTAAATGAGTCTGTTGAAGGGAGAGATCTTTTTGAATTGTGAAGCAAGTCCTTAGGAGAGAGAAAGTTTAAAGAGCGCCTTAATTTTTAAGTGTAATTCTATTGTACTGTGTAAACATTTCATGGAATCAATTAATAAATATTCTTGATCACACATCTTTCAATGGATTAGTCAAGCAAAAGCGAGTAAGGGGGTGTAGTGTGGGATTTCCTGCAACTACAAATACACAAAAAAAATATGGATCGGGGAAGATCAATTCTGCGGAATACACAAGGATTCATTCTATTTTCCATCACAATTTGCACCATGACATACAATAGACATAATCCTTGAAAAACAAAAAGATATTAACCTATCTTCCATCAATAATTGACAATATAGGCTTAACTTTTGTATTTGTCAAAAGTCCATTCATTCCCTTATCAATATAAGAATATCGACTTACGAAAGACTTTACTTTTGACAAGATATGGGACAATCATAGTTCACGGACGCAAACACACATATCCCATAACAATTTGCAATATATAAAACCATAAAGATTAATACTGCAAAAATCATCTTCCAACCAAATTTAGAGTTTAAACCAATAAATCTAAAATCATGAAGATGAAAAACGTTGGACATAGTTATGTGTAATCACAATAATGGCTATTCCAAACTCTAGTTATTCTTTTAAACAAAAACGAGAAAAGTAGAAGATTTACTAGTTAAACCAAAAGAAAATCAGAGTTCGTTGAGAACGTCATATCTTTCAATGAATCCATCAATGAAGGTGTCACTGATTTCCTTTATTCTCTTGACCGTAGACACACCATGTTCGTGGGTTAGTATGCAAACTTTGCGATCAACAACCCGAGCAAGCTGTTTAGCCTTGACGCAGTCCATGATGAGCTTCTTTTGATTCTGTATCAGAATATTCTGATTAGCAAGGATCCTGGCCTGACCATCTAAGATTTGGTTTATTTGCAATTGAAGATTTGCAAACTCGACCTTTGAATCGTTCTGAAAACGAATTGAATCCTTGACAGAATCATCGATACAGGAGTTGTGATCCTTCCTTTCAAGCATCCTTTTTAAGACTAGCTCTTGAATTGACTCACGTTCTTGAGCGTCTTCTTCCATATCAAGATGCACAATCTCTTGAGATTTTGCAAATTTCTCCATATAAATTTTGGTTAGGGATGGAAAATATACAATATATAGTAATATATATATATATATATATATATATATATATATGTGTGTGTATGTAAACAGGAGAAGGAACCTCTTGTTTTTGGAAACCCTAGGAACTCATGAGAGGAAGACACGGGCGTTTGTGGACCGGTCAGCACATACAAAAGAAAAAAATAGATACAGATAGTGTACAACATACTTGAGTATTTCTCAATCATTATCCTTGCACCTCTCAAGTTAGAAACAAGGAAAAGAGTACGATTTTAGGTGGTAGAGTGAAAAATAATCCCACTATGATCATTGAGAAAGGAGTTGTACATATTATCTGTCAGTTTGTTTTTTGTGTTCTTCGCCTTCCTTTGGTTGACCTTCATCCCAGAAGAGTAAGACACAACTTGTTTAGCATATCTGTCAGAAGGATTTCTCTGAGGACTAAATCTAGGACCGCTTGCAATCGGTTCAAAAGGATTAGAATAGATAGGGATCCATTTTATAGACTTCGATTTAACTGTCTTATAAGCACAGGGAATGCTTTTAGTAGCACAAGAATTTATACCACTAGACTGCACTTGAACACTGTGGTGACTTCTAGGAAGAAGATCATATTTATAAGGATTCTGGTATTCGTGGATATGCGATTCTTGCATTAGTCGACTGACTATTTGTTCCATTGACGGTGGAAAGAAGCAAATTGTGAAGTTTAGAAATTTGTTTCCTCCTGGCAAAACAATGGATAGCATAGCGATTCTTTTTCCCACATAATGTACAGGTTTGGGAGATGAAGCAATAGATGGCACCTGTTTTGACTTCATAGCCATATGAGGAGATTGTAAGTTGTGTAAACTTTTCTTGACACAATCTTCTTCCGAAGAACATTTCGTTATGTACTGTAACTCATGAGAATTAGTTTGTACAGAAGAATTTCTCCTTAAGACAGAGTTTTCCTTTTCCAAGTATCTGCACTGTTCATGGGCTAGAATAAGAGATGCTTCTAGTTTCTCTTTCTCGACACGAAGTCTGTTAAGATCTGATGAATGAGTCTCGATCAAACGTTTCTCTCTAATTGAGTCTTCCTTGACAATATCTTCAAGAACACTAATCTTTTCACGCTGTTGAGTAGTTTCTTGGAGAAGTTTTTCAATATTCTTAGAGAAGGACTCAATGATGTTGTAGAGTTCATGCTCTCGATCAAGAGACTTTTCAAATTCATCAATAAGATGATCATGATCCTGGAAATCAATAATCTCAGCAGAGTTTTTTGAGATTCTGGTGAGCTCCTTTTCAGCTTTTGCCATAGTGCCCAATGTCTCATCGGAAAGAGATATGTTGACACAAGATGGAACAATCTTCTTGCCTCGGTATTCGGAAGAATCGGCTAAGGAGTAATCCTTTGAGGTATTCCCAAGACATTTGGCATATTTAAAACTTTAGAAGACATCTTGGTATGCGTAGAAGAGATTCTGTCCTCAGACTCAGATTTCCACAAACACAGACTTGTAAGGTCTTAAACGTGTTTGCCTGCTCTGATACCAATTAAAAAAGCGGGGGTCTAACAACCACACCCAATATTTCGCTTAGCAATCTGTATGGACATATACTTTCTAGAGAATCAACTAGACAGTCAGACTCAATCTAGATAAAAAGTATATCAACGAGTTTACATCTCAATCTCTCGATTTGATCTTTACTAAAGCAAATAGAAATCTGCGAGTCTTTATCAAGGAGAGATAACTTGGATGGTACCAAAGACCAATATCCAAGTGTCAATCAATTTAAATCAACAACCAAAAGGTCGGATATTCTAATTGATTGAACAATGCACAACCTGTGATATTTCAATTACATAAACAAATATAATACAGAATAGAAATAACACAGACACCAGAATTTTGTTAACAAGGAAACCGCAAATGCAGAAAAACCCCGGGACCTAGTCCAGATTGAACACACACTGTATTAAGCCGCTACAGACTCTATCCTACTCCAAATTAACTTCGGTCTGGACTGTAGTTGAATCCCAATCAATCTCACACTGATCCAAGGTACGGTTATGCCCCTACGCCTCTGATCCCAGCAGGATGCTACGTACTTTATTCCCTTAGCTGATCTCACCCACAACTAAGAGTTGCTATGACCCAAAGTCGAAGACTTTAATAAACAAATATGTATCACACAGAAAAGTCTACAGTAATAGATAAATCCGTCTCCCACAAATCTTTTGATAAATCAAGGTGAACAGGAACCAATCAATAACCCAGACTTATATTCCCGAAGAAACGACCTAGTATTATTGATCACCTCACAATAATCTTAATCGACGCAGCGAAAAAAGATATTGTGGAATCACAAACGATGAGACGAAGTATTTGTGATTTCTTTTCTATCTTGCCTATCGGAGATATAAATCTCAAGCCAATTATTTCAATTGTACTCGTACGATAGAAATAGCAAGATCAGATCACACAACTATAAGAAAAGTAGTATCGGTTTGGCTTCACAATCCCAATGAAGTCTTTAAGTCGTTAACCTGGTTTTAGAAGAAGAAAACCAAAGGTTAAAGGAGAATCGACTCTAGCTTAGCAAACTAGTATCACACGTAAAGTGTGGAGATTAGGTTTCCCAGTTGCTAGAGTTTTCTTTTATATAGTCTTTCAAATCAGGGTTTGCAATCAATGTTAGCTTAGTAATAAAGCATTCAATATTCACCGTTAGATGAAAACCTGATTAGATTCAAGCTAATATTTCTCAACCGTTGGATCGAAAACTTAGCTTGTTAAACACAAATGAAATGTTCAATTTTGGGTTTATGAACCGTACCCAAACATTAACATTTGTTGGTTCAACAATAGTCAACCAAATGGTTAGCCATATGAACACTCTCATATCAACTATATTCTTCTTCACCATAACTAGTTCAAATGACTCAAATGAACTAGTTAGAGAGTTGTTCATTTGCTTAGATCTTATGTAACTACACAACACATAATCGAACCAAAAACGGTTTGATTCACTCGAATCGGTTCATGAACTTTATAGCCACGGTTTGCAAAAGCATTCCTTAGTTTATATAAGCATTAGTTCAAGAACAACCGGTTTTAGATATAGCCTACTCAAGTTCGCGGACTGGGTTCGCGGACTTAAGCTCATGGAAGGAGTACACAAACTCCAGCAGAAATTCTCGGGTGAGAACTTCCGCCAGTTCGCGGACTGAGTTTGCGGACTTGGCTTGCGCCACTTCCATTTCTCTTGATCAACAAAGTTCGCAAACTTTGGTTCAAGGAATAAGGACTTATACATATATGTGTTTCACAACAATGCTTATATCCTACTAATGGTTATGTAATCTAAACTCTCATTTTAATCATTAAAACATTCTCGAGAGAACCTTATATGAGTTATTCATGGACCATTTTTAAACCGGAGCAATTTCCAAAGTGATTGAAACATATCATGACTTTCATCACTAGGTAAAGATGAATTCGGTTAAAGCGAAAGCTTACCAACACATATTTCGAGAAATAGATAGGCGAGTTAAACTCGGCTCGAAATAACAAATATGTATAATGAAAGTCTATACGTCTAAACGACTTTTGTCTCAAGAGTAGGAGATAGAGTAAATAGACTTTTGAGTGAGATAAGTTCAAGTCTCCACATACCTTTTAGTCGATGAAGTTCCTAGGTTCCTCGAGTAGTCCTTCGTCTGTATGATGATTGCCATGGAGTTCTTGAGCTCAACTACACTTTCTATCCTAGTCACGAGACCTTTAGCTACATAGGCTAGAAATCAAGACTTATAGTTTTGATCACTAACATTGACAAACATGCTTGAGATAGCAACGCATGCGAGTTCGACCGAGCAATGCTCTAACAGATGTCATATCTACGAAGTTCAAAAGACAAGCGTTATACTTCGTAGTCTAATTCCTTAATACTATGATCATATGAACATGTCTCACTACTAGAGTAAAATATTCATTCACAGCTTCGCAGTTATGTTTTCAATATAGCACGACTTGAAAGATACGTTAGGAATAAAACAGTTCAAGTCAATATTACTAACCTCAAGAGGAAGGATGTTGTTGCTCGTTACTTCTTCACGTTCTTCAAGTCTTCGAGTAATACTTGTATGTCTCATATTCCTAGACTTTCTAGTCTAACCTATACGAAATTGTCTCTAGTACATAATCAAGCGACTCTTAGATGAGTTTTGATTCACTAAAATATGACAACCAAACTTGACATACCAACGCTTGGTGGGTTCAACCGAGCTATTCTCTAACATGATTAATTCTTTTGATTATTGAGATATGAAAGTTAGAGATATCTAAAAACATAAAGTTTTTCCTTTTCCTTGGACCCTTTACGATCCTTTAATAGGTTCACAAACGTCCGTGTCTTTATTGTGAGTTTTAAGGTTTTCATAACAAGGGATTTCTATTGTTCATAACATATATATATATATGCATTTATTGTTTGCCCATCCCTAATAAAAAAAATGGAGAAATCTTCAAGACCTCAGGAAGTTGTGAATCTTGAGATGGAAGAAGACTTTAAAGGATATGATTCGGCTCAAGAACTTGTCTTGAAAAAGATGATTTAAAGGAAAGAGTGCAACTCCTGGATTGGAGAATCTGTCAAGGATTTAATTCTTTTTCAGAATGACTCTAGGGTCGAATTTGGAAATCTTCAACTACAAATTAATCAACTTATTGATAGTCAGACCAAAATCCTTGAAAATCAAAAGATCTTGATCAGGAATCATAAGAAACTCATCGTGGACTGTGTCAAAGCTAGGCATCTTTCCCGCAGTGTTGATCGGAAAGTTAATGTTCTAACACATGAACATGGAGTCTCTACGGTAAAAAGAATCAAGGATATCAGTGATACCTTTTATGATGGACCCTTTCAAAGGTATGATGTTATCAAAGAAACTCGATTTTTTTTTTTTATCTAGGAAACTTCTTATAAGAATTTATTCTTGTGTTTTAAGAAGGATAACTAGGGTTTGGAATACCAATTATTGTGAGTACACATAGCTATTACCAACGATTTTCATCTTGCAATGTTTTTAGATTTCTTTATTTAAATTCTAAAGTTTATTTGGAAGATGATTTTACAATATTTAATCGTATTGGTTTTATATATTGCAAAAAAAATTATGGGATATGTGTGTTTACGTCTGTGAACTATGATTGTCCCATATGCTCAAAAGATTAAGTGTATGGTATCATTATGCAAATATTGATGAAAATAGAATGAATCTTTGTATATTCTGCAATATTGATCTTTCCCTGATCCACTTATATGCGAAAATCTTGTGAGGCTCCTTAAGTTCTCTTATTTTGAGCATTTCCGATTAAATTAATCATGGGTTCTCTTGTGGTCAATTTAATTGAGTTTTCTGGGTACAAATTCATGTGTCATGTAATTTGTTAATGTCCAAAGAAATCCTTCTTTTCTTGTAAAAGTAAGGTCGCTCTTGTGGTTCTTTCAGGAATGGCATTTAATGGGGGAGAGTTCTTAATTGAACTTGTGCGTAATTTGCCAAATATTTGTGGGGAGTCTTGCGTTTGTGGAATATTATAGGAGTTATCTTGTATCTTTATAAACTCCTTGATGAATACACTAAGTTTCGACTATGTGAAATCATCGAAACAAAGATATGTTCTCTTTTAGTCATGGAGTATCTCTATGAGAATTTCATTATGATCCCGCTAGTTTTCGTACCTTTGCCAATTTATATTGACAAAAAGAGGGAGAATTATTGTGTAGTTCACACTACAAATACATATGATTTATGGATCATTATGTAAGGGGAGTGGTTTTCATTATGAGATGAAGTATTGACTAAGGGGGAGTGATACATATCACCATAGTATTGTTGTCAAAGTTGTGATGCAATTGGAATTTGATACTGTGTAATAATACTATGACACTGTATAACAATGATTGAGAGCTACTGTTTTCTCATTGTTATAGCTACGGATCTTCAACAACTATGATGTTGAGTTGAACACATTCAGAATCACTGGAGTACTTGGAAGTGACAAAGATTTCGAGTAATGTTGAAGAACCAAGGAAATCAAGCATTTGGATGAGAAGCTACAAAGTTTATTTATTTTGTAATCCATATGTATTGAAAAATGGGGAGATTGTTAGAGCACTGCTCGGTCGAACTCGCAAGCGTTGCTATCTCAAGCTTGTTTGTCAAGTTTAGTTGCCAAAACTATAAGTCTTGATTTCTAGTCTACTTATAGCTAAGTCTCGGATTAAGATAGAAAGTGTAGTTGAGCTTTAGACTTCACGGCGTTCATCGATTAAAGATGAAGAACTACTAAGGGGAGCTTGTGGATCTTCATCAACAAAAGGTATGTGGAGACTTGAAATCATCTATCACTCAAAAGTCTATCTATTCTATCTCCTACTAGTAAGAACACATGTACGATGCACATGCTTGAATTTGTCTAGTTTAACAATATTAAATTTGAAAGCAGTGAAAATTTTAGCGTAAAATAAAAATTTACTATTCTTATTTGTACTCGTTGCGTAGATAATTCGAAGAGCTTTTCAAATATATAAATTTTATAAAAATCGAGTGTATATTTTGGAAGATATGAAGTTTTTAAATATTTTGATCTATTTTTAAAACAATGGCATTTCTGTAAATATGTTCATTTCTAAGGGCTTTTTTAATTTGGTGTTATTTAATGTACATTTCTACCCTTAATTTTGATTGAAATTACATGATATAATAGAGCTTAGTAATTAAAATGTGGGTAACCTAGTAATTTAGGGGATCTCTTACCAAAAATGCCTCTTTTCTTTATATTAGTATATAAGAAAGATTTGAGACAAAAGTCGTATAGCTATATAGACTTCGATTATACACATTTAAAATTTATTTCTCGAAATATGTGTTGGTAAGCTTTCGCTTTAACCAATTTATCTTATATTCTTCATGAAAGTCAAAAGATGATCATGTGAAAATCACCTGGTAACATCTTACATGATTTGTGTGAGACTGTCATTTGATGTAGACTCGGAATGTTTCGTATTGATCTTTCGATCACTTGAAAATTGCTTTGAAGCTAATAGTTTGTGTGAGACAGCTATTGTCGTCTTCTAAGAATGTTTCAATGATTGAAATGACAGTTTAGAACAATTAACCATGATTGGATATAGCACAATATGCACACTTGTATGCTAACGGTTGCATGTTATTCCAAGTCCGGGAATCATAGTATGCATACCCGTATGCGTACTGGTTGGTTTAATGAAAGTCCGGGAACTTTATACGCATACCCGTATGCGTACAAGTGTGCGTAAGTTCAAGTCCGGGAATTCAACTGAGTTTGGAGGTATGCGTACATGTTCGCATACTCTAAAATCGGGTTGTTCATGAACTAATACATCTATATATTAAGGAATGCAATCTTTTGCAAACCGTGGCTATAATGTTCATGAATTGATTCGAGTGAATCAAAATCGATTTTGCTTCAATTGTGTCTTGTATACTTCTATGAGAATATAAACAATTGAACAACTCTATAACTAGTTTCATTTGAGTCATTTGAACTAGTTGTGTTAAGATGAACAAGGTTGATATGAAAGTGTTCATATGGCTAACTTCGGTTAACTATTGTTGACCAACAAGGTGTACAAGTTTAGGTACGGATTACCTATATCTAAATGAAATCACTTTTCATTTGTGTGTAACAAGCTAAGTTCGATCTAACGGTTGAAAGATATTAGCTTGAGTCTAATCAGGTTTTCATCTAACGATGAATATTCAATACTTTGTTACCAAGGTAACATTGATTGGAAACCCTGATTTGAAGACTATATAAGGGAGAACTCTAGCAACTGGGAAACCTAATCCCCACACCTCCTGTGTGATACTAGTTGCGACTAGAGTCGATTCTCCTTTAACCTAGGTTTTTCTAAAACAATTATAGGTTAACCACTTAAAGACTTCATTGGGATTGTGAAGCCGGACCCAACTATTTTCTCTATAGTTGCGTGTTCGACCTTGCTTTATTCTATCGTCTTGAGTACGATCTTATCTAAGATTTGCTCGAGATTTAATCTCCGATAGGCAAGATAAAAAGTAATCACAAACACCTTCGTCTCATCGTTTGTGATTCCACAATATCTAGTTTTGCCATCATACGATTTAGATTATTGTGAGGTGATTGATAATACTAGTCTGTTCTTTAGAAATATAAGCCCGGGTTATCAATTGGTTCTTGTTAACCTTGATTTATCAAAAGACGGAAAAAAAACTCTTGGGTATTTACGTGGGAGACAGATTTATCTATTCAATAGACTTTTCTGTGTGAGACAGATTGGTTTATCAAGTCTTCGACTTTGGGTCGTAGCAACGCTTAGTTGTAGGTGTCAGCTAAGGGAATCAAGTGCACAGGGTCCTGCTGGGATTCATAGGTGTAAGGAACGCGACTGTACCTTGATCAGTGTGAGATTGTTTAGGGCTCAACTACAGCGTAGCGGCTTAATACAACGTGGTGCTAAAATATGGACTAGGTCCGGGGCTTTTCTGCATTTGCGGTTTCCTCGTTAACAAAATTTAAGGTGTCTACGTGTTATTTCTTTTCCGCATTATATTTTTTATATAATTGAAATATCACAGGTTGTGCGTAGTTCAATCAATTAGATAATTCAACCATTGGTTGTTGATATAAACTGATCGACACTTGAACATTGGTCTTTGTTGTTGTTCAAGTTGTTTCACATAATAATCAGGCTCGCGGATTTCTATCTGTTTGATTTGCTGATTACATTGTGAAATAGAGATACAACTCTTGGATATATTTCCATTAATTGAGTCTGACTGTCTAGTTGATTCTCTTGGAATATTGGAGTTTTTCCATACAGATTTCCTAAACGAAATATTGGGTGAGGTTGTTAGACCCCCGCTTTTGCAATTTGTTTAGACACTAAATAATTCACAATATCAGCGTACCATGGCTTTGAAACAGCAATTGAGAAAAGTTACTCATCTGGGAAGCTTTCACGCAATGAGTTAACTTCTTCGTCTACAGTAAGACGACTCAAGTGATCTGCAACAGTATTCTCAATACCTTTCTTGTCTTTAATTTCAATCTTAAACTCTTGTAGGAGTAGAATCCATCGAATTACCCTTGGTTTCGCTTCTTTCTTTGTAAGCAAGTACCTAAGTGCTGCATGATCAGAAAATACAACAACTTTTGTACCAATTAAATAAGAACGAAATTTTTCCAAAGCAAAAACAATTGCTAACAACTCCTTTTTAGTGGTCGTATAGTTTTGTTGAGCATCATTCAACGTTCTGTAAGCATAATAAATGGCATGGGGTAGCTTCCCAGTATGCTGGCCCAAAACTACACCGACCGCATAATCACTAGCATCACACATTAGCTCGAATGGCTTACTCCAATCTGGTGGTTTCATGATAAGGGTCGTTATCAAAAGTTCTTTTAAACGATTGAATGTCGCCAAACACTTCTCATCGAAGTTAAAACCACATATTTTTGCAATAAATGGCATAATGGTGCTGCAGCTTTGGAAAAATCCTTGATAAACCTGCGATAAAATCTTACGTAACCAAGAAAAGCACGAATCTCCCTCACCGTAGTAGGAGGGGTTAGAGCACGAATAAGATCAGTCTTATATTTATCAACTTCTAATCCTTTAGAAGATATAATATGGCCTAAAACAATGCCAGGAGTTACCATAAAATGGCACTTCTCCCAATTTAGCACAAGATTAGTCTCAACACATTGTTTAAGAATTAATGTAAGGTTATCCAAGCATAAGTCAAATGAATCACCATACACACTGAAATCATCCATAAAAACTTCGATAATATTTTCGACATATTCTGAAAAGATACTAACCATACACCTTTGGAAGGTAACGGGTGCGTTACACAAGCCAAAAGGCATCCTTCTATATCCAAATGTTCCGAGAGGACAAGTGAAAGTAGTTTTCTCTTGATCCTCATGTGCTATAGCAATACGATTGTAACTTTGAATAACCATCGAGAAAACAATAGTGAGAGTTTCAGACAAACTTCCCAACATTTGATCCACAAAATGTAAAGGAAAATGATATTTTTAGTGGTTGCATTTAGTTTTCTGTAATTTATACAAACCCTCAAACCAGTTTGCACACGAGTTGGGACAAGCTCGTTATTATCATTCTGCACCACTGTGACGCCCAACTTCTTTGGTACTACTTGTACCGGGCTCAACCATTTGCTATCATAGATGGGATAAATAACTCCCACATCTAATAACTTTAGTATCTCTTTCTTTACGACTTCCATCATTAGAGGATTTAAACAGCGTTGTGCCTCCCTTGTAGGCTTTGTTTCATCTTCAAGCCGTATTTTATGAATGCACGTCGGTGGGCTTATTCCCTCGATATCAGCAATTTTCCATCCTATAGCGGTTTTGTACTCCTTTAACACCCGAAGAAGTCTTTGTTCCTTTAGTTCAGTTATTGCATTCAAACTATTATCGGCAACTCTTCATTATCACCCAAATACATGTATTTTAGATGATCGGGGAAGAGGCTTTAGTTCTAGTTTAGGTTCCCGCAAAATTGATGGTAATATCTTTTCATCGGTGCATGGTAAAGAGATAAAAGAAATATCATGAGTTGGTGGGCATTGTTGCAACGAATTAAGTTCACCAATGGTTTCCTCAAATTCGTCCCCTAACTTAAGATCGGTTCTCGGATCTTCAAAATCTTTAGAACCCGCACTCCTCGTGATAATAGTCTCCAATGGATCATCACTCCTCAAATCACACATCTGTTGAGCTAATGAATCAATCACATCAACGGAAAAGCAAGAGTGGACATCACTGGGATATCTCATCGTTTCATAAATGTTGAAACATATTACTTTTCCACCAAATTACGTAGTCAACGAACCATCATGCACATCAATTTTAGTTCTCATCGTGCTCATAAATGGTCGACCAAGAAGTAAAGGTAGAGATGTGTCAGTTGATCCGTGTGTTATTTCCAACACTCAAAAATTCGCTGGAAAAATTAGTTGGATTACCTGCACAAGCACATCCTTGATAATACCTTTAGGGTATACATTAGAATGGTCAGCCAACTGTGAAGTAATTCCAGTTTTTTTTAGGGGACCTAAATTAAGAGATTCATATATAGATGCATGCATTACGTTTACGGATGCTCCTAAATCAAGCATAGGCTTATTAAACTTAGTGCTACCAATATATAGGAATATCAAAACTACCAGGATCATTACATTTGAGTGGGAGTTTCTTTTGCAAGATAGCCGAAGCATTTTCCCCCACTTTCATTACTTCATTACCGGTTAACCTCTGTTTATTGGTGCACAAGTCGTTCAGAATTCTCGCATACTTAGGGACTTGTTTAATAGCATCTATTAGTGGAATATTCACATGAATCTTTCGCAAAATATTTAAGATCTCCTTATCTCGTTCCACCTTTTTAGAGTTAGCAAACCTGCGAGGAAAAGGCAAAGGAGGAACATAAGTAGAAATAGGAGTTTTAGAGTTTTCTTTAGGTACCTCATCAGTTTGGGAAGAGTCATTGGGGTATATGTTATCGATCCGAGAAGCGAAGGACACCGAACATGAACAAAAAAGCCGATGAAGTAAATAGTATAGTTTTTATGTAAGGTCCTCAGACATGTTTATTATTTCAAATAAACCACCAAATAATTTGCATATCTAGGAGAAGTCCTTTTCAATCTAACGGATGAGTTATTAATGCAAATCATATCCGGTGGATGTCGGGAATAATTCACACGGAAATAATTTTCGAATATTTTCAAATCCGACGGATGAATTTTAAATTCGGGAGATCAGATGGCTAGGAAGAGTGGAGCTTTGAGATTCTGTTGCTCTCGTTAAAGAGGGGGAAATTCTCAACGGCCTAAATCAAACACGGACCCAATAAACTAGAATACCGTTGCCACGGTGGGGACGGCCGACCGAGAAAAAAATGAAACATCGTTGTCATAGGCAACAAAAGTGATACTTAAAACGCTCTATACTGTACAGCAACATATTTGAATGCAAAAATCATTAATCCAAAACCCGTTTTATAAATGGGAAATAGATTCCAATGAGACTAGTTATCTAAGTGGGTGTTTTTCATACTTCCGAGTAACGTAAATGGTTCAACAATCTAAAATGGCCACACGACGTTTGTACTTTGTACTCATTCTACTATGCAAATTCAAAGTTCAACCAACCTTAGATTCATATCGATCCATAAAAAAAAAAAGAAAAAAAAAAAAATCAACCTAAAATTCCTAAGAGCATCTCCAACAGGGGATGTTAAAAATCCTTCGCGGAATTTTTTTTGAGATTGTTATTTAAAGAATTTGTACATATAGTAAATATAGGACCCCATGACTAGTAAACCATCTCCAGTAGTACAGAGGTTTGACCCTTAGAAAACCTTGTGTGATGAAATCTTAAACGTTTAATTATTTTTTAATTAATTACTAAACATAAAAAATATGACATGGAGGTCATTCCGGAGGTCAAGATAAGACTTTCTTCAAAACCTTCAAAATTAGTATTTCATCCCCGATGTTTTATAGGACCCTCTTGTTGGAGATGGATTTAGTTAAATTGAAGGTCTAAAATCCTATGTGTCACTAAAAATAAATCTTTCACCTTCTCTTGGAGATGCTCTAAGAAGCTAGTCATGAAACCAAATCATAATTCATTATTATTTTATTTCTGATTTTTACTTTTTCTTTAACTATTACCAACAGTTTCTAACATCAAAATTACGTATTAATTTTGGCAAAGTAAACAGGAAATTAAAAAAAAAAAAAAAAAAAAAAAAGTGAATACACGCATGTGCTGACACGTAATTAGCCTAACCCTTCATTAAGAGAAACATGTGTTAGATACATATGATCACTTCTAAAAGTCTTCAGTCTTTATCTTTCTGTCTAGCATTTCATCTCACCGTCGCCGCCGTGGCGACATCACTACAACCTGTCAACCTTATTCGTTCATCTCTCTCAGCTTTGATCAATTAGTAAAGGTAAAAGTTTTTTTTTTTTTTTTCTTTTTTTTTTTTGCTTTGATTGATGCCCTAATTCGGGTCCTTCGATATCTTTAAATCTGTACATACAGTTTCAATTTTTTTAATTATTGGATGATATGAATTCGTGATTGAGGTGTAGTAATTGTTGCGCTAAAACCCTGCGGAAGCGATATGCACAGCAGATAACTTGGCGTCATGAGCATTGGATTGGGGTCAACAAATAACTTTTTGGCAGAATTATATGGTGTAATAGTTGGTTTAGAATGGGCAATGAAATGGGAAATCCGTAAAGTTCTGGTTCGTTCAGATTCTATTGGTGCAATCTTGGCGTTTGAGAACTCTAATATTCCTTGGTTTGCTAGGCAAAGATGGCGTAAGATTCAAGACTACTATGTTTCGATTCGTTTTGTTCACACTTATCGTGAAGCAAATTTTTCAGCAGATTCCATGGCAAAAAGAGGTTGTCTTCTAAGGAATGGTGAAGGGATGAATTATGATGAGAGACCGTATTTCTAAGAAATTTAGAATATCCAAATGTCTCTTATTTGATTTAAATAGTTTATAAGTTTTGGGGTCTTTTGACCTCTTTTCTTGTAAACTTTTGTAAATATTTGCTATTCATCAATACAATTTTGGACTTACCAAAAAAAAGATATGCATGACTACAAACGGTACTCCAAATATTGCCAAGAACACAAACTAAAGAAGAAAAGAGACGAGAATTTAACGAGGTTGAATCCTCGGGAAAAATAAGTGATTTATATATTATCGCTAGGAGAATACATATAAACCCTAAGAGAGAAAGAAGAAATTTTGGTGTATTTTCAAGGTTCTCTACTAGGCTATTTATATACACATAGGTAGGGATTAGGGTTTCATAACTTAGCTAATAAGTCCCTAAACTTTAGGATTAAGAAACCAATAAGAGTTATCAAAACTCGATTTTGGTTTATCCAAAACCAACTCCACCGACTAGCTATTTACACGGTTTTGGAGTTCCAAAAGTTTTGGACTCTCACACAAAATCGTGTCCAACAATCCCGCTTGACATCCAACAATTCTCCACCTCGGATCATGCATTCATGCATGAGGCGATCAATACACTAAATCACCATCGTCTTCCAACGTCGATTGCGCCATAGGCTGCCTACGTATCCTCTTCAAGGAATCAAACCGACCGTAGTTCACTCAATGGCCTTACTAGAAGGCCTCGACTAGGTTCCTAAGAACCTCTACCCCAAAGGGTCTCACCAAACCGGAAGAATGTGGATCAATTCCGAGCAATGACGAAACTTGACCCCAGATACTACCTTCATTAACATATCAGCTGGATTGTCTTTGGTATCGATCTTCACAAGTAGAATGTCTTCTTCTTCTAGAATTTCTCTAACAAAGTGAAATCGAACATTTATATGTTTGGTTCTGGCATGATGAACTTGATTCTTAGCCAAGTAAATTGCACTAAGACTATCACAATGCACAAGTAATTGTTCTGCACAACACCCAAGTCATCTAGAAAACCTTGTAACCATATAGCCTCCTTAAATGCCTCGATTCTTGCCATATACTCCGCCTCCGTAGTTGAAAGCGCCACGATGAGTCGCAAGATTGATCTCCAACTTCTTGGTGCTCTGCTATGGTAAATACATACCCATGTAGTTGAACGTCTCTTGTCCAAATCACCGGATAGTCGAATCCACATAACCAACACCATGGTGATTGTTCCCATCTTCCTTCACAAACTCCAAGCCAACATCAATAGTACCATAAAGATACCTCAAAATCCATTTCACGACTTGCCAATGTCCTTTACCGAGGATTATGCATATAACAGTGATCATACTTCTACATGCATGTGAAATATCCGGCCTTGTACATACCATCGCATACATCAAGCTACCAACAAAGCACTAGCATATGGGACTTGGGCCATATACTCACGCTCATCTTCGGTAGTAGGAGACATATCGAACTCAACTTAAAATGAGGACCAATGGGAGTACTTACAGATTTAGTTCCTTCGCAAACACCAAATTTCTGTAACACTTTCTTCAAGTATGCCTTTTGAGACAAACAAACTTTACCCTTCTCTCTGTCACGTTGAATCTCCATGCCAAGAATCTTCTTAGCTTCTCCTAGATCTTTCATCTCGAACTCGATTGACAATTTCGCTTCAAATGATCAATCTCTTTCTTGTTATTCGATGCTATCGAAGCATATCATCGACATACAAGAGCAAATATATGAAAGACCCATCACGTAGCTTCTTGAAGTATACACAATGGTCATAGTGACTTCTTGTGTATTTCGGCCAATCATAAACTGATCAAATCGCTTGTACCACTTTGTCTTGAGACTTTGCTTCAACCCATACAACGATTTTTTCAACTTGCATACACAATCTTCCTTTCCAAAGCAACTTCGAACCCACTCGGTGAGTCATATATATCTCCTCTTCTAGATCACCATGTAAGAATGCCGTCTTGACATCTAGATGAACTAGGTCTAAATCATATTGTGCTACCAAGGCCAACAAAATCGGATTGATGAGTGCTTCACAACTGGAGAGAACACCTCATTGTAGTCAATCCCTTCTCTTTGGGCATAACCTTTTGCAACTAACCTTGCCTTGTAGCGTACTTGATTTACTCCGAGATCCTTATTTCTTAGCATATACCCATTTGCACCCAATGGCCTTCTTACAGTTCGGAAGCTTCGTAAGAACCCATATGCCATTCTTGTAAAGAGACTCCATCTCATCTGCATAGCAGCTTCCCATTCTTGACGCTCTACACGTGTATAGCTTCAAAATAGGTATTAGGAATGCCTTCTTCAATAACGGTAATGCATAAGCTATAAAATTATCCATCCAACCAGGTTTCCCGATTGATCTTCTCGGTTTCTTTGGTTGCTATGGTCTCGATGACCGTAGCTTACGTATCTTCTCTTGCTTCATGTTCCTCTTCATTAACATCGTCACTATCATTTGGAACTTCATTATTTACCTCCCTTGTAGGCACGCCTTCGGAAGTAGTCATAAGATATAGACTTAGCTGGAATTAGTGGAGTTGCATCAATCTCCACCTTTTGTAAAGGCTCACTTTGGTGCTTGATAGTGTTCTCCACTGCCGAGAACCCCAAGACTTCACCATAGACGCTTCATCAAATGTAACGTCTCTACTCATGACTATCTTCTTTTCAACTGGATTCCAAATTTTGAACCCTTTAACTCCTTTCTTCACACCCATAAAGATCCCTTTAATGACACGGCTATCAAGCTTGTTTTCACTAACATGATACCAAGCGGGGCAACCAAAGATATGAATTGAGTCATAATCATAAGATGGTTTACCATACCACTTCTCCATCGGAGTTTTACCTTCTAATGCGGTGATGGCAACCTATTAATGAGGAAGCACGCATATGTCATTGCCTCGGCCCAAAACGCTTTACCTAATCCAAGCATTAGATAACATACATCGTACATTCTCCACAAAGTACGATTCATGCGTTCAGACTACCCCATTTTGTTGCGGTGTCTTCTTAAGCTGTGAAGTGCCTCTGTATTCCCTCATCCCGACATTCTTGCAAGAATGGATCACTTTTGTACTCTCCACCATTGTCCGAACGTAGTACCTTGATCTTTCTGCAGGTTTGAGTCTCAGTTGCCTTTTTCCACCTCACATAGACTTCTAGGACTTCATCCTTATGCCTCATGGTGTACACCCATACGCGCCTAGAATAGTCATCAATAAACGACACGAACCAATGTTTCCCTCCCAATGATGCATTCTTGGAGGGACCCCAAATATCCGAGTGAACATAATCAAGAACTCCACTAGTGTTGTGGATTCTTTGTGCCAAATCTTGTTCTTGTCTTCTTGCCTTTCACACAATGTTCACAAAACTCTAATTTGCGTGCAATAACACCTTTCAATAAATCTTGATGAATTAAAGAATGTAACGACTTATCACCTGGATGTGCAAGCCGCATATGCCATAACTTCGTGATCTCCATCGCTGCAGTCTCGATGTGTTCAGAAATTGACACATCTCCCGTTCTACTGTACTCCCAGTTAAGTAGTACAAGTTATGATGCCTTGTGCCCTTCATGATTACCAACGATCCGAAATTACCTTTAGAATGCCATTTTCAAGCGACTAACTTGTAGCCCTTAGCTTCCAAAGTTCCGAGCGAGATCAGATTCTTCTTCACAGCAGGTACGAACCTTACTTCCTTCATCTCCCATACCATACCATCATGCATCTTGATTCGAACACTACCAATCCCAATCACCCTGCAGGTGTGATTATTCCCCATACGCACTTCTCCATCAAACTCTTCAAAGTTTGAGAACCCGATCCGATGAGGACAAATATGATAAGTAGCACGAGAATCTAATACCCACGTCACCGTCGATTCGATAAAAGTTGATGGTATCATAGTCAGCGAGAAATCGAAGCTTCATCGAATCTTCACTTGCCTTAGCAATGTTCACCTCGGTGTTATCCCTTTCTCGATCCTTACGCTTGGTACAATCCTTAGCCCAATGGCCAAAGTCATGACACCATGCACATTCATCCTTCTGCGAGACGCGCTCTTGACTTTGAACGCCCTTTCACTTTGCCACGATCACCATTCTTCTTTTTCCGTCTACATTGAACGACCTCTTGCAAGAAGCAAGTCACTTTGTTAGCTTCACTTGACAGGTCTTCACTGATCCATTTTCTGAACTCCTTACTACGTAATCTTTGTAGTGACCTCGCGTATGTCATCTTATCCTTTCCATGCATTAAAGCCTTGATCATGGGTTCATACCTTTCAGGAAGAGAGTTTATCAGACACAGAGCTTGTTCCTCGTCGTTGATCTTCTCATCATAGTTAACCAGCTCAGCAAGAAGTTTATTATATGAATCTAGGTGCTCAGTTAGAGAGGCACCCTTCTTCATGTTATAGCGATACAAATTTCTCTTAAGATGTATCCTATTAGCCACGTTCTTCACAAGGTACTCCTTCTCTAGCTTTCCCAGAGATCCTTAGTGAAGTCTCGTGCTGATAATTAACTCTTCCGATGTTGCTAAACACCCTCGAATTGAACCAAGACATAATTTATTCATCTTGTTCCACTTTGCTTTTTCGGACATCTCCACTGGCTGACCTTCTAAAGCTTCTTCTAGGTCAAGATGAACAAGAGCATCCATTACGTCATGTTCTCCATAAACCAAAGTTATTGGTTAGGTGAACTTTTCAACCTTGGTTGTGATCTATGCGAATGCGGTATTTCTTCTTTTGTTTCTTTATCTTTACTTGTGGACTCCGAATGTTCTCCCTCAGGATCGTTCGGATCATCTGGTTATCTCCGTTAACCATTGTTCACAAACAACCAAATATAGATAAAAAACTAAACCTTGAGATTAGAATTACCTCAAACAACTTCAGAAAAAATACCACCGCTTCAATATTATGAATACCAAAAAAAAAAAAAAAAAATCCAAGAACGTAACCCGAGCTCTTGATTCCAATTGTTGCGCTAAAACCCTGCGGAAGCGATATGCACAGCTACAAACGGTACTCCAAATATTGCCAAGAACACAAACTAAAGAAGAAAAGAGACGAGAATTTAACGAGGTTGAATCCTCGGGAAAAATAAGTGATTTATATATTATCGCTAGGGAGAATACATATAAACCCTAAGAGAGAAAGAAGAAATTTTGGTGTATTTTCAAGGTTCTCTACTAGGCTATTTATATACACATAGGTAGGGATTAGGGTTTCATAACTTAGCTAATAAGTCCCTAAACTTTAGGATTAAGAAACCAATAAGAGTTATCAAAACTCTGATTTTGGTTTATCCAAAAACCAACTCCACCGACTAGCTATTTACACGGTTTTGGAGTTCCAAAAGTTTTGGACTCTCACACAAAACCGTGTCCAACAATCCCGCCAGCATCCAACAGTAATAATGAGAATTTGAAATTCGTACGGTATACATCTCAATTTTGGTTTGAATTTATCTCACTGACATTGAAGAAGGTGGTGGTGGTGATTGGGAAGAAAGTTGTTTGGTGAAGTACCGGTTAAAATCAACAACTTTTAAATTTAACATAAAAGATGGCGGCGATGGTGGCTCTAACAATGAGATGGGGCTAGGACGGTGGTAATTAGGGCTGCACAAGACCCACCCACGATACCCATACCCGCCCGTACCCGTTAAACCCGTGGGTTTTTGTCCATACCCGCCCGTTGTGGGTGCGGGGTTGGTTAAGAAAAAAAAGCATTTGTCTGTGGGTGCGAGGTTGGTTCCGCCCATACCCCCGAAAAACCTGCTCAATATACACCGTTGATTACGGCTAATCCTTCATCTGGCCTTGAGAAGTTCGGCTCGCTCCCTAGACCACCTCTTTTGTCCCTTCTCCGAGAGACTTCACGTTTTCAATGGTTGTTGGTGTCTTGTGTGTGAACATATCCACAGAGGTGCCAATTTAAGAGGCGGCCTTCTTAACGTTGAGAGATTTCTTTACCATCAAAAATAAAACGAAGCGTATTCGATTTGCTATCACTATAATTAGTTGCACGCATCATGAAATATATTAAAGCGGACTCCATGGATTGTAATCTTGAAAATTTCAATGTGGTGCGGCCAGATTATAGCGAACTCCTCCTCCTCCCGATCGGTATATCTAATTTTTGGATTATATCTAATTATTGCGGGTTTAAGCGGGTTTAAACCCAAACCCGCCCTACCCGGCGCAGTGGGTAACAAAACCCGCCCATTGTTTGTGGGTCTTGAGGTTGGTTATGAAAAAAAAAAACTTTGACGGCTGAGGGTGCGAGGTTGGTTTGAGCTTATACGCGCCCATACCCGCCCATGTGCAGCCCTAGTGGTAATGGTTTGAACGTCTTTCCGATGGTGGTGATGGTATTGATGTTTCTCTCTGGTGCTAGCGGCCGGCTGATGGCATGGAGGTTGTGGTGGTCGTAAACTCAAATTCCAATCATGAGATAAGAATTTGATGATGAGTCCCCAATTCCAGTCGGGAAGTAAGTTCGTAAGTTCAAAATCAGAGTTGTTTCTCCTTGTAAACTCAACTTTAGGCTTTTATTATGGTGGTTTTTGGTGGTTGTTACGGTGGTGATGTTGGTGGTGAGTAAATAAATAAGTAAATAGCTGTGTATGAATTTGGTGGTGGCGGTGGTTTTGTTGGTGGAGCTCCTTATAGTGGTCTTGATGTTGAGCAGTGGATAATAAGGGTATAAATTTGATTTTGCGGTGGTGTTGGTGGCGGTGGAGGTGATGGTGTGGTGGCGACAGAGGTGGTGATTGTGGATTTTCAGTTGGTGACGGTGGCGGTGACTGTGGTGGTAGGTGAAGAGATAAGATGATGTCGCGGTGGAGGCGGAGCTTACGGTGGTGTGCAGGTTGTGCGGGTTCTGATGGTCTTGGTTTGAATTGATGGTGACGATGGGGATTATCTCTAACCCGAAGAGAAAATGGAGAAAAGAAAGAGATGTGAAAAAAATAAAAAAAATGAGGGCTATTTTCGTCAATGAAAAAAGTAACGAAGGAAGAAGCACGGACGGAATTTCCAAATCTTTTTATCAAATTGGAAAATGTGCGTTAGATTTCATTCAACAAAAAAGTGGTGGTCATAAAAGGAAAAGTGGTCATAAAAGGACTCCCTCCCTTCATGCCCTTCGGGCCTTCCGGTCAGTTGGCCCAATTAGCCAAAAGACATTTCATACCTGTCAAACGTAAACAAAAACAATGGTCAAATGTAACAACACCCTATACCTTCGGGTTATTAATAGTATCCCTCAAGAACCAACCTGTACTTCTTCTTCTTCTCTCCCTTCCATTTCTCACACTTTACCTGTATCTCCCTCCATGATAGACTAACCTATCTCGTCGTCCTACATTCTGTGGGCGACGGGTAGGGGAAACAATCAAGAAGATTAAGGATATAATCAAAGTTTCGTAAAACCCACCGCCCACCACCACCACCTCATGTCGACTTTATCTTTTCCTGCAGCTTTTCCTGCTCCTCCTAATGTTTTGCCTTTCCAACTTCTAGAGATCAATTTGATTTCTGCACAAGATCTTGCTCGTATTGGTCGAGGAATGCGTACGTATGCTGTAGCATGGGTCCACCCTGAACGCAAATTATCGACGCGTCTTGATGCTGATGGCCACACTGACCCAACATGGAATGATAAATTCGTCTTTCGTGTGGATGAGTCTTTCCTCCAATCTGATACATCAGCTGTAATGATTGAGATATATGCTGTTCGTTGCTTTCGTGATGTCTGTGTAGGTATTGTACGAGTTCTTGTGGGGAATCTTATCCCACCATCTTCACGTAACCAACGAAACTCTGGAATGCGTTTCATCGCATTGCAAGTGCGTCGCCCATCAGGACGCCCTCAAGGTATTCTTAATATAGGAGTTGCTCTCTTAGATGGTTCAATGAGAAGTATGCCTCTGTACACCCAATTAAGCACTTCAGCTGTCGGATATCGAGATTTAATGGGCGAAGAATCTCACAGTCCAAACCATCATCATAAAGAACAGAAAAAAGGCATCTATATGCGTCGCAGCGTAAGTGAGCGAAAATCAGACGCAACTTTTAACGATTTTCCTCTAAAACCTGGATCCACCGCGATTTCAGAAGCAGGAGAACCACCATTTGCCACAGTAACGACTACCGGTTCAGTTTGGTCATTGTCGGATATAGGACCTGCACCTTCAGTGCTTGCTGCAACGATGGCCGAAGATCATTTATACCCGGTGGCTGAGGGGGGAAGCAACAGTAATCATAATAATGTTCTAGAAGAATGGGAAGCCGAAGCTAGTGTTGAAGGTCTAAGATCGAAACTAGAAAGATGGCGGACGGAATTACCACCTATATATGATCGTACTAAAGCACCCTACAACAGAAATACGGAACACAGACGGAGACATACTGATGGTGGTTCAGGATCAATGCTTTCTTGCATTATGTATGGATTCGAGTGCTCTATTTCTTGTGGGGTCAAACCTAGAGGCAAAGTTAAGGGTAAACGTGGTGTTCTTGAGAACTTCGATGATGACGCAACTCAATCTTACATGCCATGAAAAATGAAAAAGATGAGATAAGAGTATTCAAAATAAGTCTCTGATCGCGTAAGTCCTTCGGGTCCTTCTTCATGCCCATTAAGATGCACGAGTATTGCATGGGTTCAATGAGAAAGGATTACTTGTTTTGGGGTCAGACATGCTCAGCGTGGTTATTATACATAGACAAGGAACACCTACTAAACATTGGATATAATTTTTTGAGTCACCTCAACACATGGGTGGAATCCCACGTGGGTGGAATCCTCGTCGGCGCAGAAGACATGCACAGCGATTGTGAAACATAGAAAGCTGATCATGTTAGTTAAGACCACTATCTCTTTTTATTTTTTATTTTTTATTTTGTTTGTTAGAATCCAGAAAGAAATATATATATATATATATATCATTTTATTTTAATACTTCATTAGGAACTTAAAATAAAGTAAAAACAAAAGAAAACAAATTGTTAAGGGAAAAATAAAGAATGTTGAATGAGCATTTGTATTAATACTGTACTGTACTTTTGGCATTTTGAGTTATATGTTTGCTATTACGTTGTTCTACAGAATCAAGCTAGTATTGTATATTGTGTTCCTGAAGTGAAAATCACACTGAAAATCTAAAACCATAAAAACGTGGTTAAACCTGAAACTAGAAATAAGATTTTTTTCTTTTTATGTTTGAAAAAAAATCATAAATAAGGTATTTTTTCTTGAAAAAGAGGTAAAATTCATGTACATCGATAATTATGCTCCAATTCAAGATCGGGATTGATTACGGGGATTTGACAAAGGGGTTTACATCGATCATAATAATCTTATAAATTCCACAAAGACATCAAACACATTATACATAGTTATATGACATAATTCGATGAAGAATCCTAACCATTGTCTGCTGATTTCTAAGTAACGGAGCAAGTTTAAATGGCCTGATTTGGATTAAAAGAGACTTATTCGAAGCATATAACAAATCTACATACAGTAGAGTTGCCAGAATCCAAAGACCCAACAATTTCTCAAGGGTCTTTTCTCTTAAACAGCGTAAATCTTATATAACATGTGTAAAAGGATTCATAGATCAAACTATTGTCAACATTTATTTTAAAGTAATGTGAGTAAAACGGACAACCTAAATCGGTCATCAAGGAACGAAATCCGTCGGAAATCGATGCGGATCTTCATCGTAATCGGTTTTCTGAAACTGGTTGTTGGCGGTGTCTTTGGTGTTATAGTTGTTGCCAGTATCTTTTAAGAACTTGGAGAACTTGTGATGTTACTAGTGTTTTGCTTCTCTTGGTGCTAGTGTTGTTCATGATGAACTTCAACAAAATTATATAGCCATGAGAAAAAATCAAAACAAAATTCCTAAAATCAAAACCCAATACCTAAACTATAAATGGAATGGAAACCTAAAACTATTACTGAAATCAAAGAAAGGGAAAGATGAATCTAACCTTAAAAAGAGAAACCGGTAAATATAAAAAGTAAAGTGGACAACAGAGACTGGATTCAAATAAAAGCGAAAAACAATTGAATTAGTAAAGAGACCAGACCTACAGTAAGCAGATGAGAGATTTGAAAACGATCGACTCATGTTTGCTCCCATCGGAGCAAATCTTAGCCAGTGACAACAAGGGTTTAAGAGTCTTTTTTTATCACATGAAAAGAAAAATAACTTTTTTTCTTCCAGAAATAAGAAACCATGAATAAGATTGAACCTTTTTTTTAACTTTAATTATTTACTTCTTTATGATCTCAATTATTGTTCATATTTGAATTTTAATATCACCGTGGTACATGAACCTATTGCCATGAAGGGTGAAAACTAGTCCAAATTGTATTTAAATGTTCTTTTTTACTTATAAGGTTAAAGCTTTATTAAAGGAGAAAAAAAAAGGATTACATAAATAAAGGAACTTGAAAGTGCTACAAAGGAGATGGCAAAGAAGCCAAACCTCAAGATGAAAAGAGAAAAGTAAGTCAAGAACTCAACAAGTATCAAACTCACAAGTGTTGCTATCTCAAGCTTGTTGTCAAATTTAGTTGTCAAAAATATACCATGATTTCTAGTCTACAATTAGTTAAGTCTCGGACTAGGATAGAAATGTAGTTGGGAAACAGAGGATTACGACAGTCATCATTGTGTTCGACTGTTTCAAGGCGAAGATCAACCGAAGCTTTTGGAGAACTTCGTCAACAAAAGGTAAGTGAAGACTGAACCACCTACATCTCAAGTTATATTCACTTTCTATCATTTGAGACGATGTCGCGTAACTAATTAGACTAGTATGCATAGACAAAAATTTCGAGTCGAGAACTAATTATTCAGTTGACGAATTTCTCGAAATATAATGACTAAGCTTAATGAACTGTTGACACTTGATGAATTTCGGTTAAGTACAATTTATTGTTCGGAATCAAAATCATGACTCAAGTTTATCTTTTGGAAATAGCCTGGAACAGTGATATGTGTCATTGATGTTATTCAGGAATATTTCGAATCGATTTAGAGAAATATAAAACTACTATTGATTCGGATACAATACGGTGGTATCAGTTTTACAGGGAAAGTTGTTATATATGTGAACCCGTATTACATGTACTTGTACACGTAGTGGAGTAGCTATATATCGACTTACAGATTAGTGGTACACGTATTCTTATGTATAACATATGAAAATATGTGTGACTCGTGAATCAGATCGATATGCATACTTGTATGCAAACCGTTTTTGAACTGTGGTTACGGAACCGAGTTTGTTTGAAAACCGGTACGCAAACTAAAACAGGTATGTGTTCCTGAACTCGGCATCATTTCCAAACTGGTACGCAAACTGATTAAGTTATGTGAACTCCGGAACCGTCGACAGTCTTAAGGTTTCCAAACCGAGTACGCAAACTTAAAAAGTTATGTGAACTCCGGAACTCGGTTTGGTTAAATTCTAACAAACTGGTATGCATACTATGACTGAACCTACTCACGAACTGCTTTGTGTTTGTACCTTGTACATCTACTAATCATTTCGATTATATTTTCAAGTGCGTTTAAATCATTTCTACGAGATGATTAGCATTTGATTAATACTCTAAAACACTAGACTTATTTGATCACATGTTTGTGACTCGGAATTAATGTCTTATGTGTTAATGAAAATGAAGATTACGCTTTTAAGTTCAAACTAGGCTAGTTTCGGCTAACCATGTTGAAAATAGTCTTTGTACCCTGGTTGATTCTGATTTTACCTAACGAGAGTGTATATTTTGTTTACATGAATCAGATTCAAAGATTCATCTAACGGTGGATATTGTTTGCTTGGTTCCAAAGCTATCTTAGCTTAAACCTAAAGCAACATATGCTTTTAATGTCTATAAAATGGGAACTTCAAGCAACCGGGATCTTTGAATCCCGACACTACTTTTGGTATGTCCTAGTTGTATCTAGAGTCATCCTCTCCAGAAACCCTTTTAGGGTTTAGCGACTACAAAGTCTTCATAGGTATTCGTGAAGCCGAGGTCCAGTTATCTTTTCCTTGATAACTCGTGTATCCTGATCTTGATTGTTTATAGAGCTTGCTCCATCGATCAAGATAGATATTAATCATCATAGTTCTCTTCGTATCAAACTTTGTTGATTCCACGGGTTTTATACTTGTGATGTGAATAATAATATAGGTTGCACTTCGGGTTGCATAAGTTCGGATTTTGAGGTTAGCTAGACTTTGTCTATTTCTATCGATTTCCATACCTTTGATCAAGTTATTTGATTGTAAAAGGAAATTATTATATAGGATTAATCTATGGGAGGCAGATTTGGTTTAAAGTTTTCAATTGAGTTGAAGAAACTCTTACTTGGTGCGGCGTCATCTAAGGGAATCAATTGCGCGGAGTCCTGCTGGGATTCAAGAGGTGTAAGGAGCGCGGCTGTACCTTAATCTGTGGGATACCTTTTAGGAATCAACTACATTCCAGTCTGAAGTTAATTCGTAGTAGGCTAGTGTTTGTAGCGGCTTAATACGATTTGGTGTTCAACTGGACTAGGTCCACAGGGTTTTCTCCATTTGCGGTTTCCTCGTTAACAAAACTTCTGGTGTCTATGTTATTTATTTTTCGAATTATATTGTTTATATTTATAATTGAAATATCACAGGCTTTACGTTGATCAATCTTAGTAGATACATCCGACCTAGTTTGTTGGATACAACTAGATTGATTCTTGGACAATTGGTCTTGGTAACGTCCAAGTAATCTCTTTGTGATTAGGTTCACGGACTTGTTTCTTTAAACATTCTAATCGCAGAGAGAGAGAGAGAGAGAGAGAGAGAGAGAGAGATAACTCTAGATACTATTCCTTGATTGAGTTTAACTCTCGGAGTTGTATTGAGTTTGTCCATACATATTGCCCAAGAAAAACGTGGTGGTGTATTTTGGTACCGCGTTTTCACTTTTCATTCCTTGAATGGAGAAATAACTATTTCCTCATTCCCCCTGAGACTCGTACTTCCCTCATTTTCTACATACCATGCACTAGCCACTACAAGTTCAACGTTCTCACTCATTTCCTTTAACCCATCCACGGTTACTACCTCCTTGGCCACCCATTGAGTCCCTACCCTTTTCCCAACCTCTTATTTATCATTATTGTTCATTCTAGGCGTTCATACCTCCTTAAGACCCTTTTTTGAAGGGTCCTCGGGATATTTAGCACTTGAATGCTCAAAAGTATAGCAAGATAAGCATTTTGGAGGCTTAAACTCTTTACTACCATAAGATACATGAATGAATTACGGATTTCACTCATTCTTGTTCTAGCTAATAGTATATGTTTCTCAGTAAGCAAAGGGATACCCCACACTAGAAATCATGCTAATTCCCTTGGCATTCCGTAAATGAGAGGGGATGCACCTCAAATTCAACTAAATAGGCAATTTTTTGTTTCTTTAATAGTATATTCAATAAAATGCTCATATGGACGAATTGAAACTAATATACTTGATACAAATACATAACCCAATGACATGGAAGAAATCTTATCCTCACCTAAATTAATCAAACTCAATTATGAACATTGATTCTTCATGCGAAGTGACACGAAAACCCCCTTTAAGATTCAAGGCCTTTACAATAATTTGTTTTTATTGTTGATAGAAGTCTACTTTTATTGAATTAGAAAAGTTGTTATAGGTTGTAAGATCGATTCCTTTCTCTTGTCTATCTTAATAAATAAAAAAAGATGATTTCATATCCTCATATAGCAATTCAGTTGAGAAGGCACCAATTCTATTTTTTCGAGCTTCCTTAGCTAACCTATCTATTACAAACAGAGACTTCCTATTTAGAAACAGTTACAAACAAGCATTCAAGAATTTAAACACAATATTACAATATATAACATTATTTTGATCCTCCCATGTAATTTTCAAATTTGGATAAGTCTTCATTTAAAATCTTAACTAAGCTTTGACGGTCATATTTGAATGTTGCATGTGTAGGATCAGAATATCGTGACATCAATACTTCGCGAGATTAATAAATAACGACATTGCGAGGGAGTCGCAGGGAAGTAAAATAAATAATGCAATGAATGACGACAGCCAGAACATGGGAAGAATGTGGAGACTCAGCGAAATTTAGGAGTGTCGCGAGAATTGATACATGTACACTTGCGATATTTCGCAAGACTTTACCGAAAATAAAGGACAGCTTTAGCTGTCATCCATTGTGTACTACCCTATATAAAGGGTTGAGTAAGTCTGTTGTAAGGAGAGTTCTTTTTGAATTGTTAAGCAAGTTTTGAGGAGAGATAAAGTTTTAGAGTGATTGTAATTCTTTAACTCATTTCTATTTCATATTGTAAAGATTCAAGTATTCAATTAATAGAAATCATAATCATTGATCTTAAAATGACTTAATTGTGTAAATTCTAGTGAGGGGTGTAGTGTAGGATTTCTGCAACTACATAATGGCGCTAGAAACAGGGGATTGAGTAGAGATCAACCTTGTGAATTGAAAGAATCGGGAGTAACAAGAAAGAAATTTCGCATAATTTTCAACAACTTACTAAAATTGAGAAATGGCTAGAAGAAGGAATGCATCAGAACAACCAACAATTGTAAGAAGAAGCGGGAGATTAGCTGGAGAAAGGAGAAATGAAGTAGGTGAACCATCAAGAATAAACGCAAGAGATAGAGAAGAAGGTCAAATTTAACCACCAATTCAACCAGCACCGAATAGAGTAATAGATTATGATAGGGTGAGTGTGCATACATGGAGATCATATTCTATGAAAGAAAGAGAAGAAGTGCAACAATTGGTAAATAATGGACAAGAGGAGAGAAATCGAGAAGAGATGGGAGAAACAACTCATAGAAATGAAGAAGTCGCAGCATTAGAAGCATTGAGACAAACAATACATGAAGAAAGGCGATTAGAAGCGGAAGAACGTGCAAATTTAACAAGGCAAAACCATGAGTTAAGAATGGAAATATGAGGTTGCAGAATAGAAGGTCGAGAAGTAATACCAGGTCAAGATCAGGATCGGTTAGAGATGATATGAGGAGAATATTACCTGTAGAAAATGTTAATGAAGAAAATCTAGAAAGAGAGCCAAATCTCGGTGAAGGATGCTGCGAAAGAAGGGAAGTGATGTGTATTCCACGTCCTGAGATTTTACAGAATGGCCAAAATGACGGAAATCAAGGAAATAGGCGTGAGAATAGTCCAATTGGTGAAGAAAATCGGGGAAGAAGGAAGAAGAATACTTTGCATGGGAGAGAAACACAGAGGAAACAAAAGGAGAATGAAGATGACATCGAAAAGCATTATATTGAACAAGCGCGTCTAGCTTGCGAAAGGGAAAGATTAAGAGTAGAAATGGAAGAACGGGAATTGGAGGAAGCAATTCGGCAGAACAATCATGACAATCGAGAAAGAAGGCGCGAGCAAAATCGCAACAATGGAAATATCAATGAAAAATATGAAAGAATACAAAGGAGAACTGATAGACAACCAAGAAGAGAAAATGATAGATACAATGGTGTGCGAATTCGTGAACGAGATGAAGGAGAAAGTCGCAGAGAAAGAAGAGAAGAAAATGCTGAACAAGAAAATCAAGGTAGACATGAACGCAGAAGGAGAGAGGCAGAGCTAAAAAGGCCAATAAATTCGAACCCTGATGTAAATGAACAAATCTTAAGAGAGTTGGCGAGAGATGAGAGGAATGTTGAACAATAGAAGAGGAGGAGGAAGAAGACAATTGGATGAGGCCATCGAAGAGGTGCGAAAACCCCTTTACACTAGAGGTGCGTTAGGAGGAATACCCCCAAAGTGCAATTTACCCGCATTAACCAGCATTTTGATGGAACAACTTACGCAATACAACACATCAAAGCGTATGTGAGATGTATGCTACAGTGGGAAAATCATGACGCCATATTGTGCAAATATTTCGCATCAAGTTTAACAGGAAAAGCACTGAAATGGTTTGAAGGTTTACCAAGAAATACAATCACGTCATTTAATCATTTACAAGCTATATTCTTAGGGGCATATATAAGTAACAACTCCTCGCGACCAGGAATTGAAGATGTATTTGGGCTGAAACAAAGAGTTGGCAAAAGTTTGAGACACTTAACTGTGAGGTGGAAGACATTGTGTAGCGAAATGGCTGGATGAGTGGATGAAAGATATCTTATTTTATCATTCATAAACGCTATGTTCGCAACCAATTTGTTATATATTCAAATCTTTAGAGTCAAGAATACAATTACAATGACTGAGTTGCGAGAACTTCGGAGGAATATATTGCTCTAGAGGAAAGGCAAAACGAGATGGAATCATACCCGATTCGAATACAAATTCAAACGCTGCGAATGCAAGCTTATTACCCAAGTTGATAAACACAGTAGCGAGCACTTCGCAAGGGCAACAAGAAAAGATAATAGATGATGGACAGCCAAAGATAGTAGCTATGGGAAGCCGTGATCGGGAAGAGTTTGAAAGAGAAAGGAACTATTACAACCGTGGCGGCAATAATCGATGCGTGTCGTAGGTGCAATCAAATTAATTAATATTTCCACTCAATTAAAAATAATATAATGGAAGTCAAGTTCGTTCCCACGAGGAGCAAGATTCTAGTTGTAAAAATTGTCACAAAAAAGGGGATGTATAAAGCAAAAGAAAATAAACAAAGCAATTAAAAGATAAAGTTGAAATCAATAAGAGAGACAAGATCAAGGAATCATTCTTCGTTGCAAAACAATGATTAAAGTTATGTTCTTTTCTACTTGTTATTAGTCACAAATTATCACCAACCGTAGGTAAAGCGGCTAGATCGGTGCTAAACCCCTAAATCCCTTGTATCATAGGATACGGAAGTTCTCGACTACCGGATTCTATTTACCAAACCACCTAGTAGTAGATCACTCTAGATGTAATTTAAATAAACGCATTAATATTTATGAACTTATTAGGTCAATATTAGTAGTTAGACTCTTAGATCAAGGTCTACTTGCTAACGTTGTTTTCACACACAATTGCTCCACGGAATCCCTCCACAAGGTCTCGTGTTTGCTACTTATGTAAAGAGTCAAGAAACGATTACTTATCCCCTAACTTTCACTAGCTTTAGATCAAATTAACAAATCAATTTAGCGTGCACTCTAAACAATCTATCAATCAATCATGAATGAATAAACATTCCTATTAGTAAAAACAAATGATAATCATGTGAAAAACTTCAAGATAGAATTGAAACAAAACTCAAATCATGTATTAAGAACTAGGAATTCATCCTCAATCAATAAGAAAATTAGCTACTCATGTTTTTGAAATTCACACAAAATAATTAAAAGGAGAATTTTCAAGTTCACACAAATAATTAAGAAGAATTGAAAGCAAAAACACAAGTGTTGTGTGTGTAGAGAGGTGTGAAAAAGATGTAGAAAACTTCTCTATTTATAGGCTTCAATATTCTCCAAATCTTCCAAGGAATAGAACCCCTTTCCTTTAGCAATTCAATTTCCAAGTCCAAGCCTTTCTCAAATCTTCCATCTTCTCTTTCCAAATTTTAGCCCAATTCCACAAACCCATGAGTTTAGATGATTCTAGAGAATTCTCCACAAATTTTCATCCAATTTCCAAATTTAAGTCTTCACACCCATGAGAAGAATCCACACAAAATTCTCAGTAATTTTGGTCGTGGGAAAAAGTTTGGTATTATGGGGGAAGTTGACGGAATCGGGCAAGAATAGTCACCGCCGGTCACTGAATTCTTCGTCGTCATTGGTATATTCGACGGAATATTCCGTCTGAGGTCCACCGTTAGGACTAACGGTCAAAATGTCAAACTGTTAGTCAATCGGGTCAAGGCGGATGATGAGTTAGCTTCTAGTCACTTCGATTGGTGATTGGTCTAATCGGGTTGAGTTGGATCGGCTCATCGGGTTGACTCGCCCGAGTTGTAGGGCTAGATCGGTCATCGTCGCACCGAGTTAACTAAATCGAGGGAAAATCCGGACAGAGTTCCGTTTGTTTATAGGACATTTCCGGCCGAATTCAGGCCTGTTTTTGGGTCTTCTCTGTTAAGAACCTAACATACATCTATCCATTTCATACACATTCAACCGAGCTTCACTTCATAACAATGACCAATATCAACACAGGATCGGCCACCATCGGCCTCAAAGACCACCACCTTCATGATTCAACCCATTTCTCGTATCCGAGCTTTCTTGTATTCAATTTCTCATCGGTTCCAGCAAACCCATCTCGATTCAATCTCTAATTCCATTACAAAGACAAACTCCTCACTACAACCGCAACCACTCGATTCATAACCACAAACCCATCTCAACTTCTTTAACAGAACCATATCCGTCTCTGTCTTCATCTCGCTTATCAATCTCTATCAATTCATCTTCATCTCGCTCATCTTTGTCAACACCGAACCACCACCTCCACAATTTCATCACAACCCAAAGACCCATCTCAATTTGGCTTCATAGCCACAAACCCATTAAATCAAAACAAATGATAAAAACCCGGACTCCATTTTCATTTGGTTTTCGGAGAAAACCCTAACTTCTCCATCTCTATCTTACTCGAGCTTTGAGCATCATTCTCGACCTTCAACTGCACGAACCCTAATCTTCTACTTCATTAATTCTCTCGATTTTTAACAGCAGAAGCCATCAGATCCCCTTCTCGTCTCGGACTCATTTGTTTCATCAATTACAACTACCAACCATGATTTGCTTTGATTAATCATCTTTTCTACCATAATTTCTCGATCTCTCATCATACTTCCTTCTCTCGGTTTCAACAAAGAAAGCATCCTTTGCTCTTAGCTCTCGATTTCGGGCGAAGTGAAAGAGATGAAGAATGAGAGACGAGTTTCTCTCAATTTAGGGTTGGTGCGATATGGATAGGTACACCCCACGAGATAGGACCCGTTAAATACACCCAATGGTAGATGATAAGGGATACCCCGATAGCAACCCCCTTAACCTTGATCGGGCACGGCTTTAGTACTCCTCCAAAGAGAGTTGCCCCTTAACCTTGACTGGGCTCCAGATAGTGTTCGCCCCTGAAATGAAAATTTTGCCCTTTTGGCTCAAATAGAGTAATTTCTTCTTCTTTTCCTCCGTGTGACTCCGAAGTAGCTATAAAATTCAAAACAAGCGTAAAATACATAATTTACAAGAAAAATAGCAAAGAAAGCATAAACAATAGATAGTAAATAGGATGTATTCTACACCCTATCAAAGTCCCACACTTAGACTTTGCTAGTCCTCGAGCAAATCAAACTAAAAACTCACAACTTCAAAGCGTTCAAGCGTCCCAAGCATCCAAAGAGCTATGAGGACATAGTGTTTACGCATGCTAGTAATAAGAAGTTAGAAATACTAAAGAACATATTCTCATTCTTAAATGTTGAGTGAGAAATAACCACACCATAATGAGAGAACGCGTGTTTGAGAAACGATCAATAAGCATTTCGCCTCGACTTCGCCTCACCAAAAAGGATTTTATGATAATTGCACTCAAAAAAGACGTTTTTTTTTTTATATGGGTCTTGATCGGTTGTCACCCGGTCAAAAATAATTTCACTTTCTTGCTTCACTAAAATAAAGTAGTATGCAATAAGAAAGAGTTCGTATCCACAGAGAGGCTTATGTTGTTATGCAAATTTTCAGTTTCTTAGTAACCAAGGGGGGATGTTGATGTTTCAAAGCAATAAAAATAAATTGAAAGCAAAGTAATAATAAAATTTATCAATAAGGAGGAAGTATTGGTCACGGGATAGTTTCATTCACAAACTCGAATTATCAACAATGACTAGAATTGAAATTTTAATCTCTCATTTACTAAAAGTCCTAGGATACCTTGATCGCAAGAGTATCCCGCTAATTCCCTGATTTCATCACAACCACATTAAAAGATGCATATGTGAATTCTTTCTAGAAAGCAACCTAAAGTGTAAAAGCACAATTAAGTTTAACTCCCTAAAAGCAATAAGTTTTCTGGAATAAGACTAATCAAGGCAACCAAAATGTGTAAAAGCACTAATTCGATTTAACCCAAGTTACGATTCATATGTGACTAGTAAGATATATCACTACAAGCACTACCCACATTTATGCTACTCAAAATCAGGGATAGACAACGTTTTCGTATTGAAAGCCCTAATATAGCTCTAGATATGAAAGTAGATCGGATTGATTAGGACTCAACCAAACAAACTATCAAATCATAAACATTATAAACCATGAATCATAATCAATAAATTACTGAGACAAAACTAATACATTGAATCAAATCTTATTTGTGAAATCCACTTATTATCCCATAACCAATAATAGGTATTTAGTTACTCATAGTATTTTTATTCAACATAATTATTATCAAAAATAAGATGAAGAACATGTAAAATAAAATGGAAGCAAACCCTAGTAGAATCGCTCTCCTCCAAAACTCCAGTAGAAAAATACGTGATAATAAAAAAAATAGAAACTCCTTCTTCTTATAGCCTTCACACTTTCCAAAATTAGGTCTTCAAAGTCCATCACCAAAAAGTCCACCAAGCCCATGAACCATGTGTGAGAAACCCATGTGAAAATATATCCCAAAAATGTGCTCGCCGGAAAACTGGTATTGTGGCCAGAAATCGGCCGGAAAACAGCTCCGGTGACCGGCAAAGTCCGCCCGGTCACCGGGTCAACGAGTCAGGACCAGCTGGTCAACTCTGGTCAGAACTGGATCGGAACGGGTGAACTCGGATCAGAACTGGGTCAACATCAGTCAGGTCTGAGTCATAGTGAATCAGGGCTGACTCTGGTTAGCTAACTGGTTGTCAGGCCAACCTGCCAGGCCTGGTCTCTGCAGTTGTGCAGCTTACGTACACTGACCGATGGCCGTGTGTTGCTATACCTTCTCCCCCCGCAACTCGGCTTCACTGCGTTTGCTCACTACAAAGACAGACCCAAGCTGCCCGGCTCCTTCCTATTCAACACAATCTCCAAGCATTGTTGCAAGCATCTCAACTCCTCTCTCGCCTAGCTATTTAGGTCCTCCCCGTAATCACCATTATTGCAACTCAATTTCATTCACTTCCATTACCAAAACCACAAACAACCCGAGTCATTCCTCGCTATCACTTGCAATACCTCCACTGCAATTTCATCACATAAATCTCCCAAAGACCTGACTTCAATTAATAAACCGGCAATACCTCCTACAGCCTACCTTGGACCACCTGCAATATTACCTCAGGCCAGGCCAACCTCAGCTCACTCCATGGCAGCACTTCAATCATCAACAGCTTCACCTGCAGACCCTAGGTTCACTTTCTTCCCCCCATTTTCAGTCCAAGCTGCGATTTGCAAACACCAATAGTGCAACCGGACTGCAATCAATTGAGCCTGCATCCACCTCCTTTGGCACCACCACTGTCGACTTAGCACCCACATCATTAATCACCTCCACTGCCGAGTAAGTCCACAGCATTGCACAAAACAGCACCATCAAACCTGAGTCTTTACATTCACTTGAACAACACCCTCACCTCAGGCTAGCAATTCAGGGTTCAATCCCCTGGCTCATGTAGCTTACCACCAGACCCACTCTCTCCTCAGCCAAGACAGCCTCCATATGTGGCTATACTCCCTTGCAGCACAACTTACAGCCCTGCCAATTCTCTTCTAAGCTCACAGCTCAGTTAACACCTCAACAGACTCAAGCACATCCTTCACTTCGTAGGCTCCATCGGCCACCACAACTTCTACTTTATAACACGGCTCCACTTTGCACCTGCCCAAGCCATTCACAAGATCTACCCGAGCACGAGCTCAATCTACACCACATTGCAACACAACCTAACATTCCAACCCCGAGCCAATTCAACAGCAATTCCATGGGCAACATGTTTGAAACTTCACACAATTGAACCTTGGCAATGACTTTGAGGGCAACATCATCTTTTCTTGACATTTCGTGGTAAACCCATTTCTTGTCAATACTCATCACATCCGGACTCATGAAATTGCCACTAAGATCGATTTCATTTCAAATAAGTTAACCTGAACTTCCTTGCTGAATCTCACAGTCACCCTAGCTTCTCTCAATTCAGCTCAAATCGACATCAGCAACTGGATGCACCAGATCTAGTTCACACCCACTCTCTGCCAACAGTCTCCATTTACATCATCGTTTCTCGCCATTAACAGCCATCGGTTCAGGGGGGGGGGGAAAAGAAAACAATCTCTGAAGCTCTCATGGCTGCCTCACTTCCCTCTCTCGATCTGGTTTCGGTGAAACTAATAATTGAGAAATATTTTCTCAATTTTTTGGGCGATGTAAGAAGAGCCATTAGCTCTAAGCGCCCTGAATTAGATAAGGGCCACCTCCATTACTTTGGCTGTCGGTTCCGGGTAGCAACCGCAGCCTAATTCTCTTTCCAATTATCAGTTTTAGACAACTAACAATTCATTCGTCCGCTCCCTCGCCGCGTCTCAGCCTGCTCCACATATAGCTTGCCTGTGAATTGACCTCCTCGCTCCATTTAGCTCAATTTGGATAATTTCTTCTTCTTTTCCTCCGTGTGACTCCATTGCACCTATAAAACTCAAAAGCAAACATAAGATACATAATTCACACGAAAAATAGCAAAGAAAGCATAAACTCTATATAGTAAATACGGTGTATTCTACACCTATCAGATTCCCCCACACTTAGACTTTGCTAGTCCTCGAGCAAATCAAACAAAACAATAAAATACAACAACTCCGTGACGTCGAGGCTACGGTTAATTTTAGCATAAATAACAAGCCTTTAAACCCCTAGGTGTCCCTAGTGGACGAGTTATAGTCTCGTGAGGGTTTACTAGAGATATACCCACAAAACCTATATTTCAAACTCCGTCTATTCGTGACAAATCAATGAATGAATCCAAATTGACTACAGGAGGAGGTACCTTGCAAATTCAATTCAATTATTAGTAAATAAACTCTAATTAGATAGTTGAACAAGCCACAATACTCGGAAACTAACAAACCACAATCACAATGAAAAGATTAAGAAGATGGATAAGATGTAGATGTTGGCGAATATTCACAAGTGTTCGATGTTTCCCATATCTGTCTGAAGGTCACTGCTAAGATGAACCTAATCCTATTGGATTGAGCTACTGGTGTTGAATGCTACATCAAATCAATTGGCATATACAAGGGAACCAAAAGTGACTTTATTCAACACAATAATATATATATATTTTTTTTTTTTTTTTTTTTGATTGGATTTGGATCCAATTTTTTAGACGGCATGATTAGATCTTTTGGATCCAAGCGCATGCTTCTTGTCGGCAAGTACATGATAGTTGCCTTGGATCCCGCATTCCACGCTTGTTTAGGCGACGGAGACGGGGACTACGTTTCACACATCTTGCTATTCCCAAGTGTCTTTTTATTCCATTTTGGTCTAATAGGTCGGTCTTTTTTTTTTTTTTTTTTTTTTTTTTCAATTTTTTTTTCTTTTTCTAGTAACTCAACCACTCTATTCATCCTAGCAGCAATAACAACTCGATTTTTAGTGACCCACCAAAGCACTTAGAGAACAATAGAAAAATATGGAAAAATAAAAATAGCATGTGATATGGTGATATTCCGAGATATGGTAACAACTATCATATAATTTATGATTTCATGAGCTATGTTCGTCCCTTTTAGTTAATTGGTTCCTCAACTCCTGCATTCAAAATGGTTCCATCCACTAATGGTGTCATCCTAAAGGCACAAGTTTCTAGATTTTGGCGTAAAAGTTCAAAAAGCACAATTTTTTTTTTTTTTTTTTTTTTTTTTTTTTTTTCATGGCATAAAACTACTAAACGCATAAAACAAACTATACAAACATATAAATGCTCCCCCACACTTAAACTTTACATTGTCCTCAATGTAAAATTGAATCATCCAAAGAAGGTTCAAGGTGGGAAATTCCATAAATGATATGCAAAAACAAGAAAATAAAGATAAAATGCTTAAAAATAAAAAGATAAAGGGAAAGATACAAAACCGGTGGGTTGCCTCCCACTTAGCGCTTGGTTTAAAGTCGTCAGCCCGACTATCTCCTTGCTTGCAAAGCCTTAGCTAGGGTCCCATGCATTATGGACACCCGAATGAACATCACTTGGATACCGCATGACTTCAAACATGTTGAAGCGAATTATCTCCTCATCAAACTTCATAGTGAGTATTCCCGCGTCCACATCAATGACGGTTTTAGCCGTCTTCATGAAAGGTCTCCCAAGCGGCGGGGGTATGGACACATCCGAACCATCATCCATTTCTAGAACACAAAAATCAGTTTGGAAAAACTAGTTGGTTCACCTGCACAAGGACATCCTCAATAATACCCCTAGGGTAGACATTAGAACGATCCGCAAGTTCAAGCACAATATTAGTTGGTTTCAAGGGACCCAACTTTAAAGACCTATAAATAGATCTTTGGCATGATATTCACGGATGCTCCTAAGTCAAGCATAGCCTTACCAATCTTTGTGTTACCAATCTCTACGGGTATAGTGAAACTACCGGATCCTTGCATTTGGGTGGGAGTTTCTTTTGCAAGACCGCCGAAGCGTTTTCCCCCACACTCATAACCTCATTACCGGTTAGCTTTTTCTTCTTGGTACACAAGTCCTTCAAAACCTTCGCATATTTGGGAACTTGCTTGATAACATCAATGAGTGGAATGTTTACATGAAGCTTCTTGAAGATATCTAAAATCTCCTTTTCTAATTCCTCCTTCTTAGAACTTGCAAATCATGAGGAAAAGGCATAGGAGGAACATAAGTAGAAATAGGAGTTTTAGAGTTGGAATTAGGTACCTCGAAGTTTGGGGAAAATCAGCATTCTTTTCCTCCAAAACAGGTTCCTTTTGGGCCTCCATATCACCCACATCAACAATTTCAGGTTGCACAAGTTGTGTACCGCTTCTCAATGTAATAGCACTAACATTCTCTCTTGGGTTGATAGGTTGAGACGGAAGTCTCCCACTATTTTGTGCCTTCAAATTGTTGATATCAATCGCCATGGAAGCCACTTGAGTCTGCAAATCCTTGATAGCACTCTTAGTTTCTTGTTGGCTTTCTTTGAACATGGTCGAAATACCTTGCATCATTGCTTTAAGCTTTTCATCGATGTCGAACCTTGGTTTTGCATTGGTTGTTGTTATTCTTTGAAATGGTTGTTGTTGTGGTTGAAACCCGCTTGGACGGTTGAAAGTAGGTTGTGAAACCGCACCTTGATTGTTGGCATAGCTAAAGTTGGGATGATCTCTCCATCTGGATTGTACGTGTTTGAGTACGGATCATACCGTCTTTCTTTGATTTGGAAAGACCGCATTAGCTTGCTCCAACCCTTCACCATGTGAAGGTAAAATAACCGCAGCCATCCTTTGCATCATGTGCTCCATGTTATCCATCCTTTGCTCACGGTGTGATGCTAATGAATCGTTAACTTCATGCACTTGCCTAACCATTGGTTCACCTCTTGTGTAGAATTGTCTGCGAGTTTGCAGCCATGCTTTCAATCAACTCGGCAGCTTGGGCCACCGTCTTGTTCACTAGTGCACCACCACCATTTGCATCTAGAAGATATCTATCACTTGATTGAAGACCTTCGTAGAAGTATTGGATTATCATAGCATCACTAACTTGATGGTGTGGACAGCTTGCAACCAATCTCTTGTATCTCTCCCAACATTCATACAATGATTCTCCCACATGTTGCTTTATTCCACAAATCTCTTTGCGAATTTGAGTGGCCATAGACGCGGGAAAATACCTCTCTAGAAAGATTTTCTTCAAACCGTTCCATGTAGTGACACTCCCGGGTGGCAAACAATACAACCAATCCTTAGCGCTGTCCACCATAGAAAATGGAAAAACTTTCATCATTGCACCATTGACTTGATCTCATTTGGAAGCATAGCCTTGACAATGGTATAGAACTCCATGAGATGCTTGTTTGGGTCCTCATTCGCCATACCATGAAACTTTGGCAACTCCTAAGCAGCCCCGGCTTGATCTCAAAAGTGGAGTTTGTTTGGATACACCATTGTTGTGCATCAAGCCTATGAGAAGCCAAATCCTTGAGTGTACGGTTTGCATTGTCACCCATTGTTTCTTCCTCTTCAATTAGTGGTTCTCCTACGAATGGAACCTCTTCTTCTTCTAGTTGTAACTCTTCTTCCTCTTCTCGATGAAGAGCTTCGTGCTCTACTTCCGAGACTTGTTCTTCCGTTGTGTCTTGCCTTGGTTGGAGTATTGTGCCTCTTCGAGTAGCTATCCCGCACCTTTGATAATTCCAATCTTTGGAAGCCAGGGATTAGTACCTGAAAAACAATTCTCGCAAACAAGTGAGAAACAAGACAATAAACGAAAAGCAAGTATAAAAACAGAAATTGTAAAAAGAAACTAAAACTTAATAACAAGCCGTATGCCTCCCCGGCAGCGGCGCCAAAATTTGATCGGTTGTCACCCGGTCAAAAATAATTTCACTTTCTTGCTTCACTAAAATAAAGTAGTATGCAATAAGAAAGAGTTCGTATCCACAGAGAGGCTTATGTTGTTATGCAAATTTTCGTTTCTTAGTAACTAAGGGGGATGTTGATGTTTCAAAGCAATAAAAATAAATTGAAAGCAAAGTAATAATAAAATTTATCAATAAGGAGAAAGTATTGGTCACGGGATAGTTTCATTCACAAACTCGAATTATCAACAATGACTAGAATTGAAATTTTAATCTCTCATTTACTAAAAGTCCTAGGATACCTTGATCGCAAGAGTATCCCGCTAATTCCCTGATTTCATCACAACCACATTAAAAGATGCATATGTGAATTCTTTCTAGAAAGCAACCTAAAGTGTAAAAGCACAATTAAGTTTAACTCCCTAAAAGCAATAAGTTTTGGAAGAAGACTAATCAAGGCAACCAAAATGTGTAAAAGCACTAATTCGATTTAACCCAAGTTACGATTCATATGTGACTAGTAAGATATATCACTACAAGCACTACCCACATTTATGCTACTCAAAATCGGGATAGACAACGTTTTCGTATTGAAAGCCCTAATATAGCTCTAAATATGAAAGTAGATCGGATTGATTAGGACTCAACCAAACAAACTATCAAATCATAAACATTATAAACCATGAATCATAATCAATAAATTACGAGACAAAACTAATACATTGAATCAAATCTTATTTGTGAAATCCACTTATTATCCCATAACCAATAATAGGTATTTAGTTACTCATAGTATTTTTATTCAACATAATTATTATCAAAAATAAGATGAAGAACATGTAAAATAAAATGGAAGCAAACCCTAGTAGAATCGCTCTCCTCCAAAACTCCAGTAGAAAATACGTGATTCTAAAAAAAATAGAAACTCCTTCTTCTTATAGCCTTCACACTTTCCAAAATTAGGTCTTCAAAGTCCATCACCAAAAAGTCCACCAAGCCCATGAACCATGTGTGAGAAACCCATGTGAAAATATATCCCAAAAATGTGCTCATTGAAAAAATCGTATTGTGGCGAGGAAATCGCGGAATCGGCTCCGGTGACCGGCAAAGTCCGCCCGGTCACCGGGTCAACGAGTCAGGACCAGCTGGTCAACTCTGGTCAGAACTGGATCGGAACGGGTGAACTCGGATCAGAACTGGGTCAACATCAGTCAGGGCGAGTCATAGTGAATCGGGGCGACTACGGTTAGCTAAGCGGTTGTCGAGGCCAACTGCCGGCCTGGTCTCTGCAGTTGTGCAGCTTCTGTGCACAGCCCTGATGGCTGTGTTGCTATACCTTCTCCCCCTGCAACTCAGCTTCACCTGCAGCTGCTCACTACAGCACAGCCAAGCTGCCAGCTCCTTCCCTATTCAACACAATCTCCAGCATTGTTGCCAGCATCTCAACTCCTCTCTGCCTAGCTATTTCAGTCCTCCCTGTAATCACCATTATTGCAACTCAATTTCATTCACTTCCATTACCAAAACCACAAACAACCTGAGTCATTCCCTGCTATCACTTGCAATACCTCCAGCCTGCAATTTCATCACATAAATCTCCCAGCACCAGCTTCCAATTAATAAACCAGGCAATACCTCCTACAGCTGCACTGGACCACCTGCAATATTACCTCAGGCCAGGCCAACCTCAGCTCACTCCATGGCAGCACTTCAATCATCAACAGCTTCACCTGCAGACCCTAGGTTCACTTTCTTCCCCCCATTTTCAGTCCAAGCTGCAGTTGCAAACACCAATAGTGCAACCCAGACCTGCAATCAATTGAGCTGCATCCACCTCCTTTGGCACCAGCCTGTCAGCTTGGCACCAGCATCATTAATCACCTCCAGCTGCCCGTAAGTCCACAGCATTGCACAAAACAGCACCATCAAACCTGAGTCTTTACATTCACTTGAACAACACCCTCACCTCAGGCTAGCAATTCAGGGTTCAATCCCCTGGCTCATGTAGCTTACCACCAGACCCACTCTCTCCTCAGCCAAGACAGCCTCCATATGTGGCTATACTCCCTTGCAGCACAACTTACAGCCCTGCCAATTCTCTTCTAAGCTCACAGCTCAGTTCACACCTCAACAGACTCAAGCACATCCTTCACTTCAGAGGCTCCATCAGCCACCAGCTTCTACTTTATAACACAGCTCCACTTTGCACCCTGCCAAGCCATTCACAGCATCTACCCGAGCCTGAGCTCAATCTACACCACTGCAACACAACCTAACATTCCAACCCTGAGCCAATTCCAACAACAATTCCATGGGCAACATGGTGAAACTTCACACAATTGAACCTTGGCAACAGCTTCAGGCAACATCATCTTTTCTTGACATTTCAGGGTAAACCCATTTCTTGTCAATACTCATCACATCCAGACTCATGAAATTGCCACTAAGATCGATTTCATTTCAAATAAGTTAACCTGAACTTCCTTGCTGAATCTCACAGTCACCCTAGCTTCTCTCAATTCAGCTCAAATCGACATCAGCAACTGGATGCACCAGATCTAGTTCACACCCACTCTCGCCAATGTCTCCATTTACATCATCGTTTCTCGCCATTAATGACCATCGGTTCGGGGGGGAAAAAGAAAACAATCTCTCTCTGAAGCTCTCATGGCTGCCTCACTTCCTCTCTCTCGATCTGGTTTCAGGTGAAACTAATAATTGAGAAATATTTTCTCAATTTTTGGGCAGTGTAAGAAGAGCCATTAGCTCTAAGCGCCCAGAATTAGATAAGGGCCACCTCCAATTACTTTGGCCTGTCGGTTCCAGGTAACCGACAGCCTAATTCTCTTTCCAATTATCAGTTTTAGACAACTAACAATTCATTCGTCCGCTCCCTCGCCGCGTCTCAGCCTGCTCCACATATAGCTTGCCTGTGAATTGACCTCCTCGCTCCATTTAGCTCAATTTGGATAATTTCTTCTTCTTTTCCTCCGTGTGACTCCATTGCACCTATAAAACTCAAAAGCAAACATAAGATACATAATTCACACGAAAAATAGCAAAGAAAGCATAAACTCTATATAGTAAATACGGTGTATTCTACACCTATCAGGTCTCACATGTGTGCAGGTAGGAATGAAGAAAGAAATCCTGCAACACGTTGAATGGTAGGAAGGACAACTTCCGAAATATTTTTTAAAAACCCACATCTTTTAATATTTTGAAAAACCATTTTTCTGACGATCTCTAAGAAAGGAAATCAACCAATATTATCGAGGATGAGATTACTTACTCACTTTCACATCCGATCGCCAATTATGATAACACCACTCTCACGGCATCCAATAGAAACGTCTTCCGCTCCTCGTCTTGATCTCCTTGGTCTTCGTCTTCGGTTTCAACTATTGGTGATAAATTCTCGAATTTCATAAATCCTTAACAATTTATAACTCTTTTTACCTTAAATCCTTGTCGCTTGAAACTTCCTTATAGATTTTCCTTCCCCACGGCTTATTAACAAAATAAATATTTCTCTTGTTTTTTTTTTTTTTTTTTTTTTTTTATTTTTTAAATTTTTTTTTTTTTTTTATTAAATTTTAAATTTTTTTTTTAAGAAAACAAGAGAAATAAAATACAAAAACAAACCGTGGCCGTGGGAGAAGTATTTTACCGCTCGATTCTTCACAACTTGTATCGCCTCAAAATCATAAACTTCAATAATTCTCACCTTTTGATTTTCTTTGCTCTTCATTGTAAGTCCTCAACATATATGTAAAAATATGCTCTTTGTATGTTGCTTTGCTTGAATATGAAATTTGCTCTTTTTCTCGTTCCATTGCTTGTAAACCTTAAACTTCTTCAACTTTCCTTGTAGATTTTGATGTCGCTCCTTGTTGATGATGAGAGTGTTTCTATGGATCCGTTGTTGTGGAGAGAATTGTGCTAACTGCAAATCGAACTACAAGAAGGAAGCTTTCATCTATAGACGTCACCCTTGTGATTGACAAAATTAGCACTCAAGAGATCAAAGAGTAGTGCTTCTATTGGTGGGAGGTTGGGTAGCTCACCATTCTACCCGGAATTAACGTACGGTGACACACACTCAAAAGAAAGCTCTTTAGTAGATGGAAAAATTTCTGGTCGGTGCCTCACATGATATGAATATGGGTAGTCTCCACTAATGATTGATCAGCAACTCTAATAATGCATTTCTCCCTGCACCAAATTTGCATCACCAGCATGATTAAATCCATTATTTAACACTCTAACAAGCAAGAAATCCGAATGTAGTTCTCTAACATTTCCAAGTTCAATTATGTCGGTCAAAATCTCTATGTAAACATACCTAGAAGTATGCTAGTGACTCTAAAATCTCTAAAAGTTGAAGTTTTATGTAAAACTTTTTTTTTTAAATAAATAAATACATGTTTAACCACTCCCCCACACTTAAACCTTACATTGTCCTCAATGTAATTGAATCGTCCTAGTAAAGTCAAGGTGGGAAATTTTAACATGATAAAGAAATAACAAAAAGCAAAAGGATAAGAAATACAAAACCTATGGGTTGCCTCCCATGAAGCGCTTGTTTTAACGTCGACGGCCCGACTTAGCTCTTGCTGCACATTACTCCTCCAGAGGGAGTGAATCTCCAAGTGTAAGTTCATCCAAATTCACATAAGCGATGTTCTCATAGTATGGCTTCAATCTATGGCCGTTGACTTTGGAAACCGAATTGTCTCTAAGACTAGTAATTTCAACTGCACCATGAGGAAAAACATTAGTAACAACATATGGTCCAATCCAACGGGACCTTAACTTCCAGGAAATAGTTTAAGGCGAGAATGATATAAAAGGACTTTTTGTCCCACGATGAAGCTTTTACGAGAAATCATCTTGTCATGAAAAGCTTGGTCTTTTCCTTGTAAATACGGGCACTCTCGTAAGCATCATTACGTATCTCCTCTAGCTCATTTAGTTGTAATTTCTTTTGTTTTCCCGCTTCATCATACTCCATTGAATTTCTTTATCGCCCAATAAGCCTTATGTTCAAGTTCAACCGGAAGATGACAAGCCTTACCATAAACCAACCGATATGGAGACATACCAATCGGTGTCTTATACGCCGTTCTATACGCCCAAAGTGCATCGTTGAGCTTAAAGCTCCAATCTTTCCTTGTCGTATTCACCGTTTTCTCAAGAATTGACTTGATCTCACGATTTGAAATTTCCGCTTGTCCACTAGTTTGTGGATGGTAAGGCGTACCAATTTTGTGTGTTATGTTGTACTTCTTGAGGAGAGCGTGGAAAGCCTTCTTGAAATGTGAACCTCCATCGCTTATCACCACTCTCGGTGTACCATGCCTTGTGAATATGTTTTCTCTTACAAAATCACAAACAACTTGAGAGTCATTAGTCTTGGTGGCTCTAGCCTCCACCCATTTCGAAACATAATCTACGGCAAGAAGTATATAAAAGTTTCCATTCGAATTGACAAAAGGGCCCATAAAATAAATACCCCACACATCAAAAATCTCAACGGCGAGAATTGGTGTGAGTGGCATTTGATTTCGAGCACCTAGATTGCCCGTTCGTTGACATCTATCACACGATTTACAAAAAACATATGAATCTTCGAACAAGGTGGGCCAATAAAATCCACTCTCGAGAACTTTGAGAGCCGTACGTTTAGAACCGAAATGGCCACCACAAGCAAAAGTGTGGCAAAAGGAGAGGATGGATTGAAATTCGGAGTTAGGCACGCACCTTCGCATTATTTGATCAACGCCATATTTCCATAAGTATGGTTCATCCCACACATATTGCTTAGCTACCTTCTTAAGTTTCATCTTTTGGAAATTAGACATTATACTAGGTACTTTCCTTGTCACCAAGTAATTCACTATATCCGCATACCAAGGTGTTGATTCTTCCATGGAGAAAAGTTGTTCGTCCAGGAAGCGGTCATGTAATGGAAGTTCCTCTTGAGACATAACAAGTCTACTAAGATGATCCGCAACGGTATTCTCCACACCCCTCTTATCAAGAATTTCTATGTCGAACTCTTGTAACAATAAGATCCACAGGATTAATCTTGGCTTAGCTTCTTTCTTCTTTATTAAGTGTCTTAGTGCGGCATGATCGGAATACACAATAACCTTTGTACCCACCAAGTATGATCGAAATTTTTCCAATGCAAAAACTATAGCCAATAACTCCTTTTCCGTGGTAGAATAATTGATTTGTGCATCATTAAGGGTCCTAGATGCATTAGATAACATGGGACAACTTGTCCACTCTTTGACCCAAAACGGCTCCAACCGTATAATCACTAGCATCACACATTAATTCAAATGGAAGATTCCAATCCGGTGACTTGATGATCGGCGCACTTGTCAACATTTCCTTCAATTTGTCAAAAGCATCCTTGCATTCCTTGTTGAAGTCAAAAGGCACCTCCTTTTGTAATAACCTGCACATCGGCATGGAGATTTTGGAGAAATCCTTGATAAACCGCCTATAGAAACATGCATGACCAAGAAAAGAACGGATCTCCCTCACCGAAGTGGGATATTGTAAGTTTCTTATTAAATTTATCTTTGACTTGTCCACTTCGAGCCCTCGAGAGGACACAATGTGACCAAGTACTATGCCGTGGTTTACCATAAAGTGACATTTCTTCCAATTAAGGACAAGGTTTGTGTCTATGCATCGTTTAAGAACTAGTTCAAGGTTGTTTAAACATCCATCAAAAGAATTGCCATAAACACTAAAGTCATCCATAAATACCTCGATGATGCGCTCCACATAATCCGAGAATATACTTACCATGCATCTTTGAAAAGTAGCCGGCGCATTGCAAAGGCCAAACGGCATCCGTCTATATGCAAACGTTCCAAACGGACAAGTGAAAGTGGTCTTCTCTTGGTCCTCCGGTGCAATAACAATTTGGTTGTATCCCGAATAACCATCCAAGAAGCAATAATAAGAATGCCCCGCTAACCGCTCCAACATTTGATCAATAAAAGGTAAAGGAAAGTGATCCTTCCGGATTGCGGAATTAAGCTTTCTATAATCAATGCACACTCTCCAACCGGTTTGAACTCTTATAGGAACAAGTTCATCGTCTTGATTTCGAACAACCGTGACTCGGACTTCTTTGGTACCACTTGTACAGGACTAACCCCTTCTTGCTATCGGAAATTGGGTAGATTACCCCCACACTTAGCAATTTGAGTATCTCTTTCTTCACAACCTCCATCATGGGAGGATTAAGACGACGTTGAGCATCACGTACCGGCTTCACGTTCTCTTCCATTAGAATCCTATGCATGCACATGGATGGACTAATGCCTTTGATGTCCGCAATTGTCCACCCAATAGCTGTTTTATGCTCTCTCAAGACTCTAAGCAAACGGTCTTCTTGTACCGGTGTGAGGTTCTTTGCAATAATCACCGGAAGCTCATCTCCATCTCCCAAGAAATCATACTTCAAATGGTCCGGAAGCGGCTTCAATTCTAGTTTGGGCGCCTTCACAATAGATGGTACAAGTATTTCATCATTCACGGGTAGAGAAATATATGAAACATTACCCTTTTTGGCTTCTTGCAATATCGCCAAGGCACCACACATCTCCACCAATTCCTTGGAGATTTCAACATCCAAGTTAGACAAGCCGTGGACGTCCAATTCAATGCTCTTTTGCAACACCACATCAAGTTCATCCTCTTGATTCAATTCCACCATTTGTTGCGCTAATGAATCAACCACATCAATGGAGTAAACGGAATGCACATCACTTGGGTAGTGCATGGCTTCAAATATGTTAAAGTGTATTATCTCCTTGTCGAATTCCATAGTGAGTGTACCCTTATCAACATCAATCTTCGTCTTTGCGGTCTTCATAAATGGCCTCCCAAGAAGTAAAGAAGTAGATGATCGGTTCTCATTATTATCCATATCCACCACAAAGAAGTCCACTTTGGAAAAATAAGCTCATTTACTTGCACTAGCACGTCTTCTACAAGCCCCTTTGGGTATATGTTAGACTTGTTCGCTAATTGGATAATAACTCTTGTCTCTTTCAAAGGTCCAAGATTCAAGGAGTCATATATTTGGCCGACATCACACTAATGGAAGCACCCAAGTCAAGTAAAGCATGTTCAAACCTTTTCTTACCAATAGTAATTGGCACCGTGAAACTACTTTGTAGGCATCTTCTTTAATAGCATAGCCGACGCACTCTCGCCAACTTTAGTAATTTCATTATCAAGCAACCTATCCTTCTTGATGCATAATTCCTTCATGAACTTGGCATACCTTGGAATTGTCTTGATGGCCTCAATGAATGGGATGTTGATTTCAATCTTCTTGAAAATATCCATGAGTGCCTTGTCTTGAGCTTCTTTCTTGGATTTAGCAAAACGACTAGGAAAAGGAGGTGGAGTAGTGAAAGTAGGAACCGGTTCCTTGGATTGGTCGGTTGGTGTTGAATTCTCCTTTGGTGCGGCTTCCTCCTTTTCTTTGACTACCTCAATAGCTTCTTCATGATGACTTGGACCCTCCACTTCGTAAAGTAACCGCATTAACATTCTCTCTTGGATTCACAAATGGTTGTGAAGGAAGTTTTGTGGATGCTTGAGATTTTAATAGGTTCACATCGGTCGCCAATTGTCCCATTTGAGTTTGTAAATCCTTGATGGCCGAATCGGTATTTTGTTGGCTTTGTTGGAACATAGAAGTAAGACCTTGTATACCTTGCATTAACGCATTGAGCTTGTCATCATTCAAAGAATCTCGCTCCTTGACTTGTTGTGATTGGAATTGTTGAGGTTGAAAGCGTGATTGTTGAAAACCGCCTTGTTGCGCATATGGATTAGGAGCCGCCGCTTGCTTATTTGCATAACTAAAGTTGGGATGATCCTTCCAACCGGGATTATAGGTATTGGAGTATGGATCGTACCTTGGCCTTTGATTTGGATATAAAGCATTGACTTGTTCGGTCTCACCATCCGGAATAATTACCGCGGCCATCCTTTGAATCATTATCTCCATGTTACCCATTCTTTGATCAAGATGTGACGATGAATCACTAACTTCATGCACTCGCCTAACCATTGGTTCATCCCTTGTGTAGAATTGTTGCGAGTTTGCCGCCATACTTTCAATCAACTCGGTAGCTTGGGTCACCGTCTTGTTCACTAGTGCACCACCACCCCGGCGTCAAGAAGAGACCTATCACTTGGGTTGAGAGCTTCGTAGAAGTATTTGAGTATCATAACATCGCTGAATTTATGGTGTGGACAGCTTGCCACCAACCTCTTGTATCGCTCCCAACATTCATACAACGACTCTCCCACATGTTGTTTCAATCCACAAATATCCTTGCGAATTTGAGTAGCTTTGGATGCGGGAAAATATCTCTCGAGGAAAAGTTTCTTCATCCCATTCCATGTTGTGATACTTAGGAAGGCAAATAATATAACCATTCCTTAGCATTGCCCGCCAAAGAAAACGGAAAGCTTTCAACATTGCTCCATCCGCATTAGTCTCAGGGTGGAAGCATAGCCAAAACTATGGTATAGAAGTCCATAAGATGTTTGTTTGGGTCCTCATTCACCATGCCATGGAACTTTGGTAACTCTCTAATCAACCCGGCTTGATCTCGAAGGTTGAGTTAGTTTGGATACACCATTGTTGTGTATCGAGCTTGTGAGATGCTAGGTCCTTGAGTGTACGATCAGCCATCGTTTCTTCCTCTTTGTCCGAATCGTGAAATCACTTGATGAAGAAGGAGGAAGTGGAGTGTTAACCGCTCGAATGAAATCCTTTAGTTGAGTCCGGATCGAAGACGTATTGGACTCGGTCTGCCCTTTTAAGCATTCACCAAAGGTATAACACCGAAACAAGATTCTCAAAAACTAAGTTAGATACGGTATAGAATCTAACAAAGCAAGAATAAAGCAAAAGAAAAATAAAGACAACTAAAATCGTCCGCTGCTCCCCCAGCGGCGCCAAAATTTGATGCGTGTCGTAGGTGCAATCAAATTAATTAATATTTCCACTCAATTAAAAATAATATAATGGAAGTCAAGTTCGTTCCCACGAGGAGCAAGATTCTAGTTGTAAAAATTGTCACAAAAAAAGGGGGATGTATAAAGCAAAAGAAAATAAACAAAGCAATTAAAAGATAAAGTTGAAATCAATAAGAGAGACAAGATCAAGGAATCATTCTTCGTTGCAAAACAATGATTAAAGTTATGTTCTTTTCTACTTGTTATTAGTCACAAATTATCACCAACCGTAGGTAAAGCAGCTAGATCAGTGCTAAACCCCTAAATCCCTTGTATCACCGGATACGGAAGTTCTCGACTACGGATTCTATTTACCAAACCACCTAGTAGTAGATCACTCTAGATGTAATTTAAATAAACGCATTAAGATTTATGAACTTATTAGGTCAATATTAGTAGTTAGACTCTTAGATCAAGGTCTACTTGCTAACGTTGTTTTCACACACAATTGCTCCACGGAATCCCTCCGCAAGGTCTCGTGTTTGCTACTTATGTAAAGAGTCAAGAAACGATTACTTATCCCCTAACTTTCACTAGCTTTAGATCAAATTAACAAATCAATTTAGCGTGCACTCTAAACAATCTATCAATCAATCATGAATGAATAAACATTCCTATTAGTAAAAACAAACGATAATCATGTGAAAAACTTCAAGATAGAATTGAAACAAAACTCAAATCATGTATTAAGAACTAGGAATTCATCCTCAATCAATAAGAAAATTAGCTACTCATGTTTTTGAAATTCACACAAAATAATTAAAAGGAGAATTTTCAAGTTCACACAAATAATTAAGAAGAATTGAAAGCAAAAACACAAGTGTTGTGTGTGTAGAGAGGTGTGAAAAAGATGTAGAAAACTTCTCTATTTATAGGCTTCAATATTCTCCAAATCTTCCAAGGAATAGAACCCTTTCCTTTAGCAATTCAATTTCCAAGTCCAAGCCTTTCTCAAATCTTCTATCTTCTCTTTCCAAATTTTAGCCCAATTCCACAAACCCATGAGTTTAGATGATTCTAGAGAATTCTCCACAAATTTTCATCCAATTTCCAAATTTAAGTTTTCACACCCATGAGAAGAATCCACACAAAATTCAGTAATTTTGGTCGTAGGAAAAGCTGGTATTATGGTAGGAAGTTGGTAGGAATCCGGCAAGAATAGTCACCACGGTCACCTGAATTCTTCGCACGCCAGGTATATTCGACGGAATATTCCGTCAGTCCACCGTTAGGACTAACGGTCAAAATGTCAAACTGTTAGTCAATCGGGTCAAGGCAGATGATGAGTTAGCTTCTATTCAGCTTCTGATTCAGCTGATTGGTCTAACTGGGTTGAGTTGGATCGGCTCATCGGGTTGACTCGCCTGAGTTGTAGGGCTAGATCGGTCATCGCGCACCAAGGTTAACTCGTCGAGGGAAAATCCGGACAGAGTTCCGTTTGTTTATAGGACATTTCCTAGCCGAATTCAGGAGCTGTTTTTGGGTCTTCTCACGTTAAGAACCTAACATACATCTATCCATTTCATACACATTCAACCGAGCTTCACTTCATAACAACAGCCAATATCAACACCAGGATCGGCCACCATCAGCTCAGCACCACCACCTTCACAGATTCAACCCATTTCTGTATCTGAGCTTTCTTGTATTCAATTTCTCATCGGTTCCAGCAAACCCATCTCAGATTCAATCTCTAATTGCATTATAGCACAAACTCCTCACTACAACTGCAACCACTCGATTCATAACCACAAACCCATCTCAACTTCTTTAACAGAACCATATCCGTCTCTGTCTTCATCTGCTCATCAATCTCTATGGAATTCATCTTCATCTGCTCATCTTTGTCAACACTAAACCACCACCTCCACAATTTCATCACAAACCAAAGACCCATCTCAATTTCAGCTTCATAGCCACAAACCCATTAAATCAAAACAGCGATAAAAACCCAGACTCCATTTTCATTTGGTTTTCAGAGAAAACCCTAACTTCTCCATCTCTATCTTACTCTGAGCTTTGAGCATCATTCTCGACCTTCAACTGCACGAACCCTAATCTTCTACTTCATTAATTCTCTCGATTTTTAACAGCAGAAGCCATCAGATCCCCTTCTCGTCTCGGACTCATTTGTTTCATCAATTACAACTACCAACCATGATTTGCTTTGATTAATCATCTTTTCTACCATAATTTCTCGATCTCTCATCATACTTCCTTCTCTCGGTTTCAACAGCAGCATCCACTGCTCTTAGCTCTCGATTTCAGGCGAAGTGAAAGAGATGAAGAATGAGACACGAGTTTCTCTCAATTTAGGGTTGGTGCGATATGGATAGGTACACCACACAGATAGGACCCGTTAAATACACCCAATGGTAGATGATAAGGGATACCACGATAGGAACCCCTTAACCTTGACTGGGCACGGCTTTAGTACTCCTCCAAAAGAGAGTTGCCCCTTAACCTTGACGGGCTCCGGATAGTGTTCAGCCCCTGAAATGAAAATTTTGCCCTTTTGGCTCAAATAGAGTAATTTCTTCTTCTTTTCCTCCGTGTGACTCCGAAGTAGCTATAAAATTCAAAACAAGCGTAAAATACATAATTTACAAGAAAAATAGCAAAGAAAGCATAAACAATAGATAGTAAATAGGATTTATTCTACACCCTATCAATAACAAAATTCAAAGACTTGATCATCCGCAAGAAACTTATGGAAGTCGAAGACAGAATTATCATGGAGGGCAGCGAAGTCACGAGTAGTGTGGGAGGAAATCAAAATGCCACCATTAAATACTAGTGTTGAAAAAATATGGGAAGCTATACTCTTGATGGAAAACATACCCGCACCATGGAACATGGGGAATGAGCCACCACCAAGTGATAGAAGTCACGAGTTCTGTTCTTACCACCGCTTTGATGGACACTTAACAAATGACTGCAGAAATATAAAAAGAATCATCCTCGAGAATGATTGACCAAGGAAAGCTGAGTCATTTTCTAAAAAGTGAAGAGAAGGTTCAACTGTTACCACCACCGCCTTGAAATGCTGAGAACAAACTCAAGCAAAGGGAAAGAAACATTCGTAATAGAAGTTGGATCGAAAGCTAAAAATTTGTTTTGCAACTCCATTGTACATTCATACCGAAAAATTGAAGATTTTCATGATAATGTTCTCGGTAGGGTTTTCGCGAGGGATGCCGATAATAAAGAAGTGATGAACATCGCGAAGACATCATGATTAAAAGAATGGCAAATGCAGATTATTTCTTTCACCGCAGAAGAGATTCCTGAAGGTAGAGAAACGCATGATAGCCCATTGGTTGTAAAATTGGAAATTAATCCAAAACCTGTAGATGGCGAAGACGATGAAGCAAAGAATTCCTGGGCGATCAATAGACTCTTAATTGATACGTGGAGCTCAGTAGACATTCTTTTTCACCATACTTACAAGACTATGGGTGGGAAGGATGAAGAATTGATACCTTCGACGTATAAAATATATAGTTTCAATGGCACAGCGAATAAGCCTAAAGGAGAAGTTCATATGAGAATACCTTTGCAAGGATTATCAACTGAAATTTTGTTGTTCTGTAGTCGATGTGGAGTCCCCTTATAATGCATTGATCGGAAGGCCATGGTTGCACGAAATTCTGGGCGTAGCGTCGACTTATCATCAGTGTATAAAGTTTCATCATCCTAGCGGTGTCGGAGTTATAAAGGGAGACTGGATGGAAGGACAAAAATGCTATGAGATTGATGTGGAGAGTTGCGAGGAGAGAGCTGCAAAAAGAAAGGGTTGGAAGCAAAATACAAAAGATGAACAAAGAAGAGAAAGGTTGATGGTGGATACCATAGATACAAGAGGTGAAGATACATTGCGAAGCAAGTGCATGAAAACAGCTTGAAAATTATGATGGAAAGGAATCATTAAGAGATTTGAATGATGCGAGAGGCAGAGAGCAAAAGCAAGAGCAAAAAAGTGTAAGAAATGAATAAACAATAATTGAAGAAGAAATACGCGAGAATCTCGCCATCAAGAATGTATGAAAATCTGATTGAAGAATTGAAAAACAAAATGAATAAATAAAGCAAGATTGTGCGATAGCTTCGCAAACAAAATAACAAGAGAAAACCAAAAATGAATGATTGAATGAATTAACAAAAATGAAAGAGTGAGTGAATGGGACGAACCTTTATGGCGTACACCTAGTTCGCGAATGATATTTCGCAAGAGGCAAATTTAAGACCTAAAGTGCGTCATATAAGGGGGTATCTCTTGACATGGCTCAGGAAAAGGTTACACCGCTCCTGGAACCCTGAGTCATGGAGATTTGGGGCCCATGAAAGCCTATCCAGGAGAGATACCTTGGATTTCCAACTATATATATAAGGTTATACCCTAGTTGGACGCCCGAGGGTCTCTTCCAAGGAGTCGATGTATGCTCAAGGCGCCTGGGTACACGGTTGAGCCAAGAGTGCCTCGGGGCATTTGAAGTGTCTCGGCCATTCTTGGCAAGTCTTGGCATATGTTGCACTCGCCCAAGAAAACTCCACTTAGGGTGCAGCCTCGTAACCATAAACCCTATAGGTATAAGGGATAAGAGGTCGCGAAAACAATCAAGTTGTTGTTAAGACCGGATGGGAGGAGCTAGCCTTGTATGGCCGATGTACGCCTCCTTGAAGGGGCAACCAGGAGATGATAAGGGCGGCACCCTCCATTAGGGAGCTGATAAGTGTCACAAGACGGCAATGTCATGGGGCTTTATGTTTGCAAGAAAATTTAGGCCTGTCATATGGTCGCAAATGAAATATCCTGCAGAGGCAAAAATACTAAAGAAATGATAAGACAAGATCAATGGGTCATTACATGAAAGTGTAAGGACGTCCTGCGATCTTGTCGCAAGACGTCAACGTCATGGGATTTTATATTCGCAAGAATATTTAGACCTGTCATATTGATGCAAAATGAGGGGTGGCAAAATAAGACCTTTACCTAGGAAGGCAAAATAAGACCACACAAAAACAATGATAAGACAAGATCAATGGGTCATTACATGAAAATGTAAAGACGTCCTGCGATTTTGTCGCAATGATGAATTTCAACATAAATGATGATAAAATAACACAAGAAATCGAGTAAGCAAACAAGCTTGCGAAAGTACGATTATATTTTTTCATTTATACGTGAAGAATCACAAGAATGATTAGCCATGTAAATTAAGAAGTATCATTACTTAAAGATTATCGACTTGATTTATCTCATATGAAAATAAATAACAGAGGCAAGTATGGGAATGATTAGAATAAAAACTTGTTATTTATTTTCATATGATAAATTTACAATAAGAGATTACAAAATGAAAGGTTAAAAGGATAAATATACAAATATCACAAGAAGAGAAAGGAAAATGGAACAATCTAGCAACTTATGCTTCTTTATCGATTCTTCTTCTTCGCTTACATCACTATCAGAGACATCTGAGCAAGGCATATTATCAGGAATTTCATCGAGAAGACAAGGATATGAAGAAAGAGGAATGTCGTGATCATTGCAAATCTGTTCAATAGTTTGGTTGCGAAAACGAACAGCATCATTATTGAAATTCGCACGATGGTTTGTAGTTGCTTCTTCATCTTAGAATATTTGTCATTGCGAAGAGAGAAGTCTTTTGCAAGTTGCGCTTTCTCAGATTCAAGTTCCTTGATTCTAGTTTGAAATCTCTTCTCAGATTCTGCGAACAAATGACAATGAGTTAGCAGCTTAATAACAGTTTCGTAAAAAAGAAGTGGAAAAATAATGAAGAATAGTAAAACAACCTTCTCTGTCAGAAATCATATCTTTAACCAAGGCATTATGCTCATCATGAAGACTGACGTTAACACCTAAGTTATTTCTGGCATTATCTAAAACCTTCGCAGCCCAAGCGAATTCATCATCATTATTTATGACAAGAAGTGAACGAATTTGATTTTCTCGCTCATTAAGTATGGCATTTTGGCGAAGGGATTCATCTCGTTCAATTTGGACTTCAAGAATAGTTTTTTGGAATTTTGCTAATGCTTGTGCACCTTGTTAAGCATGCGATCCTTATCATCTATGAGGCTGCTAATTTTTTCCTTAGAATACTATTACTCTCCCGGGAGTCAAGATATAAACGTTTAAATCGGTTGGATAAACCTAAACTAGATCTATGTTCAATTTCTAAAAGATGAAATTTGGTTGAAGTTCATTTAATGAGAGAGAATTAATCTTGTTTGAAGAACTACTTAAAGATTCATTGAGATGAGCGAGAAGAGCATTATCATCCATAGGTTCGGGGAATGAATGGAGAAGGATGGCTTAAATCGGAAAGATTATAAATGTCTGCGAAAATAATAAGTCAGGCAAAAGAAAATAAATGGCAAAGTAGAAATGGAGAAAAAAGGAGGGTGTTATACCGTAAAGTTGCTGATTGGCACTTTGAAGTGTAGATATTTTGTCTTTCTGGGAAGAAGACTCAACTCCAAATTGTTGAATTCTTTCGTCCTTCTTGCGAGATGTCGCAACTTCAATTTCTAGCTCTTTGATCTTCTCCTTAAGTTGAAGATTTTTCTTCTCAAGATTGTTGCGTCTTTTCTCGAGGTATGAGGCAACAACAAAGGAAGCTCTCCCAGACTATAAAGGAAAGTAAATAAATTGTGTAGGATCATAATATCGCAAGAGACAAGGTTCGCGGGATTAATAAACGACGGGCGTCGCGAGGGAGTCGCAGAGAGTTAAGATAAACGACGCGATGAATAACGACCAACAAAACAAATGGAAGACATGAAACCTGGCGAAGGCTAAGAAGTGTCGCGAGAATAAATATTTGTGCATTTGCGACACTTCGCGAGACATGCCCGAAAATAAAGGATAGCTTAGATGTCATCCACTATGTATTACCCTATATAAAGGGCTAAATGAGTCTGTTGAAGAGAGAGATCTTTTTGGAGGGGAAAAGCAAGTCATTAGGAGAGAGAAAATTTAAGAGCGCTTTAATTCCCAAGTGTAATTCTATGGTACTGTGTAAACATTTTATGGAATCAATTAACAAATATTCTTGATCACATATCTTTTAATGGATTAGTCCAACAAAACTGAGTGAGGGGTGTAGTGTGGGATTTCCTGCTACTACATATGCGCTAGAAACAGGGAGAGAGCAGAGATTGACGAAGAAATTGGGAAGAATTTGGATTAACAGAGAAAAGGTTTGGAGAGATACTCAAGAATTCATTGAAAAAGAGAAATGGCTAGAAGAAGAAACGTACAAGGGCAACCAACGATTGTAAGAAGAAGTGGGAGACTTTTTTGGAGAAAGGAGGAATGAAACAGGAGAATCGTCAAGGATGAGTATGAGAAATGATGGAGAAAATCAAAATCACCACCGATCTCCCCGGTGAGCAAACGCGGCTGTGGATTATGATAGAGTAAGTGTACATACTTGGAGATCGATTCGAAGACGAAAGGGAAGAGGAGCAGCGAGATGGTGAATAATGGACAAGGAGGAGAAGAGCAAGGAATGAATGGAGAAATGAATCCGAAAAAACGAAGAAATCGCAGCTTTAGAAAGATTGAGACAAACAATACACGAAGAGAGACGACTAGAGGCAGAGGAACGAGCAAACTTGACAAGACAGAATCATGAATTGAGGATGGAGAATATGAGATTACAAAATAGGAGATCAAGAAGTAGTGTGAGATCAAGTTCAAGGTCGACTAGGGAAGAAAGAAGGAGAGTTTTACCAATAGAAAGTACCGAAGAAGAAAACCAACAAGAAACACAAAATCCAAGCACAAAGCGTGGCGAGAGAAGATGGGAAATGGAAGATCGTTATATTCCTCAGCCCGAAAATCTTCAAGATGAGCGGAATAGGGAGAATCAAGGAAACATGCAACTCCAAGGGCCGAATGACCCAACTGCTGAAGGAAGAATGATCTTGCACGGGAGAGAAGAATTGAGAAGAAACCGAGAAATTGAGGATGACATTGAGAGGCACTACATTGAACAAACGCGACTAGCTCGCGAGAGAGAAAGGATAAGAGCAGAAATGGAAAATCAAGAGATGGAAGAAGCAATCCGGCAGAATAACCATGACAACCGGGAAAGAAGGAGGGAACAAAATCGTACCAATAGAAATATTAATGAAGAATATGAGAGGGCGCAGATGAGAGCTGAGAGACAGCCAAGAAGAGAGAACAACCGATATAATGGCGTGCGAATTGAAGAAAGAAACGAAGAAGAGCGTCGCAGAGAAAGGAGAGAAGAAAATAACGAGCAAGAAGGTCAAAACAGGCACGAGCGAAGAAGGAGAGAAGCAGAGCTAAAAAGACCAGTGGAGTCAAACTCGAGGCAAATGAACAAATCTTAAGAGAACTGGCTGAAATGAGAGGACTAATGAACAATAGAAGGGAAGGAGGAAGGAAACAATTGGACGAAGCCATCGCAGAGGCTGCGAAGAATCCCTTCACACTAGAAGTACAGATGGGAGGAATACCTCCTAAGTGCAATCTACCTGCATTAACCAACATCTTTGATGGAACAACCTGTGCGGTACAACATATCAAGGCTTATATGAGATGTATGTTGCAGTGGGAGAATCATGATGCTATACTATGCAAGTATTTCGCATCAAGCCTAATAGGAGAAGCACTAAAATGGTTTGAGGGTCTGCCAAGGAACACAATCGCATCATTTAACCATTTACAAGCCACATTCCTGGGCGCATACATAAGTAACAATTCTTCACGACTGGTATTGAAGATGTATTTGGGTTGAAGCAAAGGGTTGGCGAGAGCTTAAGGCAATTGACAATAAGATGGAGGACCATGTGTAGCGAAATGGCAGGACGGGTTGAGGAAAGATACCTCATTCTCTCATTTGTGAATGCTCTCTTCGCGACTAACTTGTTATACATTCAAATTTTTAGAATCAAAATACAATCACGATGGCGAGGAATCTGAGAGTTACAGAAGAATATATCGCCTTAGAAGAAAGACAGAATGAAATGAATTCTTATCCAGTCGCGAACACAAGCTCGAATGCTGCGAACGCAAGCTTGTTGCCTCAATTCATAAATACAGTGGCGAGCACTTCGCAAGGACAACAAGCAAGGAAGGCTGATGAGGAACAGCGGAAGATAGTAGCCATGGGAAGCCACGACCAAGAAGAGTTTGAACGAGAAAGGAACTACTACAACCGTAACAGCAATAATAAGATTCAGAGGCTAGATCATGCGCAAGAAACTTACGGTGGACGAAGGCAATATAACCATGGAGGGCAGAGAAGTCGCAGAATAGTATGGGAGCAGATTAAGATGCCTCCATTGAATGCTAGTGTGGAAAAGATCTGGGAAGCTATACTTGTGATGGAAGATGTACCAGCACCTTGGAACGTGGGAATGGAACCGCCGCCAGGCGACAGAAGTCATGAGTTTTGTTCTTACCATCGCTTCCATGGACATCAAACAAACGATTGTAGAAACATAAAGAGAATTATTCTCGGGATGATTGATCGGGGAAGTGAATCACTTTCTAAAGGGAGAAGAAAAAGGCCGACATTACCACCACCCCAGAGATGCAGAACGAGTGTCGGCGAAAGGAAAGGAAACATTTGTGATAGAAGTCGGAACAAAAGCTAAAAATTTGAATTGCAACTCTATCGTCCACTCTTATCGCACAATCGAAGATTTTCATGACAATGTGCTCAGTAGAGTCTTTGCGAGAGATGCTAATGATAAAGAAATAATGAGTCTGGCGAGAACGACGTGATTAGAAAAGTGGCAACCAAGACTATTTCTTTCTCCAGATGAAGTGCCAAAAGGAAGAGAAACACATGATAGCCCATTGGTTGTGAAACTAGAGATTAACCCGAAACCAGTTGATGGGGAAGATGATGAAGCGAGAAGCTTGTCGGGCGATCGACCGAATCCTAATCGACAGGAAGTTCGGTGAATATTCTCTTTACCATACTTACAAGACGATGGGAGGAAAAGATGAGGATTTGATCCCCTCGACATACAAGATATATGGCTTTAATGGCACTGCAAACAAACCAAAGGGAGAGGTTCACATGAGAATACCTCTACAAGGATTATCAACTGATATCTTATTCTGTGTGGTTGACGTGGAATCTCCATATAATGCGCTGATTGGGAGGCCGTGGCTTCATGAAATCTTGGGAGTCGCATCAACATATCATCAATGTATAAAATTTCCACATCCAAATGGCATTGGTATTATACAGGGAGATTGGAAGGAGTCGCAACAATGTCATGAGGTCGATGTAGAAAGGCTGAAGAAAGAAATGCCAAAAGAAAAGGTTGGAAGCAACATGTGAGAGATGAGCAGAGAAAAGAAAAATTGATGGTGGATGCTATAGAAGTAAGGACTGAACATACCTCGCGAGGTGAATGCCTGGAGACAGGCGAATATTATGGTAATAAAGAAGCAAAGGATATGAGGAACAAAAGGCATAAGAAGTGAATAATCAACAAAAACAGGAGAAAAAGTAGCAATTGAAGAAATGATGTGCGAGAATCTCGCAGCCAAGAATATATGGGAATTCAGTTAAGAAAGAAAATGAAAATACAACAAATAAAACAGAATTGTGCGAATACTTCGTAAACAAACATCAGCAAATAATGAAACATGAATGATTGAATGATTTAACAAATATGAATGAGTAAAAGAATGGGACGAACCTTTATGGCGTGCACCCTAGTTCGCGAATAACATTTCGTAAGAGGCAAATGTAAGACCTAAAGTGCGTCATATAAGGGGGTATCTCTCAACATGGCTCAGGGGAAAGGTTACACCGCTCCTGAAGCCTGAGTCATGAAAATTTGGGGCCCATGAAAGCCTATCCGGGAGAGGTACCTTGGATTCCCAACTATATATATAAGGTTATACTGGGTTGGGCGACCGAGGGTCTCTTCCAAGGAGTCGGTGTATGCTCAAGGCGCGGGGTACACGGTTGAGCGAGTGCCGGGATGGATGAACCTACCCTGGCCATTCTTGGCAAGTCTTGGCATATGTTGCACTCGCCCGAAGAAAACTCCACTTAGGGTGCAGTCTTGTAACCATAAACCATATAGGTATAAGGGATAAGAGGCTGCGAAAACAATGGTTGTTGTTAAGACCGGATGGGAGGAGCTAGTCTTGTATGGCCGATGTTTCGCCTCCTTGAAGGGGCAACCGGGAGATGATAAGGGCGACGCTCTCCATTAGGGGAAGTGTCAAAACAGAGACGCTTAAATGTCATGAGGCTATGTTTTCGCAAGAGAATTTAGGCTTGTCATATTTGTGCAATTATCTGCAGAGGCAATAATACTAACGCGAAGGTAAGGCGAGATCAATGGGTCTTTACACGAAAGTGTACGGACGTCCTGCGATTTCGTCGCAAGACGGCAATGTCATGGGGCTTTATGTTCGCAAGGATATCTAGGCCTGTCATATTGTCGCAACTAAAACATCCTGCAGAGGCAAAAATACTTGGAAAATGATAAGGCAAGATCAAGGGGTCTTTACATACAAGTGTAAAGACGTCCTGCGATTTTGTCGCGATAAAAGGTGGCAGGGGAGGACCTCTAATTAGGGAGGTCTGACTTGGAAGACCACACAAAAATGATAAGGCAAGGTCAATGGGCCATTGCATGAAAGTGTAAAGGCGGCTTGCGACCTCGTCGCAACAAGAAGAGATAAAATAAAGACTACCGAAATGATAAGGCGAGATAAGCAGGATTCTTAATTTATGAAGGCACCCGCGACCTCGTCGCAACGATACATTTCAATAACAATAAAATAATTATCCAACAAAATACATGATGACAACTAAAATCTTCCATCTGAAGATAAATAACAGAGGCAAGTATGGGAATGGAAAAGATGAAATATTGTTATTCATCTTCTGATGAAAGAGTTATACGTCAATAATGTTGGCCAATTATATTACAAGGAAGAACTACTAAAAAAGGGGAGTGAAGATCGAAATGTACAGATATTACAAGCAGCGAAAGAAAACAAAAAGAATTATCTCTTTGGTGATTCTTCTCCTTCATCTGATTCTTCAGTCCTATTATCCTCATCGCCAGAATTTTCTTCTTCGCCAGCCTCACTATCAGATACGTCTGAGACAGGCAGATTCTCAGGAACCTTTTCAAGCAGCCAGGGATATAAATGCAGAGGGATATTGTGGTCCTTACAAACATATTCCATGGCTCCATTGCGAAAACGAACGGCATCATTATTAAAATTCGCCACTGTCGTTAGAAATTGTTTCTTCAACTTGACATATTTATTCTCGCGAAGGAGAGACTCCTTCTGTTGTTCTTTTTCAGTTTCAAGTTCTTCAATTCGCGCTGGAAAATTCCTGGCGAGTTGTTCTTTTTCAGATTCAAGCTCTCTAATTCTAACTTGAAGTCTCTTCTCGGATTCTACAAATAAGTAACAACAAGTTAATAATTTACAAGCAATACTACAAAAGTGAGAAGCGAAGAAGGTATAATAAGTAACCTTCTCTATCGGATATCATATCTTTAATCAAAGGAAGTATGCTCGGCATGAAGACTAACATCAACACCTAGGTTATTCCTGGCATTATCTAAAACTTTCGCAGCCTTGGGCGAATTCATCATCATTATTAATAACAAGAAGAGAACGAACTTGCTCTTCTCACGCTAAGTATGGTATTCGATGAAGGAGTTCATCTCGTTCAACTTGCACATTGAGAAGAGATTTGTGGAATTCTGCTAACGCCTGTGCACCTCTGTTAGTAATGCGATCATTCTCATCTATGAGATCACTAATTTTCTTCCTTAAAGTCTTGATTTTATTCTCGGAATCAAGGTACATTCGTTTAAAGCGATTAGTTAAATTTAAACTAGATCTGTGTTCGATCTCTAAGAGATGATATTTGGATTGAAGATCTTTTAATGAAAGGAGGTTAATTTTATTTGAGAAGCTACTTAGAGATTGATTGAGGCGAGTAAGAAGGACATCATCATTCATAGGCTCGGGAAATGAATGGAGAAGAATGGATTCTTCGGAGAGATTATATACGTCTGCGAGAATAATAGTCAGACAAAGAAAGATAGAAGATAACATGACAAGGATTTGAGAATTGAAAATTACTATACCGTAAAGTTCTTTGATTTGAGTTCTGAAGAGTAGATACTCTATCCTTTTGGGAGTCCAGATCGGCTTCTAATTTTTGAACCCTATCGCGAGATGACGCGACTTCAGCTTCCAGCTCTTGGGTCTTCTTGTTCAATTGTAAATTTCTCTTTTCAAGATTGCTGCGTCTTCTCTCGAGATCTGAGGCAACTACAAAGGAAGTTTTTCCAACCTATGAAAGAAGATAGAAAAACCGTCAATACATATAAAAAAAAAAAAAAAAAAAAAAAAAAATTAAAATTAACAGGGAAATATGACTGCATACATACCAAGGAACCAAGTGCATTCAAGAAGTCAGGAGACACAATTCTAGAGGCTCCATTGAAAGAATTATTGCCCTCTAGTAAAGCAGCATTACACACATTTGCGAGAGTCCCGCAAAGAGAAGCTAGAGGAGCATCTCCCATTCCTTGGAAAGAGTCTGAAAAGATGCTAGATAACTGATCCATAGAAGAACAGGTCAATGGAGTCTCTTTAGCGAGAGAAGGATTCGAATCATGGTTATCCTCGTCAGAAGATTCGGAACTTGAGCTAAGGCGAGAAGAAGACTGAGTCTTCCGCTTCTTAGATAATGGAGCGGAAGATTTATTTTTGCGAACGACGGTTTTACCCTTACTTTTAATTTTCGCGGCTGCAGCTTCTTCAACTCCAACCTTCGCATATGGTTAAAAATAAGAAACAGAGGCAACAATATTGTTTCAAATAACAAAGGAAATATTTCTTACTTCACCCGTAAGCGATCGAAGTATCGTCAGAGTACTCTCCAACGGATCGTCCTTGTAGCTTCTTCTCAATCTGGCGATCTGAAAAATTCCACAAACTCAGCAAATATAGAAAGAAATTTGTGAGGGCAAGATTTGAAGTGGAAAACATACCTCTTTTGCCTTGTCAGGCCATTTGAATTCCCAAGGATGATATCCTGCGAGATTCGCAGGAAGAATATGCGAGCCCGCGATGTAAGGGCCATTTAAAATCAAGGGTACAACCCACCACTTCTCATCCTTGGAGTGGCGAGGAGAAGTATTATTGCCCGGGTGCCAGTCAATATCTTGCATGAGTAATTTATCCTCAGGGACGTTATCCTTCTTTTTCAGGCGAATGCCCCAGCGAGATTTCGCGTTCCTCATCTTTATCACTGAATAATTTTCAAAAAAAGTTCTCTACAGTGTATTTCTCAGCTTCTATTTCCAAGTTTGCGAAATCGGGGTTTCTAACAGTATTAGGGTATAAAGATCCTTTGCCAGCACCACGGTTCGCGAACTCAAGCATTAGGCGAATGCAATCGCCACATAATTGATAAACAGCCTGAGAGAATTTTTCATGAGCTAAGATTTCATAAAATAAGGGCATCTCAGGATTGTATAAGGGAATGGGAAGTCCTGCGAGAAGCTGACCTAGCGAGACTATAATTTTTGATCATCACATTGATGATCAAAAAACAACTTTGCGAGAAAAGAATAGATGAAGGTTCTTGATCGGGAATGGTTGATAGAGTAAAACCCTTCTCGAGCAACTTCTGTTGAACTTCTTCAAAAGAAGCTTTGTATGCACGACTGATGAAAGCCATTATCAGTATGGGAATGGATGGGAGATTGGAGATTAGGATCAGTGTTAGAAGGGATGAAGAAAAGAGTTACAGTAGCAGGAGCGCAAATTGCGGAAGGAGAGAGTAAAGAAAAGTTGCGAGAGAGAAATTAAAAGAAGGAAAGAGGAGGAAAAGAAAGCTATATATAGAAAAATCAAAAAGATTCTTGAGAAAACGAGGGCATTTAATGCGAGAAGAGACACGAACGGACGAGAATAAACGGGTGGAAGAGACGTGTCAAGAAAAGACTTTAATAGTCAAAATCAGTGTAATAGCGCGGAGTGAAACAGATAAAGATAAGTAGTTGCGGCAAATCAAAATATTGATTCTCATAATATTCTCCCCTCATGAGAGAGATGTAAGGAGAGACAGGAGACGGAACTTCATATATATACTACAAAGAAGCTTCGGAACTTCGCTAAAAGAATAGAGGCAAGTACGTACTTTTCAAGAAAAGTATTCTTTCGCTCGTTCCTTCACCAATTGCGACCAAGGATTATTACAACAATGAATTTTTCCTTCAAATCGCCCTTCAAGCAATATTCAAGGAAAAAGAGGCAAGATATAGGATCATAATATCGCAACGAGACAAGGTTCGCGGGATTAATAAACGACGGCGTCGCGAGGGAGTCGCAGTAGAGAGTTAAGATAAACGACGCGATGAATAACGACCAACAAAACAAATGGAAGACATGAAACCTGGCGAAGGCTAAGAAGTGTCGCGAGAATAAATATTTGTGCATTTGCGACACTTCGCGAGACATTCCCGAAAATAAAGGATAGCTTAGCTGTCGTCCACTATGTATTACCCTATATAAAGGGCTAAATGAGTACGGTTGAAGAGAGAGATCTTTTTGAATTGGGAAGCAAGTCATTAGAGAGAGAAAATTTAAGAGCGCTTTAATTCCCAAGTGTAATTCTATTGTCTTGTGTAAACATTTTATGGAATCAATTAACAAATATTCTTGATCACATATCTTTTAATGGATTAGTCCAATAAAACTGAGTGAGGGGTGTAGTGTGGGATTTCTGCTACTACAAATTGTTAAGATAAAGGTTTATAATCGAAATCGCAAAGAAATAACGAAATATGGACATACCAAAGCACTGAGTGCATTTAAGAGACTGGGAGTCATTGTTCGGGAAATATTATCTTTTCTCTTCAGTCGAGCACCCCAGCGAGATTTATCATTTCTCATATTTATTACTTCATAATTTTCAAAAAGGTTTTCTACAGTATATTTCTCAGCGACTATTTCTAAACCCCGCGAATCTAGGATCTTTGACATCATCAGGATATAAAGATCCCTTACCAGCACCACGGTTGGCGAATTCAAGCATTAGACGGATGCAATCACCACTTAGTTGATAAATAGCTCGTGAGAATTTCTCATGAGCAAGAATTTCATAGAATAAAGGTATCTCGGGATTGTAGAGTGGAATGGGAAGGCTGCGAGAATTTGACCAGCGAGATTATGATTTTTGATCATAACACCGATGATCAGGAAAACAACTTTTGCGAAAGTATAGATGAAGATTCTTGATCGGGAATGGTCGATAAGATGATGCCCTTCTCTTGAAAATTCTTTTGAGCTTTATTAAAAAGGGGTTTATATGTGCGACCAAGTGAAGCCATTTTTAGAGTATGGGAATGATTAGAAAATTGAAGATCAAGAGAAAGAAAGAAGGAAAGATTTACAGCAGCAGAAACGCAGATTGCGGAGGAAGAGAAGTTGCGAGAAGAGAAGTTGCGAGAGGGAAATAAAAGAGAAGAAGATAAGGGTAAGAAAACTATATATAGAGAGAAGAATCCTCGAGAAAACAAATGCATTTAATGCGAGATGGGACGTGAATGTTCAAGAATAAACGGTTGAAAGAGACGTGTCAAGAAAAGAGTGGAAGAAGAAAAACCAGAATACATTCCGTGTAAATGTACGGGAGTGAAACAGATAAAGATGAACAATTGCGGCATTTCAAAAAATTGGTTCTCATGACATTCTCTCCTTCGCAGAGAAGACATGAGAAGCGGCAAGATGTAGGATCAGAATATCGCGACAAAGAATACTTCGCGAGATTAATAAATAACGACATTGCGAGGGAGTCGCGCAGGAAGTAAAATAAATGACGCAATGAATGACGACAGTCAGAACATGGGAAGAATGTGGAGACTCGGCGAAATTTAGGAGTGTCGCGAGAATTGATACATGTACACTTGCGATATTTCGCAAGAATTTCCCGAAAATAAAGGACAGCTTAGCTGTCATCCACTGTGTACTACCCTATATAAAGGGTTGAGTAAGTCTGTTGTAAGGAGAGTTCTTTTTGAATTGTTAAGCAAGTTTTGAGGAGAGAGAAAGTTTTAGAGTGATTGTAATTCTTTAACTCATTTCTATTTCATATTGTAAAGATTCAAGTATTCAATTAATAGAAATCATAATCATTGATCTTAAAATGACTTAATTGTGTAAATTCTAGTGAGGGGTGTAGTGTAGGATTTCCTGCAACTACAAAGATGAACTCAACCTCAATTCTTTTATCCATTTTAGTGCTACAAAACAAGCTTTTTGCTTCGCATATAGGATGCAAGAGGCCCGACAGATCCCGCTCCGATGAATCTTCGCAACATGTAGAATCCATAATGTAAACCGTGAATACCATAGTGTAGATGGTGGATTTTCAACAAAGGTTAAAACCGTAAAATCATGAGGCATGTTTTTGACACGGCTTTCAGGCATGCAACGATTCATATTTTACGAAGCAATGATGAATATGTTTTCAAAAAGCCTCCACTAACTGAGCGTTCGATCCCGGCATTTCGTCGTGACCTCTATGCAGAATAACATATTTGGGCGGTTCTCCGTAGATTGAGAGCATAACGCCTTCGGGACGCCGGTGACACTCATGTTCCTCGATCACGGGGAGAGACCCACCTCCACATAGATGAATAGTTGGGCGGCGGACGCCTTTCGGGACGTCGGTGACACTCACCGTTCCTCGACTATGTTGAGAGACCGTGTATAGATTCGGCGGTTCTCCGTAGATTGAGAGCACTAACGCCTTCAGGTCGTACACCGTCACTCCCGACTATGCACCATTCAGAATAGATGTGACGCTTTAATCTGGCTAATATCTTTTCGCAATAGATTAATTCGCCGCGATATTCACCACTGAATTCCCCAGAATAATCTATTATTACTCCTATTCGATGGTCGAATCCATGGCCTGATCCCATGGAATGGTAATAACAATTGCTCATATTCCATGGTCGAATCCACCGATCCCATGGAATGGAAATAACAATTGCTCTTATTCCATGGTCGAATCCACGGCTTGATCCCATGGAATGGCAATAAAAATTGCTCGATTCCATGATCGAATCCGTGGCTTGATCTCATAGAATGGCAATAAACTACTACATTATCTCATTATTCCGATTTCATGATCGAATCCACAGTTAATCTCATGAAATGGTGATAGATAATTTTAATTACTCCGATTTTATGGTCGCATCCACGATCCCATAGGATGGTAATGCTTTCTTTATTATTCTGAATTCGTAGTCGAATCCACAACCGATCCTATGAATTAATAATAAACAACTATTCATTTTCATTAATCAGTTTCATGAATTATTCTCCACTGAATTTCATAAATTATTAATAAATACTCAATAACTAGAGCATCTGGATCATCACTGAGTAAGCCCCACAAAAATGGTGCAAGTGTATTCGACAATGATGCACGATTGAGCACCCGGATGCACGAACGAGCATCCAAAAAAATATGAAACAATGAGGAATCCTACGCAAAACAGGAGAAAACAATAAATATTAATAAAATAATAAGAGGCGCCCAGGCCGGGCCACCGGCCCGCCATGGGTCTTCCATTATTTTCCTTATTTTTTTGTTATTTCATGAACTCATGAAAAACTCCTTGGTTTTAGCAACTTTCCTTGTTTTTGCAAAAACTCATGAATCCTCCATAACTTCATGGATTCATGAAATAATATTATAAAATAAGGAAAGGTGTGCGGGACAGGGCAACCTAGCCGGCCAGCCATGCCCTAGCTCACAATCCTTAGCTTTTATAATTATTATTCCCTAATCTCATGAAACTCCTTTGTTTCAACAAAAACTCATGGATTCTCCATAACTTCAAGGATTCATGAAAAATAATATTATAAAATAGGGAAAGGTGTGCGGGACCGGGCAACATAGCCGGCGGCCATGCCATAGCCGTGGCCGGTCCCACACCTTGCAATCCCTAGTCTTTTATAATTATTATTTTCCTAAATTCATGAAACTCCTTGGTTTGAGCAAAAATCATGATTTCGTCATAACTTCTCAAATTTTGCTCAAATCATGAGAAACCAAAAGCCAATAGGTCACACGACTGGCTAGCCTCTCACGACAATTTTAAATGTTAAAATACACTTATTTTAATATTTACAAAATATTGATCAATTGAGCATACATGCTCATTCCAACAAAAATCAAGAATTTCAGTCAAGATGAAACTCTTCTAAAATTCACAACGTTGCTCGAACGCACATCGGAAAATACTGAAACTCTCATTACGGAGACACGGGCACCACGGCAACACGTGCATGCCTTCATGACCGACCAGAGTCATCCTTAGGGCTTGCACAAAGCCGGTCCCACACGTTTTCATAATTCTGACCTAATTTGCTCAATTGCTCGTATTGGGCCTAAACTATCTCCAACCAACCTGGGGATTGCTCAAACGGCCAAAAAATGGTCACGTGATCACCAAGAGCCGGTCTCATGCTCTCTTGGTCGGTCCCCATCTTTCATACCTAGGTTTTATCACCTAATGTTGAACCCAGCAATATTTCAGTAAATGATGAAACCAACATTTAATCATCATTCTTTCTCCAATCCTCAAACTGAGAACCCTGGTGCATGCTCACTCGAGCACCGGGCACCACATGGACGCCCATCATCCCATGTGGTCGGTCCCTCTATCACTCATGACCTATTTTCAGCGATTCATCAACTATGATCTGAAATTAGGGTTTTGAATAAATGCTTCACGAATCATCACTCTGAGCACGATTCAAACACTAATGAATTTATGATGGATTCAGCAACCAACATATGAATTAATCATATAGTATTTAGTAGCTTACTAATATTTTAATATTTTATTGGGTCACTTCACCAATAAATGTTCCGTGAATCGAGCAATACTTGCTCGGTTGCTCAAATATTGATCCATTTATCAATATTTGGTAATTTATCGTAATTGGTCGAATTGAGCAATACTTGCTCAATTGCACGACAAATTATCAACATTCGATAATTTTTCGAATTTAGTGATACTTGTTCAATTGTACGTCAAATCATCAACATTCATTATTTTGTCGAATTGAGCAATACTTGCTCAATTGCTTGTCAAATTCTCGATATTCAGTAATTCGTCGAATTGAGCAATACTTGCTCAGTTGCTCGAATATTGATCCAACTATCAATATTCAGTAATTTATCAGTATTTCGTCGAATCGAGCAATACTTGCTCAGTTGCTCGAATAATCCACATATATTCAGTAACTCATCAATATTCAACAACTCGTCGAATTTACAATATTTGCTCAGACGAGCAATATTAACATTCATGAATCGTTGAGCATTTGTCAAACATGCTCGATTCAAAAAAACCTAGACTCATTGTCTAATCAGTCAACAACTGACAAACTAAATACACGTCTGTCATGCAGACTCCAAGATTCGTGAGACATCAATCACGTCAAATTGGGGGATAACAACTAGGGTTTTGGTCTGGCGGCCTACAACACGTGGATTTCATCCACGACGAGAAATGTGCGTAAGTTGTGTAAATGGTTGAAGGAGTTAGCAAAGTAGTGGGTGCACGATCCGTCAAGTCTCCACATGACATGGAACTGACTTTACCACGATCTTCCACTTGCCCACTCTTCCACTCATGAAACCGTCACACTTACAGGGATCAAAGTGTTCACAACTCGACAATATAAATAAGTCTCTGAATCCATGATTGAGCACAACGAATGATCACTAGCTATCAACAATCGTCCACACAGGAATTTCTCGAGTAACTACTCTCAAGAATTCATCAATCTATCAGAACTTATTCGAACTCAACAGTTCACCAATTATTGCAGAAACCTTCAACACATCCACAATCCTTGATCATCATTGATTCCACACAATTCTCAGCTTCCCTCCTACAGATCAACCCATCTCCCTCTTTGCGGCCGAATTGACTCGGGAACGGCCATTGACTTGGTTTAGGCCGGAGTCCTACAGATTGATCTCTCGAATCTAAGCACTCCCTTTGCAGTGCATCTGTTTGAGGTTGAGCAGTTTGGTCGGTTCGAGGAGTCTCGACACGCTCGTCTCTTCATTTCCTTAAAAAACCAGCGAACCGTTTTTCCCCATCCAGGAGATTAATCTCTCGGTTGCAATCTCTCATTTTCACAAAATGGTTGATCTTAGGTCAGGTTCAGTTACCAATCCTAACCCAAACAATGCTAGCACTAGCAACAGCGGTGGTAGTCCAGAAACCGTTCCTGCTTCCAACAGTGGTGGTGACGCTACTCCTCCTCACACTAATGTCGAAAATCATCCTCTCTTTGGTCGACATCCTGAGGAACTCAGAGAAAATCCACCCACCATCGCTGATCTCATGAAGATTCAGGAAGTGCTCGTTAAAAATCAAACTGACATGCTTCTACTCAGAAGGAATTATGTAACCATCTCAAAACTATCACTGACAAGATGTCAGACAAAACTCGGGAGAAAGGAAAAGATAAGGAAATATCTCCAGCTCTGGATCCAGAAGTTATTCCTTTCCCTGACGATGATGAAACCCGCAAAGCTGCAGAACCTGAACCTGCTAGTTTCATCACTCGTGAGGATCTGGAACGTTTTATGGAGAGCCGGGGAAAAGGCCATGCACCATCAGTCCATCGTCATCAGCCTCCATATCCTGCTGCTACGCAAAGAATCCCTCTTCCAAAGGGTTACATTTCTCCAACCCTCAGAGCCACTGGCATCACTCGACAAGAAGCAACTCATGCTCCTATCTCAGTCAGAGACCATGAGGGAATCTCCGAGGATGCTTACGCAGTTTTACATCATTCTCAACATAAGAAATGGTTCAACCTGGACAGAAACTAAATTCTTCATAATTAAGGAGGATCCAGGATATGACATGATTCTTGGGCGAGCATGGATTCATGATGGAAGAGTTGCTGCGATATCTTCATCTTCAGTTGCACAATTCTCCATCGAAGAAAGATCTGACTCGGAAAATGATCAACCTTTCGAGCATTTGGGAAAAGTCGAAGCCTTGATAGAACTCACACAAAAACCCGAAGAAAGAGCACATGAATTTGTCAATAGGTTCCGCACTCAGGCAAGTCTTATTCCCCATGATGCATATGTATTACCAACTTTCAAATATGCTACCCTAGTCCAGGGACTCAGTTACGCTCAAAACCTAGCTATCACCAAACGCTATGAGTGGTTAGTCTCACCTCAAAGCAATACTTCACCAAATGGTTAGACGTTAACCTCTCCAAGTCTATCATCTCACTAACACGGTAATTGCTAGGATAATGACTGAGTTTCACAATCAATATCCTAAATACTCTCCTTTGCACGAGTGTCCACATGTTCCGAGAATTGGAAAGCTCCACCAACATGGAATCCCACTATGCGAGGAATTTCGAACCAGCAAAAGATATTCAAGGAACGAGCAAACAAGCCTAACAAATTTCATGAAGATAATACTTGAGATTTGGTTCTTAAGGCAACCAGACGCAATTTGCATTCCACGAAGATTTCTAACTGGGAAGGACCTTTTATGATTGCTAAGTCAATTGCTTGAGGATACTACAAATTAGCTGACATCAAAGGCTAGACAAGTATACCAGTAATTCATGAGAATTGGATCAAGATCTTCGACGCATGAAGCATTCAACATTGGGTGTTTTATGTCCAAGACAAACGCTCAAAACATCGACGTTTGCATCTTAGGATTTTCTTTTACCTGTATTTTCAATTCCTCCAAAACGTTTGCAATACTTGCATCCAGTATTTGAAATTCAACAATTTATCAAAAGTTCTTTATTTTAAGAAAAATCTCTATCAAAACCCAAAATCCAAAAGAAAATCCTCAGTCACTCATAAATTCAAAACCAGTCCAGATTTCAAAACCAAAATCTCACATCTCTCAGAAGTTCAAAGTTCAATAGATTATGGAAAGAAAACTAAAGAAAGCCATCAAAGTACGATTTCTGCTTCTCAGCATCCTCCAAGACTTGCAAAGCCGCTTTCTCCAACTCCAGCTTTTGAGTCAACTCAGCAATCTTAGCCATTTTCTCCACCACAGCATCACTGGTAAAAGGTATATTCTGCACTACTGCATCCTTTATGGTGTTGATCTTCTGACGAAGCCACTTGATTAAAAGCCAAGTCTCTCGGAAATTTTCCAAGTTGTACTCCCAATCAAAGAGTACATCTCGAGTGACAAGATTCCGGGGCCTGGTACGAATATCGTCTAGGACGCGCAATATGTTTCCTAATTGCATTGTCAAGAAGTAGCTACGTTCGGGATCTCTTGTAACGACGATATGGCCATACATTTTCCACAACTTCTCATACATGCTGGCATACCCGGTGGGAACGCTGAATCCACCAACAAATACATGATACGGGAGTGAAGCACCAAATGGAGGCTCACAAACAATCCCTGCAGTATAATATTCATGCACTATTATACGGTTCTCGATCTCGGGAGCAACCTCAGCAATCATAGGCGTAGCTTCTTCTGGGACAATATTTTCTACTCTCGGCACGGCTTCCTCTGTTTCTGGAGCAATCACCATTGGTGTTTCAATCGCCTCGACAATATCATCAGCAACCATCTCACAGCCTTGCAGTGCAGAGATGGTTGTCTCATTATCAACAGCGCCGGGATTGCTCGAATCATCATTATTGGTCTCGTTATTCCCAACTTCGGCATTTGGCACCTAATAAGAATATTACACGGGATTAGAGCGATCCAAGCATGAAAACTCAATACAATCATAAATTCCGGCATGTAAGTGAACTAACATTATCTAAGTTCTTCACTATGCGTCCAAGACATGAGCAAATAGCACAAAAGTCATAAAACATGTTTTTCAATAAGTTCGTCAGAAAATTTTTATACTACTCTATATGAGACGACGAACTGGGAGAAATTGATAAGGAATATAAGGTTGGGTCATATACCATTCTCTTTGTATGGATGTCATATACAACATATCAAAATTTCATAGCAATTAGATGAACGAGCAGGGAGTTGTGGCCAAAACATTGGACCTCATACCGACTGAAAATTTTCTGGAGGTCTCCTGGAGGTTTACTGTTTCATCGATTTCGACCCCTAAAAGTGCTCAAAACTTAAAAAACTTCTTCACTAAAGCTTGGAAATTTCCTGGGCTTAAGGATACATAGGTAGATCGCGAAAATCTGATGTCGGATGAAGATTCTACAGCATTTTTACTAAAAACTGGGGTCTGGATTTTTCTGATGACGTATTTCGGCAAATTTCTCATATATTCATCGGGATTCTCATTCATTCATTCACAAATCAGCAATCCTACAGTTCTATTAAGATAATACAAAATGGATACTTACTTGAGGAGTCTCCAGTTCATTCGAATGGTTAGCAGGGTCGGCATCAACATTGGGAGCACCATTATTTTCATTCAGTCGCGATTCTTGAGAATTCTCCTTCTCCCTACTATTCGAAGAAGAATGGATAGCATGACCATGTTGTCTTTCCACAACAATCTCTTCCTGGATCCATCAACAATAATCATCATTATTTCATTCAAAGAAATGCCGAAATCACTTACATGAAAGGATACTCACATCAACCTCTCCGTCGGTGCTGGATCCCTGAATTGCTCGTATAGAGGAAAGATGAAGACCGTGAATAACCGATGGAGAAAAATTCGGAAACAAATTAACAATACTCTTCTAAGATCCTGATTATGTGGACAAAAAAGTCGCAACGATAATAGAAGTGTTAACAACTCACCAAAAAAATGGCAGGGGACTGCACATTATTTGGTATCATTCTATGAGCTGTTTTGCTTCTTCCTTATCCACCCTGGGGACTTTCTTGAAGGTCTAAGAAGTTTACACAGATTCGACGCCTCACAGCACGGCCATCCTACACAAAATCAATGGATGATTAAAACACATCTATCTTACTTTCACCGGTTGTAAAGAAAAGAGGCTTACTGCGCACATTCCGGAGATGCCTTCCTCTTGTCACCACGGAAAGGTACTTTAGCCTTGGTCGAGCATTAATAGAGCCAAGAGAAGGAAAATCTTATTTGGAGACTTAACATCCATCACAAAGGCATACAGACGCTCAAGTTGCTGACGCTAGAAGTCTATGTAACCCGGAGTCAAGAAATTAGCACGATCAGAGCATGGGAATAAATACTCATTTCCCTCCACATGAGTGCAATCCAGATTAGCCTTCAAATACTCAACTGATGGTTTGTTCATTCGGTGACCTGGGATACACTGGTCTACGCCCATTTGCCGAGCTGCCCTGTCAATGTTATATTCCTCTACTCTGAATTCTCCATGCATTACTGATACTAGGTGGCCAGGAGTGCAACTTAATATGAAAGATCTCTCTCCATCATTCAAATCAGCACCGGTCTTCAACATGATATTTTCTTCACCAGCATTGAAAGTGATCAATTGTGAGAAGAGATCAGGGACCAACGCCCAGGGGCGAAAGTCGAGCTCGGATTCAAATTCCAGAATATCAGTGATGCATATCTTGTATTGCGGCTGCTTTGTAGACCACCTCATGATCCTAGCGTTGTCTTTCTCGAGGAAAGCATGGCGAGTGTCAACATTAGGCCCTTGCAAAACACTACGGGAATCGGAGCATATTTTTCAAGATGCTCCCACATCAAATCTTGGAGGAACATGGTATTAGTATATGTCTCAATTTTCATGAAGCTGTTAGAGACACTGGAATCAATAACCAAAGAGTCCAAGTTGGCAAACAGTGAACCTAAAACCAGGCTACCATTTGGAAGTTAGAAGAAAAAAGAGACAATTGGAAGATGATCCGGAGAAGGTACAAGCAATTCGAGACATGCCAACACCAGCAACAGTAAAAGATGTGAAAAAGTTAAATGGGTTATTAGCTTCGCTAGGAAGATTCATCTCGAGATCATCTGATAAGTGCAAACATTTTTTTCAACATACTTAAAAAGGGAACGAAATTTAGGTGGACGGATGAGTGTGAAAAGGCATTGCAAGGAATAAAAGAACATCTAATGGATATATCAATATTACAAAAAGCAGAAGAAGGAGAGGAATTACAAATTTACCTTGCGACAACCTCGCATGCGCTAAGTGCGAGATATTGCGAATGGACGCGAGGGTGGAAAAACCAATCTATTACATCAGAAACATTCAATGCCTGCAGAGAAAAACTATTCAAAAATTGAAAAATTAATTTTGGCATTAGTTTACGCAACGTTTAAACTTCGCATCTATTTCGAAGCGCACACGGTAAAGGTAATGACAAAAGTACCAATTGAGTCAGTGATGAAAATTCAAAAAGATCAGGAAGGGTTGAAAGGTGGAATGCTCAAGTAAGTCATTGTAACCTCAAATATGAAGTGTTGTCCTCACCAAAATCTTAAGTCGTAGCGGATTTTTTAGCAGAATTTCCATTGGAAGAAGATGAGGCAGTGGAAGAAATGATGGATATAGAAGAAGAACATGGAAATCCAAGGGATTTATTAACAGAGCCAGAGAAGGTACAAGCAAGAGAAAGAGCACTACATCATATGGAGAATTATCAGCGAATATTGGCCAGAGAATATAACAAACGTGTCAAAACACGCGAGTTTCAACCAGGTGATATGGTGTTGCGAGAAACACCAATATATCAGCGAGAAAGTGGTGGAAAGTTGGCGAAAAAGTGGGATGGACCTTATATTGTAGTTGCAGGAAATCCTACAATACACCCTCACTATAATTCACTTAACTAATCCATTGAAAGATGAATAATCAAGAATGTTTATTAATTATCTTCTTCAAGTTTACACAGAAAATAGAATTGTACTTAAGAAATAACAAACACTCTCCCAGTTTCTCTCTCCTAATGACTTATTTTTCAATCCAAAAAACCTCCCCCACAACAGACTTACTCATCCCTTTATATAGGGCAAATACATAGTGAATGACAGCTAGGCTGTCCTTTATTTTCGGGAGTGTCTCGCGAAGTGTCGCGAATGTACAAGTATTCATACTCGCGACACTTCTTAACCCTCGCCAGACTTCACATCTTCCTGTCGTCATCCAATGCGTCATTCCTCTTGATTCCTTGCGACTCCTTCGCAGTACTGTTGTTTATTATCCTCGCGAGTTTTGCACGTTGCGATATAATGATCCTACATCTTGCCTCTTCTCATGTCTTCTATGCGAAGGAGAGAATGTCATGAGAATCAATATTTTGAATTGCCGCAACTGTTTATCTATACCTGCTTCGATCCCACATTTTCATACGGACTTTATTACAGATGTCCATTCTTCCATTATCTTCCTGACAGGTCTCTTTCAACCGCTTATTCTTGACCACTCACGTCCCCTCTCGCATTAAATGCCCTCGTTTTACTCGAGGATTTTTCTCTCTATATATAATTTTCATATCCTTCTCTTTTCCTCTTTTGCTTTTACTCGCAACTTTTCTTTAATTCTCTCCTTCCGCAATTCGCGCTCATTATTGCAAATCTTCAATCTTTTTCTTAATCTTCGATTCTTTTCTCATTCCCATACTAACAATGGCTTCACTTAGTCGTATGTACAAACCTCGTTTTAATGAAATTCAAAAGAAGTTGCAAGACAAAGGTTTCACTCTATCTACTATTCCTGATCTAGAACCTTCATCTATTCTCACTACAAAGTTATTTTCTGATCATCAATGTGATGATCAAAGAATTATAGTCTCGCTTGGTCAACTCCTCGCAGGACTTCCCATTCCTTTGTATGATCCTGAGATGCCACTCTTTTATGAAATTCTTTCCCATCCAAACTTCTCGCGAGCTGTCTATCGCTTAAGCGGCGATTGTATCCGCCTAATGCTTGAGTTTGCCAATCGTGGAGCCGGCAAAGGATCTTTATACCCTAACAATGTTAGACACCCCAATTGCATAAACTTAGAAATAATCCTCGAAAAATACACTGCAGAGAACTTTTTTGAGAATTATGAAGTAATAGGTATGAGAAATAAGAAGTCTCGCTGGGCGCCTCGGTTGAAAAGAAAAGATAATGTCCCCAAGATAAATTACTCATGCATGATATCGACTGGCATTCGGGCAATAATACTACTCCTCGCCAGTCCAAAGATGAGAAGTGGTGGGTTGTACCCTTGTTTTTAAGCGGATCTTACATAGCCGGTTCGCATGTACTCCCCGAAAATCTCGCAGGCTATCATCCTTGGGAATTTAAATGGCCCGGGAAGGCAAAAGAGGTATGTCTTCAAATTTTGTTTTTGCAATCTCTCTTTCCTTCTGTACTCATTAAAGTTGTAAAATTTTCAGATTGACAAACTGAGGAAAAGCTTCAAGATAAATCCATTCGCAAGTACCACGGCAATACTTCGATCGCACTACGGATGAAGTAAGAAATATCCCTTTTGTTACTTAACAATATTGTTGCCTCTATTTCTTATCTTCATTTATATGCGAAGGTTGACGCCGAGGAAATGGAACTTGCGAAGGTTAAAAGCAAAACTAAAGCCAATGCTCGCAAGGATAAGTCTTCTGCTCCATCATCTAAGAAACGAAAAACTCAATCTTCTTCTCATCTTAGCTCAAGTTCCGGATCTTCCGATGAGGATGATAATGATAATGACATGAATTCATCTTTCCAAAAAGAATCTCAATCGTCCAATTCTCCTATGGATCGGTTGTTCAAAGATCTTCTCGGATTCTCTTCAAGGAATAGGAGATACTCGCCTAACGTCCATATGCGATACTCTCGCCAAAGTGTGCAATGCTACATTGCTGGATGGCAATGACTCTTTCAATGGGGTTTCTAGATCTGTATCCCCTAGTTTTTTAAATGCACTCAATTCGTTGGTATGTATGAACTCATATTTCTCTTCCAATTTCAGTTTTTAATTTATATTTTAATGACCTTTTTATCTTCCCTCGCAGACTGGAAAAACTTCTTTTGTAGTTGCCTCAGATCTTGAAAGGAGGTATAACATTCAATTGAAAAAGAATACCCAATTTTGCACAAGGATCAAAGAATTAGAAGTTGAATCTGCGAGATCTCGCGAGAAAATCCAACAATTGGAGATCGAAGTTTTACGCCTGTAAGGACAAAGTTACCACTCTTCGTAATGCTAATCAAAGAACTTTATGGTATGCAATTTTTCTTCTCTTATAATTTTTAGTTTATCGCTTGCCTGTTGCTACCCGACTTATCACTTTCGCAGATATATATAACCTTTCCGAAGAAGCTATTCTTCTCCACTCATTTCCGAGCCTATGGATAATGACATTCTTCTTGCTCATCTCAACAATTCTTTAAGTAGTTCGTCGAATGTAATTAATTCCTTTCATTAAATGAACTCCAAACCAAATATCGCCTCTTAGTAATTGAGCACAGATCTAGCTTAAGTGCAGCCAATCAATTTAAACAAATGTACCTCGAGTCTCATGAGGAAACCAAAATTTTAAGGAAGAAAATTAGCGATCACATAGATGACAAAGATCGCATTGCTAATAATGGTGCCCAGGCATTAGCAACATTTCAAAAGTCCCTTCTCGAAGTACAAATGGAGCGAGATGAATTGCTTCGTCAGAATTCCTTACTTAGTGAGCGAGAGAATCAAATTCGTTCACTTCTTATTATAAATAATGATGATGAATTCGCTTGGGCTGCGAAAGTCTTAGATAACACCAGAATAATTTAGGTGTTGATGTTAGCCTTCATGCCGAGCATACTTCCTTGGTTAAAGATATGATATCCTGAGAGAAGGTTATTTATTATACTCATTGTTTCTTATCTCTCGTAGTATTTTGTCAAGTTGTTAACTTTTCGTTGTTTATTTGTAGAATCCAAAAAAGATTTCAAGCAAGGATTGAAGAACTTGAATTCGAGAAAGCACAACTCGCAAATAACCTCACCTTCGCGAGAACAGATACTCCAAGTTGAAGAAACAATTTCAAACTACAGTGGCGAACTTTAATAACGATCTTGTTCGCTGCAATCAAGCCATGGAGTACGTTTGCAATGATCACAAAATCCTCTTTGTTCATATCCTTGGCTTTCTAAGAAATTTCGAGAATTTGCCTGTCTCAGACGTTTCTGATAGTGAGGCCGGCGAAGAAGAAGAAGTCTGGCGATGAGAATAATAGAATTGAAGAATCAGATAAAGAAGAAGAATCACCACGTAAATCATTCCTTTTGTTTCTTTCACCGCCTCGTAATATCTATACATTTCGCATCTCTTTATTGTAAGTTTCTTGGATTGTCGATCTTCATTTCCTTTTCTTCTTGGCAGTTCTTCTTTGTAATATAATTGGCTAGCGTTATTGATGTATAGCTCTTTCATTAGAAGATGAATAACAATATTTCATCTTTCTCATTCCCATACTTGCCTCTCGTTATTCATCTCTATATGAAAGATTTTACTTAGTTATTTTTGAGGAATGAAACTTCAAATTCGCACTTATCATTTTGAAATTTATCATCGCGACGAGATCGCAAGATATCTCCATGAAGGAATCTATTGATCTCGCCTTATCATTTGTGGTGGTCTTCTAAGCGCGACCTTCCTAGTTAAAGGTCTTGCTCGCCACCCTTTTTCTCGCGACAAGGTCGCAGGACGTCTTTACACTTGCATGTAAAAACCCATTGACCTTGCCTTATCATTTTTCAAGTATTTTTGCCTCTCAGATATTTTTTTGCAACAATATGACAGGCCTAAACGTTCTTGCGAAAATAAAGCCCCATGACATTGTCGTCTTGCGACGAAATCGCAGGACGTCCGCACACTTTCATGTACAGACCCATTGATCTCGCCTTACCCTCGCGTTAGTATTGTTGCCTCTTCAGGATCATTGCACAAATATGACAAGCCTAAGTTTCCTTGCAAAAACAGAGCCTCATGACATTTGCCTTATCATCTCCCTGATTGCCCCTTCAAGGAGGCGTACATCGGCCATACAAGGCTAGCTCCTCCCATCCGGTCTTAACAACAACCAATTGTTTTCGCAGCCTCTTATCCCTTATACCTATAGGGTTTATGGTTACAAGGCTGCACCCTAAGTGGAGTTTTCTTGGGGCGAGTGCAAAGATGCGCCAAGACTTCTCAAGAGTGGTAAGGAAGTTCCATGCTCCCCGCACTCTTGACTCAACCGTGTACCTCGGTGCCTTGATCATACGCCGACTCCTTGGAAGAGACCCTCGGCCGCCCAACCAGGGTATAACCTTATATATATAGTTGGGAATCCAAGGTACCTCTTCCGGATAGGCTTTCATAGGCCCCAAGTCTACATGACCCAGTTCCGGGGGCGGTGTAACCTTTTCCCCGAGCCATGTTAAGAGATACCCCTTATATGACGCACTTTAGGTCTTACATTTGCCTCTTACGAAATATCATTCGCGAACTAGGTGTACGCCATAAAGGTTTGTCCCATTCATTTACTCATTCAATCATTTAATTGCTTCAATCATTCTTAATTGCTTCTTGACATTCATCATTTAGTTGTTTCAATCATTCAATCATTCATATTTAATTGCTTTTCGACATTTATCTTTGCGAAGCCTTCGCAAAATTCCCTCTTTTTGACATTTAGATTCTCGCACACTCCTTTTTGTTTGCAACATTCTCGCGAATCAATTCTTCTTTATCTTGCCTTATATATCTTTGTCGATTATTTACTTCTTATGCCTTTTACTCATTGCATTCTTTGCCTCATCGATATCCCAGTCCTTGAAGTGCTCCTTTCCATCATAACAATTGTTTACTTCCGCGCACTCACTTGCGATTCTTCGCGATGTTTCTTCATTTCTTATCTCTATGACATCCACCATCAGCTTCTCTTTTCTCTGTTCATCTTTCACATTCTCGTTTCCAACCTTTCCTTTTGGCATTTCTTTCTTCGCAGTTTTCTACATCAACCTCGTAACACTTCGTCCTTCCTCCCAATCTCCGTTTATAATTCCAATACCATTTGGATGAGGGAATTTTATACAATCGATGGTATGTTGACGCTACTCCCAAGATTTCGTGCAGCCACGGCCGCCCAATCAATGCATTATAGGGCGATTCCACGTCAACCACACAGAATAAAATATCGGCTGACAATCCTTGTAAAGGTATTCTCATGTGAACCTCTCCTTTAGGTTTATTCGCTGTGCCGTTAAAACCATATATTTTGTATGTCGAGGGGATCAAATTTTCCTCTTCTCCTCCCATAGTCTTATAAGTATGGTAGAAAAGAATATTCACCGAACTTCCGGATCGATTAGGATTCTATTGATCGCCCAACAATTTTCTGCTTCATCATCTTCCCCATCAACTGGTTTTGGATTAATGTCCAGCTTTACCACCAACGGGCTATCATGTACTTCTTTTCCTTTGGGTACTTCATCTGCAGAGAAAGATATAATCTCAAGAATCGCCACCCTTTCAATTGCGACGTTTCGCCAGATTCATTACTTCTTTATCATTAACATCTCTCGCATAGACTCTACTGAGCACGTTATTGTGAAAATCTTCAATTGTACGATATGAATGAACGATAGAGTTGCAAAACAGATTTTTAGCCTTTGTTCCCACTTCTATTACAAATGCCTCTTTTCCCTTTCTTGAAACTGTTCTTTGCATTTCTGATGGTGATGCTGTTAGTACTTTCTTTCCTTTCTCTTCATCTTTTAGAAAATGATTCAATTTCCCATGATCAATCATTCTCAGAATGATTCTCTTTATGTTTCGCAATCATTCGTTAAATGCCCATGAAAACGGTGGTAAGAACAATATTCCCGACTCGTCACCCTAGGTGGCGGTTCACTCACCGCATTCCATGGTGCCGGTATATCTTCCATTACAAGTATAGCTTCCCAAATCTTTTCCACACTAGCATTTAGTGGTGGCATTTTGATCTCTTCCCATACCACTGCGCTTTCTCGCTCTCCATGATTATTCTCGCTTCGTCCTCCATAAGTTTCTTGCGTATGATCTAATCTCCGAATTTTATTGTTGTTGCCGCGATTATAATAGTTCCTTTCTCTCTCAAACTCCTCCCCGATCTCGACTTCCCATAGCCACTATTTTCTGCTGTCCTTCATCAACTCTCTTTTCCGGTTGCCCTTGCGAAGTGCTCGCCACTGTGTTTAAGAATTTCGGTAACAAACTTGCATTCGCAGCATTCGAACTTGTATTCGCAACCGGATAAGATTCCATTTCATTTTGTCTTTCTTCTAAGGCAATATATTCTTCCCGGAGTTCTCTTAATTCAGCCATCGTAATCGTATTTTTAATTCTAAAAATCAATGTATAACAAACTGGTTGTAATGTGAGCGTTTACAAATGATAAAATGAGATATCTTTCTTCTACCCTTCCAGCCATTTCGCTGCACATTGTCCTCCACCTCATTGTCGATGTCTTAAACTCTCGCCAACTCTTTGTTTTAATCCAAATACATCCTCAATTCCCCGGTCGCGAGGAATTGTTACTTATATACGCTCCCAAGAAAGTAACTTGTAAATGGTTGAATGACGAGATTGTGTTTCGGGTAACCCTTCAAACCATTTCGGTGCTTCTCCCACTAAGCTTGATGCAAAGTATTTGCACAATATGGCATCATGATTCTCCCATTGCAACATACATCTCATATAAGCCTTGATGTGTTGTATCGCATGTGTTGTTCCATCAAAAATGTTGGTTAACGCAGCAGATTGCACTTAGGAGGTATTCCTCCCATTTGTACTTCTAGTGTAAAAGGGTTCTTCGCAGCTCTCGCGATGGCTTCATCCAATTGTCTTCTTCCTCCTTCCTTTCTACTATTCATCAACTCTCTCATCTCTCGCTAGTTCTTTCAAGATTTGCCGATTTGCCTCGCAGCTTTGTTCTGCTGGGTATTTTTAGCTCGCTTCTCTCCTCCCGCGCTCATGCCTCGCTTTGACCTTCTTGTTCGTTATTTTCTTCTCTCCTTTCCCTCGCGACTTTCTCCTTCATCTCTTTAATCAATTCGCACACCATTATACCTATTATTCTCTCTTCGGGCTGCCTATCAGCTCCCCTCTCGTATCTCTCGTATTCTTCATTAATATTTCTATTGACACGATTTTGTTCTCGCCTCCTTTCTCGGTTGTCGTGATTATTCTGCCGGATTGCTTCTTCCATTCTCGATTCTCCACTTCGCTCTTGCTCTCTCCTCTCGCGAGCTAAGCGTGCTTGTTCAACATAATGTCTCTCAATGTCATCTTCAATCTCCTTTTGCCTTCTCAGTGCTTCTCTTCCATGCAATATTACTCTTCCTTCAGCCCCTGGATCATTCGTCCCCTGAAATCGCTTAATTCCTTGATTTTCCTCGTTCTGCTCCTCTTGGAAATTCTCGGGATGTGGAACATAACGATCTTCTGTTTCCTCTCTTCTTTCATGATGTTCTGAACTTGGACTTTGTGTTTCTCGTTGGTTTTCTACCTCGGCATTTTTTGTTGGTAAGACTCTCCTTCTTTCTTCCCTAGTTGATCTTGAACTCGATCTCGCAATGCTTCTCGATCTTCTACTTTGCAATCTCATATTCTCCATCCTTAATTCATGATTCTGTCTTGTCAAATTTGCTCGCTCCTCTGCCTCTAGTCGCCTCTCTTCATGGATCGTTTGTCTCAATGTTTCCAATGCTGTGATTTCTTCATTTCCTGTATTCATTTCCCCATTCATTCTTTGATCTCCTTCTCCTTGTCCATTGTTTACCAATTGTTGCTCTTCTTCCCTTTCATCCTCAGAATCCGTCCTCCAAGTGTGCACACTTACTCTATCGTAATCCACGTTTCATTTGCTATCGGTGGAATTAAAGCTTGGACATGATTCTCTTCATCATTCCTCATATTCATCCTTGACGATTCTCCTCTTTCATTTCTCCTTTCTCCAGCAAGTCTTCCACTTCTTCTCACCGGTTGTTCAAGTACATTTCTTCTTCTAGCCATTTCTCTTTTAGTAAATTTTTTGAAAATTATCTCAAATTTCTTTCTTGTTAATTCAAATTTTTCCAAATCTCTACGCCAATCTCTTCTTTTAATGCTGTTCAAAGCCTGTTTCTAGCGCCAATATGTAGTTGCAGGAAATCCTACAATACACCCCTCACTATAATTCACTTAACTAATCCATTGAAAGATGAATAATCAAGAATGTTTATTAATTATCTTCTTCAAGTTTACACAGGAAAATAGAATTGTACTTAAGAAATAACAAACACTCTCCCAGTTTCTCTCTCCTAATGACTTATTTTTCCATTCAAAAACCTCTCCCTCAACAGACTTACTCATCCCTTTATATAGGGCAAATACATAGTGAATGACAACTAGGTCTGTCCTTTATTTTCTGGGAGTGTCTCGCGAAGTGTCGCGAATGTACAAGTATTCATACTGCGACACTTCTTAACCCTCGCCAGACTTCACATCTTCCCCGTCGTCATCCAATGCGTCATTCCTCTTGATTCCTTGCGACTCATTCGCAGATCGTTGTTTATTATCCTCGCGAGTTTTGTACGTTGCGATATAATGATCCTACATATATCATCAAGGAGATAGTTGGAACAGGGGCATATAGATTAATGGATCCAGAAGGCAAAGATGTTGGCCAGAGATTGGGTAGACCATGGAATAGATTATATCTCAAGAAATATTACCCATAGAAGACGGAAAAGAAAGAATAAATTCTGAAATGTTAAATGAATGAAATGATATGAAATGTTCCCGCGACAGAGATATTGCGAAATCAAGAAAGAATGTGCGAATATCTCGCAAATGAATTGACAAATATTAACCAAAGATGAATGATTGAACGAATTGACAAAAATGAATGAGTGAGTGAATGGGACAAACCTTTATGGCGTACACCCTAGTTCGCGAATGATATTTCGTAAGAGGCAAATGTAAGACCTAAAGTGCGTCATATAAGGGGGTATCTCTTAACATGGCTCAGTGAAAAGGTTACACCGCTCCTGGAACCTGAGTCATGGAGATTTGGGGCCCATGAAAGCCTATCCGGGAGAGATACCTTGGATTTCCAACTATATATATATAAGGTTATACCCCGGTTGGACGCCCGAGGGTCTCTTCCAAGGAGTCAGAGTGTATGCTCAAGGCGCCGAGGTACATGGTTGAGCCAAGAGTGCCTGGGGCATTTGAAGTGTCTCGGCCATTCTTGGCAAGTCTTGGCACATGCCGAACTCGGCCCAAGAAAACTCCACTTAGGGTGCAGTCTCGTAACCATAAACCCTATAGGTATAAGGGATAATAGGCTCGAAAACAACTGGTTGTTGTTAAGATTGGATGGGAGGAGCTAGTTTTGTATGGCCGATGTACGCCTCCTTGAAGGGGCAACCATGGAGATGATAAGGGCGGCACCTCTCCATTAGGGAGCCGATAAGTGTCACAAGACGAGCAATGTCATGGGGCTTTATATTCGCAAGAACATTTAGGCCTCGTCATATTGTTGTAAATGAAATATCCTGCAGAGGCAAAAATACTAAAGAAATGATAAGACAAGATCAATGGATCATTACATGAAAGTGTAAGGACGTCCTGCGATCTTGTCGCAAGACGCCAATGTCATGGGATTTTATGTTCTCAAGAATATTTAGACCTGTCATATTGATGCAAAATGAGGTTGCAAAATAAGACCTTTAACTAGGAAGGCAAAATAAGACCACACAAAAACAATGATAAGGCAAGATCAATGGGTCAATACATGCAAATGTAAAGACGCCCCTGCGATTTTGTCGCACAAAGAATTTCAACATAAATAAAGACAATGGAATAGCAATTATTAAATACCAAAAATCATACTTGTTGAAAGAAAGAACAGTAACGCAAACGAATACATACATCAAAAAAGATGATTGAAGTACATAAAGGAGCAAAAGTACGAGAAGAAAGATTACAAGAGAAAATCATTTCTCAAATAGTAGCTTTTTCACTAGAAGGAGATGTTGGGTTTTCTTCAGCGACTTTATCTATGTTTTCGCTAGCTAATATATTTCCAGCAGATCCTTCTTCATTGACAAGTTTCATTCGTGACATCATCATTGACAGTTTTATTAGGAGAGATGGTTTCTTCATTTCCGAGTTCTTCGCCACTATTATAATCAAAATCGCTATCAGGAGAATTAGGAACTTCATCATCACTTACTTCCAGAGGTTCAACAGACAGGATCAAGAGATTTAGATAGTAAAACATTATTCACAAGAACTTCGGCTCTAAGATGAAATTGACGAAGGAGTGCTTTCGTTGATCTTTACTCTATATCTTTACAACCACGCATGTAGTCGAATTTTCTTTCTGTCATTCTATCGCGAGAACGGGCAAGAGAAGCAAAGTGAGTATTCCATTCTCTTTGCGAATTTTGAGTAATCGATTTCAAAGTAGTAATGGAGGAGTGAAGTTTTTCTCAGACGACCGCAAAACAAAAAATAAAAGAATTATATATACAAAAAATATGAAGGCTTGATAAAGAAAGAATAGATGAGGCAGTCAACTTCTATGACTACCTTCCTTCGCGAGGTAAGATGTTGGATTAGAGCTGAACAACTATTCTCCAAATGATCCATCGCATTGTCAAAATTATCTCCAATTAAACCTTTCGGACGTGATCGCCAATTTTTTCGTTGGAAATCAAGTAAAGCATTTTCTTTTGTAAGGGAAGAGTTGGACTTTTCTAGTTTGGAACATTGATCCTTGAATTGGTTTGCTTTTACACTTAAGGTTATTCTACCCCGAATCATTTTATCCTTCTATAAAGAATTTCTTCAAGTTGATTTCTCAAATAACAAAGAGATTGTTCTTGCTCTTTACATAATTTTTGACAAACATCATATTGTTGCGAGTAAATTGCCACCTTGTTTAATAGAGTTCGCTTCTCTTGAGAAAGAGTTCCATTCTCATCCGATAAAGTTTCCAACTCCAAATTAGCTTTGGTCAAAGAATAAGAGAGAGATAAGTCATTACTTAATGAGTCTTGTTTGAGCTAAATCAGCATTTTCTTTAGAGAGATTATTTATATGATCAACAAAATATGTATGAAGATTATCTAATTGGTTATATTGTTCCATCCAAGCATCTCTATCAACTCGAACTTCTTCAGAAGTAGATTCCAACTGATATATCTCCATTTTTCGTTTCTGATTTAAAGCTTGAAGGGCGAACAAGGACTTGAGTTTTTTTTTTTAAAAAAAAAAAATGGACAGTACAGAGGCAAGAGTATACCTTTCATTTCTTCATTCTTCTTGCGAAGGTTATCGCGATCCAGTGAAACATTTTGAAGTTTTTGATTCTCAAGATGGAGAGTATTACATTTTTGCAGTCATAGCTTGGAGATCATTCTTCAAAGTGGTAATTTCTTGCTCCAAGGATGTTTGCGAAACTCTGTCAGATTCAAGGTGTTTGCTCAAAATCTCGCAAATATCCAGATTTGATAGGATCGGCTGTAAGTCTTCTTAGCATCGTTCACAATATCCGATAGGACTTTGAAGGCCACATCTATTCCTTCTAAATTTTCCTTAGTAAGAGGGATTTGCTCTTAAAAGGAAGTAATAAAGTGATAGAAGAAGGAAGAGATGAATCATTTTTTGTTAAAGGAACATCACGAGAAGAAGAAATCTCTGGAGGTTTAATGATTGGAGGAATGGAGGCATTAACAATGGAAGAAGAAATAGGCTCATTCGCAATGGGACTATTATGAGGGAGTTGATCTATGAGAAATTCAGGCATAGAAATGTTATCTTTGGGAGAAGTAGTAGGGATTTCTTGCGAAGATATCGCAGTAGGAGTTGTAAGTTTGAATGTAGGAAAAGTGACAGAAGGCGCAACGGGTTTAGAATGGCGAGGCTTCTTGGGGGACTTGTCAGCATTTTTGTCATCCTGCGGAGTACAAGCTAAATAAGAAACAGAGGCAACAATATTGTTATTAAAAGATAAGTGTTTCTTAAATACCTTGTTACTCGCAGGCTTCCTTTTAGAAGCAGTGGATTTCGATTGCGAGCTCATGGAAACATTAGGGTTCACAATGGTGAACTTGGTGGTAGGTTTGTTCTTGCTAAAATAAAAATGGCAGAGGAGTCGTTAAAAGAAGAACATTATCAAGATAAAACAACTTCAATAAGAGAAATCAATCTCAAAATGATCAAATTCAGCAAAATTAACGAACCTTGATGCCATAGAAACAGTAGCAGGAAAACGATGAAGAAGATGATGAAGAAAAAGCACATAAAAAAGTTGCAGACGATGAAGAAGACGAAGTAAAAAGAAAGAAATGCTTTCACAAGGAATCCTCCTTTAAATAGACGAGAAAAGAGTAACCGGATAACATTAAATGTGCATAGGTAAAAGGGAAATTTTAGATACGTGTAAACAGTCATTCCCGAATTTACGGAATCTTGTCGGCAGAAAATTGGTGGAAAATTAACGATTCATGATCTCAAAATATTGGTTCTCATGACATTCTCTCCTTCGCAGAAGACATGAGAAGAGGCAAGATGTAAGATCAGAATATCGCAATATCAATACTTCGCGAGATTAATAAATAACGACATTGCGAGGGAATCGAAGGGAAGTGAAATAAATGATGCAATGAATGACGACAGCCAGAACACGAGGAAGATATGAAAATATGGCGAAATTCAAGAGTGTCGCGAGAATTGATACATGTACACTTGCGATATTTCGCAAGACATTCCCGAAATAAAGGACAGCTTTTAGTCATCATCCACGTGTACTACCCTATATAAAGGGTTGAGTAAGTCTGTTGTAGGAGAGTTCTTTTGAATTGTTAAGTAAGTTTTGAGGAGAGAGAAAGTTTTAGAGTGATTGTAATTTCAGAACTCATTTCTATTTCATATTGTAAAGATTCAAGTATTCAATCAATAGAAATCATAATCATTGATCTTAAAATGACTTAATTGTGTATATTCTAGTGAGGGGTGTAGTGTAGGATTTCCTGCAACTACATGTGGTTTTTAACACGATTGATAAAGGCATGTACCAAGTGTATCAGGGATAATATTGGATCATATTTGACAAAATGATCATGACCGTTGGATCACCCAATGATACCCCTGCTATTTTTGGCTTTTGGTCATATAAATTATGGTTTTTAGTGTTAAAATAAAGTTGATTGTAATACAAAACAGAATATAACACGAAAAAGAATATAATGGAATAAATCGATTGACGACCTAATATTCAAAAGAAAATATAGCACGAAAAAGAATATAGTGGAATAAATTATTTGACGACGTAAACGTGTTCAATCTAAACTTTGTACATGGGCCAGAATTTAACATTAAGGAGAGTTTTTATTTTTTTAAGGAACATGTAAACCTTGGTAGACTAAATCCAATATATACGTGGGCTAAGTACTACTTACAGGATAAAATTAAGGATTTTTAAGTTGTTACTAGAATTTGAAGGGGGCTAGAGCTAGGTTAGTCAACCCTTAGCTCCACCACTCGGATGGCGGTGGATAAATAAATGATATCACGTTTTTTTGTGGTGGTGGCAGGTATTGGTAAGTAATAATAAATTATGTTAATTTTGTGATGCCACAAAACGTAACACTATAAAGTATAAGACGTGGTTAATCGCTTTAATGTTAAAATAAGCTCGGTTAAAACATGTGATAATTAAAAAAAGAATATTAAAATCAATTGTCACGTTATTTAATAACTACGTTCTAACGACACAAATCAAAATCAACATATGGAATTACTTATTATCAAGTCGTGTCATCGCGCACGAGTTATTTTCTAGTCTACAATACAAAAAAAGGCTTGGATAACTTAAACAAGATAAAAAGCGGTTCCGATTTATTCTTGCAATAGATAAGGCTAAGGTTGTATCTATCCACAAAAGTGATGTCATCGATTGAAAGTTAGTAATATATCCAACTGTCATAGTTTGCTAATTATATTATAAATGTCCCCCTAATTTTTTCGTATCAAATTTGTTATTAATTTCTCGTAATGTCATTAATTATCCAAATAAATTTTTCATAATAATTTTTTTATTAATTTCTCATAATAGTATTAGTTGTCAAAATAAATAAATATATCTAATAGGTAAAAGAATTTGCTAATAATTAAATATACCAATGAAAATTTGTGGTGGTTGTGGTGGTGGCGCCGGTGCCACTAGTGGTGGTAGATGTTGGTGGTCGGTGGAGAAGGCGATAACGTTAATTAGTGTTGGTGGAAGATAGGGTAGCTAGCCCATGAAATGGGTAGGCGGTTGCATACCCTCGATGGACTCAAGTTACTGTGCCTTTTTTAATTATTTCCTTGATAATACTGGCTCCAAGCCCCATATTTATCATCTAGCTCACCTTTATCTTTTTCTTTGTTGTCTTTCCATCGTTAAATTTGTAACTCCGCTTCTGGTGGAAGAAGTGGTGATAGTACGCAATTCACCTATGATGGTGCATATTGGTGAGTAGTAGTGAAGAACGTTAATTCTCTGTCACTAAGGAACGAGTAACATCATACTGAGGAAGATGTATATTTGATCGCTTATAGCGTTTAAATAAACTCGATTACAATACAAAAGGAAACATGACAATTCGAAAAGCACGTTGAACGATGGTCACTCCAAATAGTAACAAGAAATGAATAACACGGGTCAAAATTAACAAACACTTAAACATTATTACTTATTATTAAGCCTATGTCGTTATGGCTGGACAAAGTTGCAACCCAAATTTTTCCAAGGAGAAAATAAATCTATGGTTGTAATTGTCCACTTAAATTTTTACAAGTGATATCTGCGGTTGAAAATTAGAAACTTACCCAACAGTTTTGATTTGTTCACCTCATTATTGTTTCATTAATTTCTCTTAACAAATGTTTTATCAATTTCTTTTCATAAATTTTTCATTAATTACTAGAACACCGCTACCACTGGACTGTAATGGGACCGTAAAAGAAAATTTGTGATCCCCGTCATTTTCTAAAATAGGTCAAAGTGAAAAAGTGAAAGTATCACTTTTCTTGAAACAGAGAGAGTACATCGTTTTATTATTTTATTAGTTGGAACGGAAAAATAGTTGATGCATAAACCAAAATATGGCTACATAATGTGTTATGCATCCTTTGTGGTGGTTTGCATAATGTCTATGCATTCAATTTTCGAAAATTATGCCTAAAAGGATACACACCTCCGAATTTTCGTAAAAACTCTAAATTTGATATTGTTGTTTGTACTCATTGTGTAGAACTCTTCAAAACTTTCCAACGGATTTTTTTTTTATAAAATTCCAAGGCACGGATTTTTTAGATATGTTATATTCTAATTTGCTTGCTAATTATGCCCCTGAAAAATAAGATACATAAGGAGTTATAATAATCGGACTAAAAGGGAGGGACAATTATCTTCATGATGATTGATATCAATAGACAAAGTCTAACTAACCTCAAAATCCGGACTTATGCTTCCCCAAGAGCAACCCAGATTATTATTCATCTCACAAGTATTAAACCAGTGGAATCACAAAGTCTGAGACGAAGACAACTTTGCGATTTTTATTTATCTTGTTTGAGTGAGCAGCTCAACAATCAAACAAGATCAGGATACTCAAACTATCAAGATAAAAGATAGTTGGACCTGGCTTCACGAATCCCTAGGTGAAGTATTTTTAGTTGCTAAGGGAGAGGACGACTCTAGTTTATAACTAGGACACACAAAGAATAGTGTCAGGGATTCAAAGATCCCAGTTTCTTTAGGTTCTCCCTTATCTAGACTTTCAAAGTATAGGTTGCTTTAGGTTTAAGCTAAGATAGCTTTGGAACCAAGCAAACAATATCCATTGTCTACAAAGCCATTGTTCGTGGAGGGTTAGCCGAAACTAGCCGATTGAACCCTAAGCTTAAACATTTTCATAAACACTTAATACTTTAAGCTTGAGTCACAACCATAAGTTATAATGTGATCAATCATGTCTATATAGTGTTTTTAGATATTTATTCAAATGTCAATTATCTCTCATGGATGACAACTCAATATTTATTTTATAGAGATATGTCTTACTTACTGGGAAAGTAAATACAAATAAATTCGAAAATCAAATAAAAGATTCTCAAATATTTCGGTTTGGGATGTCACCTTGAGTATCAAATACTCCCTCTGTATATTTATTTCCGTCCTCTATTCTTTCGCCTGTCCTAAAATACTAGTCATCTTCTGTTTATAGTCATATTTTCTAGTCAAACTCTCAAATATACCCTTCAATTTTTTTAAATTATAAAATTATATTTTTTTTTCATATTTTTATTATAAAATTTTAAATGATATCTTCATTAATCGGAAACAAATCTACTAAAATATCTATTCTATTTATCTTCATTCCATTTAAAATAAATATATATATATATATTTGTATGTATGTAAATTTTCGTTTGAATTTTAGAGACTGAATTTTTTATCTTCCTCTAAACATTTCCAAAAATAATAAAATTACTCGATATATGTTTTTTTTTTATGTTAGTTTTAATTTTAGTAATAGAGGAAGGATCCCTTGACAGGGTCCAATTTTACAAGGTTTAACAGCCTCGTCTTATCCGTTAGATGATGAAATACTGACGATCCAGATATATTCACAAAATTCGAGTTTCCATATATCCACATTGAAATCATTTATTCCTTAACTGATATAGTTAATTTCTTCTCTCCCCTCTCCCACAAAGATTTGCTCATTCTTCTTCTTCCTTAGTGTAGCATTTGCAGTCAGATGTAATTTTTTGTATCGTTCAATCAAAATTATGAATAAGACTAGGCCGAATCAATTTTATCCTATTACTTTTTTTTTGGGTCTTCTCTCGTTTCCTGGATCAAAAGAATCAGTTTATCACGAAATAAAATGAGTATATAAAAAACTTGTGTTTACATGTTCAGAATTAGATGATGATCAAAGATATACAAACACTTCCCCACCGATAATATATGATTAATCGAGTTGTTCTTATTATGTAAACTTGATACATTTGTTCTAAAAATTCTAGTCTCATCAATCTCTCCAATTGAGAATAATGTAAGATCTAAGATCAAAACTCTAATAATTGACATCAAAAAGAATAGTATGTGCTAATATATATCATAGAAAATGAATGTTTCAACAACAAAAAAAGGTCATAGAAAAGGAAGAACATAGTTGTAGATGGTGGATTTTCAACAAAGGTTAAAACCGTAAAATTATGAGGCATGTTTTTGACACGGCTTTCAGGCATGCAACGATTCATATTTTTACGAAGCCATGATGAATATGTTTTCAAAAGCCTCCACTAGCCGAGCGTTCGATGTCGTGACTCTATGCGAGAATAACATATTTGGGCGGTTCTCCGTAGATTGAGAGCTTAACGCCTTCAAGACGTCGGTGACACTCCACTGTTCCCCGATCGCAGGAGAGAGACCCACCTCCACATAGAAGAATAGTTGGGCGGCGAACGCCTTCGTGACGTCGGTGACACTCACCGTTCTCGACTATGTGGAGAGACTAGTGTATAGATTCAAAGCGGTTCTCCATAGATTGAGAGCACTAACGCCTTCGTGTCGTAAACAACACCGTGACTCACGACTATGTACCATTTAGAATAGATGTGACGCTTTAAATGGCTAATATCTTTTCTCGCAATAGATTAATTCCGCCGCGACATTCACCACCGAATTCCTGAATAATCTATTATTGCTCCTATTCCATGGTCGAATCCACTACCGATCCCATGGAATGGAAATAACAATTGCTCATATTCTATGGTTGAATCCACTGATCCCATGGAATGGCAATAACAATTGCTCCTATTCCATGGTCGAATCCACGGCCTGATCCCATGGAATGGCAATAACAATTGCTCTGATTCCATGATCGAATCCACGACTTGATCTCATAGAATGGCAATAAACTACTGCATTATCTCATTATTCCGATTTCATGATCGAATCCACAGTTGATCTCATGAAATGGTGATAGATAATTTTAATTACTCGATTTTATGGTCGCATCCACGATCCCATAGATGGTAATGCTTGCTTTATTATTCTAATTTTAGTCGAATCCTTGGTGATCCTATGAATTAATAATAAACAACTATTCATTTTTATTACTCGGTTTCATGAATTATTCTCCACTGAATTTCATAAATTAGTAATAAATACTCAATAACCGGGCATCCGGATCATCACGAGTAAGCCCCACAAAAATGGTGCAAGTGTATTCGACAATGATGCACGATCGAGCACCCTGGATGCACGAACGAGCATCCAAAAAATACGAAACAATGAGTAATCCTACGCAAAAAGAGAAAACAATAAATATTAATAAAATAATAAGAGGCGCCTGTGCCGGGCCCATCGGTCGGCGTCGGTCGTGCCCTAGCTATGGTCGGTCCATGCCTCTTCCATTATTTTCCTTATTTTTTGTTATTTCATGAACTCATGAAAAACTCCTTGGTTTTAGCAACTTTCCTTGTTTTTGCAAAAACTCATGAATCCTCCATAACTTCATGGATTCATGAAATAATGTTATAAAATAAGGAAAGGTGTGCGGGACCGGCAACCTAAGCCAGGACGGCCATGCCCGAGCATTGGTCTGTCCCACACCTCACAATCCTTAGCTTTTATAATTATTATTCCCTAATCTCATGAAACTCCTTTATTTCAACAAAAACTCATGGATTCTCCATAACTCCAAGGATTCTCCATAACTTCAAGGATTCATGAAAAATAATATAATAAAATAGGGAAAGGTGTGCGGGACCGGGAAACATAGCCGGCCGGCCGGCCATGCCCTAGCTGTGGCCGGTCCCACACCTTGCAATCCCTAGTCTTTTATAATTATTATTTTTCATAAATTCATGAAACTCCTTGGTTTGAGCAAAAATCATGATTTCATCATAACTTCTCAAATTTTGCTCAAATCATGAAAGACCAAAAGCCAACAGGTCACACGACCAGATAGCCTCTCACGGCAATTTTAAATGTTAAAATACACTTATTTTAACTAGTAAGGCCACATGTGCGATGCACATGCTTGAATTGGATTATTTTAACAACACCAAATTTGATAATAATGGAGAAAAAAAATCTTAAAATAAAAATTTAATATCCTTGTTTGTACTCATTACATAGATAATTTAAAGAGCTTTCCAAATATATCAATTTTGCAAAAATCCGATGTGTATTTTTAAAGATATTTAAGTTTTAATTTTTTTGATCTATTTTAAAACAATGGCATTCCTGTAAATATACAAATATTAACTTAGTTAATGGGGGTATTATTGTCATGTGAAAGAGCTTCACCAAAAGAAGGCTTCACCAAAAAGGGGTCTTTTCTTTATTATAGTATAAGATAAGATATTTACAATATATTGATCAATTGAGCATACATGCTCATTCCAACAAAAATTAAGAATTTCAACCAAGATGAAACTCTTATGAAAATTCACAACATTGCTCGAACGCACATCAGAAAATAATAAAACTCTCAGTACGAAGACACGGGCACCACGACAACACGTGCATGCCTTCATGACCGACCAGAGTCATCTTTAGGGCTTGCACAAAGCCGGTCCCACACGTTTTCATAATTCTGACCTAATTTGCTCAATTGCTCGTATTGGGCCCAAACTATCTCCAACCAACCCGGGATTGCTCAAACGCCAACAATCGGGTCACGTGATCACCAAGAGCCGGTCCCATGCTCTCTTGGTCGGTCCCCATCTTTCATACCTAGGTTTTATCACCTAATGTTGAACCCAACAATATTTCAGTAAATTATGAAACCAACATTTAATCATCATTATTTCACCAATCCTCAAACTGAGAACCCTGGTGCATGCTCACTCAAGCACCGAGCACCACATGGACGCCCATCATCCCATGTGGTCGGTCCCTCTATCACTCATGACCTATTTTCAGCGATTCATCAACTATGATATGAAATTAGGGTTTTGAATAAATGCTTCACGAATCATCACTCTGAGCACGATTCAAACACTAATTAATTTATGATGGATTCAGCAACCAACATCTGAATTAATCATATAATATTTGGTAGCTTACTAATATTTTATTGGGTCACGTCACCAATAAATATTTCGTCGAATCGATCAATACTTGTTTCAGCTTGCTCAAATATTGATCCAATTTATCAATATTTGGTAATTTATCAATAATTTGTCGAATTGAGCAATACTTGCTCAATTGCACGACAAATTATCAACATTCGAAGAATTTGCCGAATTAATTGCGATACTTGCTCAATTGTACGTCAAATCATCAACATTCATTATTCTGTTGAATTGAGCAATACTTGCTCAATTGCTCTCAAATTCTCGATATTCGCATTCGTCGAATTGAGCAATACTTGCTCAGCTTGCTCGAATATTGATCCAACTATCAATATTCAAGAATTTATCGATATTTCTTCGAATCGAGCAATACTTGCTGGTTGTTCGAATAATCCACATATATTCAGTAACTCATCAATATTCAACAACTCGTCAATTTATAATATTTGCTCGACGAGCAACATTAACATTCATGAATCGCCGAGCATTTGTCAAACATGCTCGATTCAACAAAACCTAGACTCATTGTCTAATCACCAACAATCGACAAACTAAATATATGTCTGTCATGCAGACTCCACGATTCGTGAGACATCAATCACGTCAAATTGGGGATAACAACTAGGGTTTTGGTCTCGGCGGCCTACGTAACGTGGATTTCATCCACGTCGAGAAATGTGCGTAAGTTGTGTAAACGGTTGAAGGAGTTAGCAAAGTAGTGGGTGCATGATCCGTCAAGTCTCCACACGACATGGAACTGACTTTACCACGATCTTTCACTTGCCCACTCTTCCACTCATGAAACCGTCACACTTACAGGGATCAAAGTGTTCACAACTCTGACAATATAAATAAGTCTCGAATCCATGATTGAGGACAATGAATGATCACTAGCTATCACAAGAATCGTCCACACGTAATTTCTCGAGTAACTACTCTCAAGAATTCATCAATCTATCGAACTTATTCGAACTCAACAGTTCACCAATTATGGCAGAAACCTTCAACACATCCACAATCCTTGATCATCATTGATTCCACACAATTCTCAGCTTCCCTCCTACAGATCAACCCATCTCTCTTTGCGGCCGAATTGACTCTCGGAACGGCCATTGACTTGGTTTAGGCCGGAGTCCTACAGATTGATCTCTCGAATCTAAGCACTCCCTTTGCAGTGCATCTGTGTGAGGTTGAGCAGTTTGCTCGGTTCTAGGAGTCTCGACACGCTCGTCTCTTCATTTCCCCAAACAACCAGCAAACCGTTTTTTCCCCATCCACAGATTGGCAACCACAATGGGAGATTAATGTCTCGGTTGCAATCTCTCATTTTCACAAAATGGTTTATTTTAGGTCAGGTTCAGTTACCAATCCTAACCCAAACAATGCTAGCACTAGCAACAATGCGGTGGTAGTCCAGAAACCGTTCTTGCTTCCAACAGTGGTGGTGACGCTACTCCTCCTCACACTAATGTCGAAAATCATCCTCTATTTGGTCGACATCCTGAGGAACTCAGATAAAATCCACCCACCATCGCTGATCTCATGAAGATTCAGGAAGTGCTTGCTAAAAATCAAACTGACATGGCTGCTACTCAGAAGGAATTATGTAACCATCTCAAAACTCTCACCGACAAGATGTCAGACAAAACTCGGGAGAAAGGAAAAGACAAGGAAATATCTCCAGCAGGATCCGAAGTTATTCATGTCCCCGATGATGAAGAAACCGCAAATCTGCGTAACCCGAACTCGCTAGTTTCATCACCGTGAGGATCTGGAACGCTTTATGGAGAGCCGGGAAAGGGCCACGCACCATCAGTCCATCGTCATCAACCTCCATATCCTCGGGCTCGCTACGCAAAGAATCCTCTTCCAAAGGGTTACATTTCTCCAACCTTCACACTCTACAATGGAACGGGGAATGCTCGAGAACATGTTTCTCGATTCCTGGAAGCATTAGGAGAGCATGACCACAACCATGTCGTCCGTTTGAAGGAGTTTTCAAAATCCCTGACGGGTCGAGCATATACTTGGTATAACAACATCGCACCAGGAAGCATAGCTAATTGGGAAGAAATGATTAATGCTTTCTACATAAAGTACTTCTTTGTTTCTGTGCAAGTTACTCTTTCCGACTTAAGAAGGATGGCTCAGAAGAATACCGAAAATCCGAATGATTACGTGAAGAGGTTCCAGGTTCAAGCCTTGGATTGCCATGTGTAGATGGGGAAAAACGATTTGCTGGTTTTTACGGAATTGAGGAGATGACCGTGCGGAGGAGATTCCTTGAACCGAGCGAAATGTTCAACCTCACACAGATGCACCGATACAAAGGGGGTTCTTTGAATTCGAGAGATCAATATGTAGTACTCCGGCCTAAACCAAGACAATGGCCGTTTTAGAGTAAATTCGGTCACAAGAGAGGATGGGTCGATCTGTAGGAGGGAAGCTGAGAAATGTGTGGGATCAATGGTGATCGAAGATTGTAGGTGTGTTGTGAATTCTGAATATGATAAGTTCTGAATGATTGAAATTGTTCAGTTGAGAGTAATTGCTCAATTGATGAGTTGTTGATCTCGTATTGTCAGTGAGACGTGAGATTGTTGTTCTTGTTGTTGTTTCAATCATGATTCAGAGACTTATTTATATTGCTGGAATTGTAGACACCATGATACCATGAAGTGTGACAGTTTATGGAATCAAAGAGTGGGGAAGTGGAAATCGTGTTTGAAACCAGTTGCTCATCGTGCGGAGACTTGGTTGATTTTCCATCCACTACTTTGTTAACTCCTTCAACTGATTGCATGACTTGCTCACATTCTATCGTGTGTTTGAACACACATGTCATAGACCGCCAGACCAAAACCCTAGTTGATACCCCCAAGTGACACGATTTACGTCTCGTGGTTAGTTTAGTCAGTTGTTGACTTCATGATTTCATGGGACGATGAGTCCATGTATTTACTGAGTTGAACATGATTTTATAAAATGTCTGAAACTCATGAATTGAACGTGGGCATGATTCTCACGTTGATAGTTGAGGCGAGCAAGTATTGCTCCGATTTGTTGAATATTGATAGTTGAACCAATATTCCTTGATTTGAGCAAGTATTGTTCATCTGATGAATTATTGGTAGCGTGACCAAAATAAAATATTAATTAAAATACTGGTAGTTGAACCGAGTATAATTAATAAGAATACTGATCATGAGATCGTCATAAAATTATTAGTGTTTGAATCTGGAATTATGATCCTTGGACTCAGAAACCCTAATTTGATCAATTGATGATCAATCGATGGTTTATTTGAAAATTAACCATGGAATGAAGGAGGAACCGGCTTCATGGGACCATGGGTCGATCATGTAGCTCCCGTATGCTCGTGTGAGCAAATACCAAGGCCTCTTGAAGAGTTGGTGATTGGTTGATGAAAGAATAATTAAATGCTGGTTTAATCATTTATTCGAAAAATACTCGTCTGGACCTTAGGTGATAAAACCTAATTGATTATGAAGAGGTGAGGGACCAACTTAGGGGTCATGAAACCGGCCCTGGGTGGTCATGGGATCAAATATTGATCGTTTGAGCAATCCCCAGATTGGTTGAAACCCTAATTAACGCCCTTTAGTAGAATCGATGTAGAATTCTCATACGGACTCGGATTTTGATGGTTCATATCTCCTAACGCGGGAATATTTAGGTTTTAAGCTCGTTCGGGAGGTGAAAACAGCCCGAGAGTAAAACTCAGGAAGAGTTCAATAGAGACGGAGGGTAGGAGAGAGTTTGGGCCCAATATGAGCGATTGCGCAAATTAGGTCAAATTGTGAAAATACGAGGGACCGGCTCCTTGAAAGCCAAATAGCCAACCTTGGTCGGTCAAGGTAACATTCTCACGTCACCAAAGTGTTTGTGTCTTAGTCCTGAGAATTTTGATATTTTCTGGCGTGCGATTGAGCATCCAATCGAGAAAATATGACAAAATCGTGGTTTTGTTAAATCGAGAAACTTCATGAGATGAAGGAAAATAATTATAAAATAAAGGAATGATGAGGCGTGGGACCGCTGAGGCCAAGGCATGGCCGGCCGGCCAGTGACCATGGTCTCGTGGTGCCTTTTCCTAATTTTATATTATTTTTCATGATTTTATGAAAATATCATGAAATCAAGGAGTTTGTTGAAATTAAGGAGTTTCCTTAAAGTGAAAAAGTTTCCATGGGATCAAGGAAGCAAATAATTTCAAAAATAATAAAATAAGGGCGTGTGGGGCCGGCTGAGGCATGGTCGGCCGGCTGGGCCCGGTCCCGTGCGTTTCCTAATTTTATGTAATTTTTGTGTATTTTTCCATGATTTGAAGGAATTTTCATAATTTGAGAGAAATACCATGAAATCAAGGAATTTCATGGGATCAAGGAAATCTTAAAATAATAGTAATAAAATAAAGGGACGTGTGGGACCCGGTTAGGGCATGGCCGGGCCGGCTTGGGCCCGGTCCCACGAGTTTCCCTAATTTTATATTATATTTTTCAAGGTTTTGTGAAAATACCATGAGGTTAAGGAGTTTTCTGAGATTAGGGAAATAATAATAAAATAATGAGGAACCATGAGGTGTGGGGCCGGCCGGATCAAGGCATGGCCGGTTGGCACAATAATCACGGCCCCACAATGTTTTTCCCTATTTTATATTATTTCCTTGGTGCGAAGGAAACACCATGAATACGAGGAGTTTCTCAAAACGAAGGATATTTGTTCAAGTGAAAGGATTTTCATGAACTCAAGGAAAATAATGAAAAAATATGATAAAATATAAACTGGGCGTGGGATTGGCCACGGCACGCCGGCCGGTTGTTGAGCCCAATCCCCAGCCGCCTTGGTCAATATTCAATTATTTATTATTTTCCTTCCTATTTGCATAGGTTCATCGTTTCGTTATATTTTGAAATACTCATTCGTGCGTGTGATTGTTAGTACATCGGCGTTGAGTACACTTGCACCATTTAAATCGGGGCTTACTCGGAGGTAGCTCGGACGTCCGTGTGTTGAATATTTATTACTAACCCATGGAATTCTCGCTTGGAAAAGCCATGGTTTGCAGTAATGAAATCTCGCGAAAATATTTGAATATTTTCGGAAATTCAATGGATGAATCCAAGAATTTAGGAATAATTAACTTATGGCTCTATACTAGCGAGACCAAAGTTGTCAGGAGCATTAATTATCTCGATATGAGCTTGTTGGAGCTTCATATCCTTTATATAGTCGTGGTAAACTCGTTGTTTGTATCCCCGAAGACGTTATCGCTCTATACTAGCGAGCAAGCTGTCTAGGAGCCGTCCATCTTGTGATACTATATAGAAATAATTACTGAAGTGTTCAGTATTCATGAGATATGCTGTTGCCTAGCCGTGAGACTACATATCTACATGTACTCTGAGAGAAAGTATTCTCAGTCAGAGGTTTGATGAGAGACCCGTGTCTCAATAATAGATATGTCGTTGTCCAGCCGAGAGACTACATATCTTCATGTACTCCGAGAGACAAGATTCTCGGTCGGAGGTTTGATGAGAGACCCGTGTCTCAATACAGATATGTCGTTGTCTAGCCGAGAGACTACATATATGTATGTACTCTGAGAGACAGTATTCTCATTCAGAGGTTCGATGAGAGACCCGTGTCTCAATACTCGCGTATGATTGCTGGATCAGAAGTTCATATAATTATGGGTTTACGATTTTAGACTTTGTCGAAAATCCACCATCTACATTAAGTCCCCTGCTTAGTGAGGAAAACCGTGGTCAGCATTGAATGGTGATTTTCCGGTCATAAACAATATAAGTAATTGAACTTAGTCGTAAGTTAAGACATTACCGGATTTTGATAGTACGAGCAAACCATGACTTGAATGAAGATCCCTGGCATGATGGAGCATCGTTTAATGAGCATATATTGGTGTTGAACCGCTGATCTTGATGACGGGACCTTGGTCGTTTAGGATTCGCGGGCCGGGCCCAAAAAGAAATCCTTATTTTAGGAATAAACGCTCGTTTGTTCGTTAGTTTGAGGAACAAACAAAATAGACCTGAGTCTAATGATATAAAATTTTGTCTATGAGCTTTCACGAAAACTAAAAGTTTATCTTTGTGAGATTTCACAAAATGGAATAAACTCTCGTTCCAAAGGTGAATGCTCGTATGAGAAAAGTTTTTTTTTTTAAAAGACGTGAGTCTGTTAATAAAAATTGTCTATGAACTTTCATGAAAAAATTTATTTTCGATATGTGAGCATTCACAAAATTTTGGAAATATACTCTCGCTTCAAAGACAGATGCTCATGTGAGGGAGAAAAATATATAGATATATATTTTTAAATTTACGTGAGTTTCACGTTAAATATATGTATTTTGTAAAATCAATGTTTTGATTTTGAACAACTGTTGAAAGTAGACAATTATACATGGTGAAATAATGTCTGTATGTGAGTTTTCACAATCGTAAAATGGATGTCTGTCCAAGTTTTGAAAAACCAGTGGATGTTAAAATTCACGTGGGTTGTTCACGGTTTGATAAAAAATCAAGTCATGATTTTGAATAATGAATTTTGCTCGTCTTTGCAGGTTTGAAGGAACGAGCAAGTTTTCGAAATTTTGACGTTATAATCACTACAACTAGTGAAATTGTAAATAGGCAAGAGTTGGATTGTTACAATTTCGCTGCGTGCTTGTTGTTGGTATATCCATGACTCCATGTATTTCGCCTCAGATAGTGGTGACTTCTGGTTACAACCACCCTTCTGGATCTTCCGGCGAACGCTCCAGAAATATCAAGTCAAACATGAATACTTTTGCAGATGTTCATCCTGGGATGAATCAGCCTTTCAGAGACGCCAGAAAGCTGGTACTTTGTATGTCTCTTGATTATCTGTGAGTCGTTCCTTGTCAGTAGAAGCACCGCCGACTTCAGCAAATGAGACTATCGGCTGACGATGAAGGCAGGATTTGCGTTGATGGTGTAGATCCTGATTCAGATGTGGATGAACGAAGAATTTCGTCATAATTCGTCATCAGAAAATTCAGAAGTTAAGTCTTCATTGAAATTGTTGTAGAATCTTCGTCCGATGTCGGATTTTCGCGGTCTACCCATGTATCCTCATGCCCAGGAAATTTCCAAACTTTAGCAAAGAAGATTTTTGGGTTCTGAGCATGTTTAGGATCCGAAATTGACGAAACAGTAAACTTCCAGGAGACCTTCAGAAAAGTTTCAGCTGGCATGCGGTCCAATGTTTTGGCCACAACTCTTCGCTCGTTCCTCCAATTGCTGTGAATTTTGGATATTTTGTAGAGGACATCCATACGAAGAGAATGGTGTATGATCCATCCCCAAATTCTTCACCAATTACTCCCAGCTCGTTGGTTTGTACAGGACAGTGTAAAATCATCTCGAACAGCTTAGCTTGTCAAAACACTCATGTTGTGTCTTTAGACCATTCGCTTGTGTCTTGAACGGTTGGTGAAGGATTTTAATTTCATTGATTCGTTTGAGATCAGGACCCCTTGATTGATACATGAGCATGGTGCTTGCAGTGCCATCTTGCTTCTGTCAGTCGTAGAAACATCACTTCTGAAACCCTGGTCACGGGACCATAGCTGAGGCTGCTCTCGAGATGGAATGATGTAATGATCATGGTTTCATATCCCGGTGGTAGAATTACTTTTATGATGAATAATTAGCACATGAGAGTCTGGTGCCACGAGTCTTGGACTGTGAAACTGATCGTCATGATCAGTGGACCGTCAGTCCCCAGTATTTTGTTAAATCTCTCCTTTTCATTTTCTCTTCTTCTGGTAAGACTTAGATAGAGGACCCGGGTGGAAAATTTATGTAAAGACCCAGGTGGTAGAAGTTGGAGGTACCTTGATGAAGGACTTAGCAAAAAGACCTGGTGGACATCGATCGACCGTAGAGGTTATGAATCCTGTCCACGAATTTCTGCTTGCATGTTGTATGCTCTGGAAGCTGTAGGAACCTCACACGACGTCGGAATTCGATGATTGACCCCAACTTTTGAAGCTAAGAGACTGAATTATTGCATGATAGAAGAATCACTCAATTTGGAGTTGTAGAGGTCCGCCAACGAAGCGTGCACATTTGCAATTTGTAATCCCGTACAAATTTTTCAGGTTTCGTAGACCTGACGGTAAAGGCCATATCTTTTAGGTCGTATGTCCGATTAATGCATCCTTTTGGTATATTGTAGAAGAGACATAGACGAATATCTTTCGTTGAGAAAGCATTGTCCTATTCCTCACCCATTGGTACATTTTTGCAAACCCATGACCTGAAGTGTGTTGTATCTCATTTGTAGAGGTGATGAGAACATCTTGTAGAAGACTTTGGATTATGCCCACCAGTCGTGCCAGCTTTGGGAAGACTTTCATGTGAGCATGTTATCATGTCTATACATCTTGATATGAATCATTGGTTCTTAGAGAAATCCGCTTCATGTGTAACACTTGAGAGAATGATTAGTTGATGAAGCCCTGAGGATGTTACTCCTGAGACCGTTGTTGGTGCTGAGACTATGAATGATCACGCTCCAGAGATCATTGTCGATGCTGAGATCATGGATGGTGTTCTCTAGAGATTATTGTTGATGCTGATACCATGGTTGAAGTTGCTCCAAAGACCGAAAAGGCTAGAACCATGCTTATAGATATAATCCTTACTCCTTCATCCAGTGAGCCTTTTGCATTCACGAACTAGTTGATGAGTTGAGCATCCCTAAGATGAAGGTGTATTGAGAGTTCAACCTGAATGCTCCTGAAAGCATAACTTTAGCATGAACTGGCTTTGTCAGTGAGTCGATGTTGTTGCGGTAGATATCATCAGCAGTTTTCGTACTGGATGCGATTGGTGAAGAGAGAAAGTTCCTCAATCATGTAGGGGCTTGTGATGTAGAGAAATCCCGTTGATGAAGTTTCATGGAATCACCTCAGGTTGCCAGTGTATGTTGAAGGAGTTAGTGACATCCATGTACGAATGATGTTGCATCTGCTTCAGAAGTCTTATCATGGGATAATGAAGACATATCGATTGTAGTTTAGTAACACTTTGATCGTGCTGGTGTTGAATCAATGTGTCATCGTCGAGATATTTGTGATGAAGCTGTACTCTTTGATTGGGAGTACAATTTGATGGCTTCTTAGATGTTTGAGCGTTGAAGCGTATATTCCTTAAGCATCAAATGTCTTAGGGGTTTATCTCGGCCCTGGAGTTTCTTATGTTGATTAAGCATCCCTTTCGTTGCGGTAGTGGGATTCGAAACTTGTGCAGACCTCGAAGCTTTCTGATTTTGTGGAACACACGGACTTGCAGGAGAAATGCCCAAAGTGTTCTTTGCCATGTTTGGACATCATCTCGAGTAATGAATGTTTCAAAGTGCTTGATTCAATGAAGCTACCATTCATAACGTCTTGCAGAGTTGCTAGCAGAATTGAGTCCCCATGCTAGGATAGCATGTGAGGAAATAAATGACATAGACATGGAATGAGACTTGCCCGAGTGCGGAACCTCTTGATGAATGTCTATGCATCTTTTGTTCTTGCTTCAACCTCATCAAATTTTGAAGTTCCTCCAAGTATTATGATGATGGAATGTCTATCAAATCTTCTGGATCAAAACTTTCTTCGTTGGAGAGATGTGTAACCAAAGGCGCTTTGTAAGTACCCATCTTTTCAAAGATGGATCCACGCTCGTCCGAAGGACATGCCATATCTGGATCTTCCGGTTATGTGAAACTTGGTTTTGTCCGGGTTGAACTTACGTTCTCTTTGAGAATGATGTATCCATAAGTATTTCCGAGCGCTCCTTCAAGGTCTCGATTGAGATGGAGCATAAGTATCTTCTTGTCGAGTGATGCATGTGGATCCGATGGTTTTCAAAGTGGAATGTTGTGATGGCGGTTTCGTGATCGATCAACGTTCTTCCAAATTTGTTTCTTCCGAGATTGTTGTGGTAAGCGGTCCCCGAGTCGTACATCTCTTGGTATGTGGTGGAGGCTCAGAAGTATTTTGAATGGACTTCTTGACACGATGTGGTTGATCGTTAACATGTCTCCTTTGCGCCTTCGACAGATAACGCAATTCCACGTTCGACCAAGGATTGAACCGCCTCTTTGATAGGTTGTTCGAGAGAGTGTAAAGGTTCGACCGGGAGAGGATTCTTGCGTACTCCTTCGGTCCCAGTTGAAGCTATTGTGGATCAACCTTCTCTTTGGTGACGTGGTTCAAAATATTACGGTTACTTTCCGGATGATTGATAAATCTATGAAGGTGACAGTACCTGGGATTCTTAATTTTTCTTCAGTTGGCTCTGAGTAACGATTTCATTGCACCATCTTCAACCCAGACTTCTAGTAACTCGATCACTCCTTCATGAGAAGTTTGAGTATGTCCGATCATTTCCGATTCGTTGATGCCGGGTCGAGGTTTGTGCAAGATTGGTTATCCTTCTGTGGTACTTTCGTATGATGAGGTGTTGGATGTCACATGTTTGAGCAGAAGGTTTCCTTTTGCCTCCTTGAGCAACAACGTTCATGGAAGGTTGGACATTGGACTTGTTTGTTGATCAGGCGTTGGTTGCTCCGAGGTTCCTCGACCTTGTAGACTTTGCTCAGTAAAGCAGTTGTAGTAGTCGTTGATCGTTTGGATGCTTCATGAAGTTCTGAGAAAGTGTGGAACCGGAGGTTTTCCAGCGAGGATCTGTAGACCTGGATCATTATGTTGATGCACAAGTCTACAAGTTGCTTCTATGTGACGTTTGGGTCGTGGCAGTCCAAGGCTTGAAATGAATAAGTATTTTCTGTAGAAAGCATTAATCATCTCTCCCCAATCGGTGATACTTCCCGGTGCGATGTTGTTGTACCAGGTGTATGCTCTGCCTGTCAGAGACTTTGAAAATTCCTTCAAACGGACGACATGTTGTGCTCGTGTTCGCCCAATAATTCCAGAAACCGAGAAATATGTTTTTGAGTATTGCATGTTCATAAAGAATGAATGTTGGAGCGGTATAACCTTTTGGAAAAGGAATCCTCTGTATGGAAGCAGGATATGAAGGTTGGTGAAGATGGATAGATGATGCCTTGTCTTTTCCTCGATCCTCAAAAAGTGCTCCGATCTTCAAACTTATGGGTTCCATTCTTTGGAGAGTCATCTGCAGACTTTGCGGAATTCTTCATCATGTACAACATGGATTAGAAAGATTTCAGGATCAGCAGTTGGAGATGTTTCTTTAACTTTTCCTTTCTCGCGTTGAGGCTGAGTTCTTTCAGACGCAAGCTTGTCTGTGAGAGTTTTGAGATGATTGCACAGCTCCTTCTGAGCGGTAGCCATGTCAGTCTGATTCTTGGCAAGAGTTTCTTGTATCTTCATGAGATCACCTGTGGTCAGTGGATTTTCTCTGACTTCTTCATGAGATCCGCCGAAGAGTGGATTGTTGACGGCGCCAGTGCTGTCACTTGTAGAAGGTAATCACTAGAGCACCAGTGTTTGGAGGAGTAGTAGTAGCATGTTGCGCCGGAGGAGTGGTGTTAGCAGTACCACTAGAGCTTGCAATGTTAGGGTTGGGTGTTGAACCCGGATTGGTAATTGAACCAGACCTAAGACCGACCATCTTTGTGAGAATTGAGATTTAACCGAGAGAATGATCTCCCATTTGTGGTTGCCAATCAGTAGATGGGGAAAAACGATTTGCTAGTTTTTACGGAATTGAGGAGACGACCGTGCGGAGGATATTCCTTGAACCTAGCGAAATGTTCAACCTCACACAGATGCACTGCTGCAAATGGGGTGCTTTGAATTCGAGAGATCGACAATGGATGTTCGAGTAAATTGGTCACAAGAGAGGATGGGTCGATCCGTAGGAGGGAAGCTGGAAATGTGTAGGATCAAGGGTGATCGAAGATTGTAGGTGTGTTGTGAATTTCGAATATGATAAGTTCACGAATGATTGGAATTGCTCGGTTGAGAGTAATTGCTCAACCGATGAGTTGGTGATCTCGTATTGTCGGTGAGACGTGAGATTGTTGTTCTTGTTGTTGTTTCAATCATGATTCAGAGACTTATTTATATTACTGGAATTGTAGACACGATGATCACATGAAGTGTGACGGTTTATGGAATCAAAGACTGGGGAAGTGGAAATCGTGTTTGAAACAAGTTGCTCATCGTGCGGAGACTTGGTTGATTTTCCATCCACTACTTTGTTAACTCCTTCAACTGATTGCACGACTTGCTCACATTCTATCGTGTGTTTGAACACACATGCCGTAGACCGCCAGACCAAAACCCTAGTTGATATCCCCCCAAGTGACACGATTGACGTCTCGTGGTTAGTTTAGTCAGTTGTTGAATTCATGATTTCATGGGACGATGAGTCCATGTATTTACTGAGTTGAACATGATTTTATAAAATGTTCTGAAACTCATGAATTGAACGTGGGCATGATTCTCACGTTGATAGTTGAGGCGAGCAAGTATTGCTCTGATTTGTTGAATATTGATAGTTGAACCAATATTCCTTGATTTGAGCAAGTATTGCTCATCTGATGAATTATTGGTAGCGTGACCAAAATAAAATATTAATTAAAATACTTGGTAGTTGAACCTAGTATAATTAATAAGAATACGATCATGAGATCGCTATAAAATTATTAGTGTTTGAATGGAATTATGATCCTTGGACTCGAAACCCTAATTTGATCAATTGATGATCAATCGATGGTTTATTTGAAAACTAACCATGGAATGAAGGAGGAACCGGCTTCATGGGACCATGGGTCGATCATGTAGCTCTCGTATGCTCGTGTGAGCAAATACCAAGGCCTCTTGAAGAGTTGGTGATTGGTTGATGAAAGAATAATTAAATGCTGGTTTAATCATTTATTCGAAAAATACTCGTCTGGACCTTAGGTGATAAAACCTAATTGATTATGAAGAGGTGAGGGACCAACTTAGGGGTCATAAAACGGCCCTGGGTGGTCACGGGATCAAATATTGATCGTTTGAGCAATCCCCGGATTGGTTGAAACCCTAATTAACGCCCTTTAGTAGAATCGATGTAGAATTCTCATCGGCTGACTCGGATTTTGATGGTTCATGTCTCCTAACGCTGGAATATTTAGGTTTTAAGCTCGTTCGGGAGGAAAACAGCCCGAGAGTAAAATTCGGGAAGAATTCAAGAGGGACGGTAGGAGAGAGTTTGGGCCCAATATGAGCGATTGCGCAAATTAGGTCAAATTGTGAAAATACGAGGACCGGCTCCTTGCAAGACAAAGAGCCAACCTTGGTCGGTCAAGGTAACATGCTCACGTCAGCAAAGTGTTCGTGTCTTAGTCTCCGAGAATTTTGATATTTTCTCGCGTGCGATTGAGCATCCATTCGAGAAAATATGACAAAATCGGGTTTTCTTGAAATCGAGGAAACTTCATGAGATGAAGGAAAATAATTATAAAATAAAGGAATGATGAGGCGTGGAACCACTGAGGCCAAGGAATGGCCGGCCGGCCAGTGACCATGGTCTCGTGGTGCCTTTTCCTAATTTTATATTATTTTTCATGATTTTATGATAATATCATGAAATCAAGGAGTTTGTTGAAATTAAGAAGTTTCCTTAAAGTGAAAGAGTTTCCATGGGATCAAGGAAGCAAATAATTTCAAAAATAATACCATAAGGGCGTGTGGAACCGGCTGAGGCATGGTCGGACAGTTTGGGGCCGGTCCCGTGCGTTTTCCCTAATTTTATGTAATTTTTGTATTTTTCCATGATTTGAAGGAATTTTCATAATTTGAAATACCATGAAATCAAGGAATTTCATGGGATCAAGGAAATCTTAAAATAATAGTAATAAAATAAAGGGACGTGTGGGACCGGTTAGGGCATGGCCGGCCGGCTTGGGCCCGGTCCCACGAGTTTCCATAATTTTATATTATATTTTCATGGTTTTGTGAAAATACCATGAGGTTAAGGAGTTTTCATGAGATTAGGGAAATAATAATAAAATAATGAGGAACCATGAGGTGTGGGGCCGGCCGGGATCAAGGCATGGCCGGTTGGCCAATAATCACGGCCCCACAATGTTTTTCCCTATTTTATATTATTTCCTTGGTGCGAAGGAAACACCATGAATCTGAGGAGTTTCCTCAAAACGAAGGATATTTGTTCAAGTGAAAGGATTTTCATGAACTCAAGGAAAATAATGAAAAAATATGATAAAATATAAAAATGGCGTGGGATTGGCCACGGCACGGCAGCCGGTTGTTGAGCCCAATCCCAAAGACCTTGGTCAATATTTAATTATTTATTATTTTCCTTCCTATTTGCATAGGTTCATCGTTTCGTCGTATTTTGAAATACTCGTTCGTGCGGTGATTGTTAGTACATCGTCGTTGAGTACACTTGCACCATTTAAATCGGGGCTTACTCGGAGGTAGCTCAGACATCCGTGTGTTGAATATTTATTACTAACCCATGGAATTCTGCTTGGAAAAACCATGGTTTGCGGTAATGAAATACTTGCGAAAATATTTGAATATTTTCGGAAATTCAATGGATGAATCCAAGAATTTAGGAATAATTAACTTATGGCTCTATACTAGCAGAGCAAGTGTCGTCTAGGAGCATTAATTATCCCAGATATGAGCTTGTTGGAGCTTCATATCCTTTATATAGTCGTGGTAAACTCGTTGTTTGTATCTCGAAGACGTTATCGCTCTATACTAGCGAGCAAGGTTTGTCTAGGAGCCGTCCATCTTGTCTTGTGATACTATATAGAAATAATTACTGAAGTGTTCAGTATTCATGAGATATGTTGTTGCCTAGCCGTGAGACTACATATCTACATGTACTCTGAGAGAAAGTATTCTCAGTCAGAGGTTTGATGAGAGACCGTGTGATGAGTGCCAAATATTGCATATTTCTACATCTATTTATTTGCATTTAACTCATCTTTTGTGCTCAGAAATCAGATATTATACCAGATTCTGTATTTTCTTTGTTTTCAAGAATAAATATTTGTACTAATTAATTTTGTGTTTTTAGGTAGTAAATAAAGCTTGGAGAAATTGAGGAGCCAAAAGAGCAGAAAATTGGAGACAAGCGTCTATGGAGCAGAAAGCCAAAGCCCGCGCACGCATCAGTTGCAACCCAACAAAGAGCAACCCGTTTACAAGACATGGGCTCGAGCTATCCAAGACCCGGCCCATGACCCGGATCCAAACCCGTTCCATCTGAGCCGTGAGATCTCGCCCGCCACATCCAACGCTCGTTGCATCCCTCACATCATTCGTCGCTGCTCCCGCTCCACAGCAAAATCACCTATACCTACTCCCATCGACCAAACCCCATTTCTCCATTTCTCTTCTCTGACTTCCCGACAGTTTCGAGAAGCCATCACCTCCTTCTTCCCCAACCATACCAAGAGTCGACTTCGCCACCTTCACCATCCCTTTCCCCTGACACCATCACCATCAGCGCCTGCTCCACCACCCCCATTTCGACCTATCTCCATCAGTAGCTTTTTCCATACCTTAGAAGCTAGGGTTGAGATAGTTGAAATTAGGGTTACATAAAATCAATGAAGGGAACCATCATCTCAGAGCCGAATTCACAGAGGAGAGGACAATTCAGAGGTTTTGGGTGAGTGGGTGTACTTTCATTTTCAAATTGGAGTGTTAGGAGAGAATTAGGGTTTGCATGTATAAATAGGGTGAGGATGTGTATGTTAGGGGGGATGCCTGGATTAGCCAGTGCACCAACTTAGTTTAAATTGTGTTTGAATTGTTTTCATTATGTTCTAATTCATTTTACTAGGGTGTTGTTGAAACCCCTAATTTCATGTCAAGTAATTAGCCTATTAGTTCTGTTTTTGCTGTGTTATAATATGATTAGGATTAATAATTAACTAATGAGCTTTTAAGCCTGTGATGAGTTGTACTGTAAGAAGACAACTCATACTAGGGGTGAATTAGTGACAATTAGTTAATAAACACCCATTAGAGACCTTCAAGGGAAGGCACAAGAACTTAACCAGAGCCACATTACCTTAGCATGAGGTTAGAAGGTGGAATCAACTACCCTAGTGTTCTCCAAATTGCTTTTTAATCATTTGCTGCCTTAGCTTAGAGTCACAACAACTCGATGCATCGACAACCAACTTACAACTTTGTCACTTCTCTAGAAATCAGTTTAGAAAGTCTTAGATCAACTATACAGCCACTCCATTTCCCTGTGGATCGACCTGTACTTGCCACGCCTCCAACAGGCGCTGTGCACTTGCAGTATTACATGTAGGCGAAGCACTCTTCCAAGCCTACCACCGTGTCTCAATACAGATATGCCGTTGTCTAGCCGAGAGACTACATATCTGCATGTACTCTGAGAGACAGTATTCTCAGTCAGAGGTTTGATGAGAGACCCGTGTCTCAATACAGATATGTCGTTGTCTAGCCGAGAGACTACATATCTGCATGTACTCTGAGAGACAGTATTCTCAGTCAGAGGTTCGATGAGAGACCCGTGTCTCAATACTCGCGTCTGATTGCTGGATCAGAAGTTCGTATAATTATGGGTTTACGATTTTAGCCTTTGTCGAAAATCCACCATCTACACCATGATCCCAATGTTACTGAACAACAACTGGTGGATTTGTGCATCAATGGGATGATCCCAGTCTACAGAGCTTTGCTGGAAAATCTTCGTTTTCAGACCTTCTCAGAACTTCATGAAGCGGCCAAGCGATCAGCAACTACCGCTCCTGCCTTGCTAGAAAGAACGAAAACTGTCAAAGTAGAGGAATCGAAAGACACTCGAAGCAACACTGCCAGACGACTAATCAACAAGCAGTACAGTGTCGAAACTTCCATGAATGTTGCTGAAGGGAGCAAAAAAAAAGCTGAAGCACAGCCACATAAGAATGCTCTTCCAGGGTTTAATACCTCAAAAGCACAAAGGAAAGATGGTCAAGCCAGGAATGCACAATCGCATACTCAACATCAATGTAACGATCTATTGAAGAAGTGATCGAACTATTGGAAGTCCGGATCCAAGACAGGCGATCAAATTACCTCTGTCAAAAAGGAACCAGGCGAGGAACAGATGGAAAATGCACGCTCACGCCATTTCCATAGGTATGTCGATCATCCAAACCCAGTGATTGCAGAACCCTGAAGCGTATATTCAAAGAAAAGGCCGACTCGGGGAACCGAGGATCAAGGAGTGTGTGGAATCCTCTCCCAATCAGAACATACGCACCCTCCTAGCAACCGGTCAAGGAAACAGTTCAATCCTTAATTGAGCATGTCTGCGAGTTGCTGTACTTGTCAAAGGCCCAAAGAGATGATATGTTTGCTGCACTGAACCATATCGTGTCAGGCAAACGGCTAACAATTCAGGAGACACTCTCTGAACCGCCAGTAACAGACAAGGAGATGTACGACTGGGGACTTCTCACCATGGTCTATCTCAAAGGAAATGAATTCAAGCGAGCATTGGTCGACGTTGGCACTGCTGTTAACATCATCCCTTTGAAAACTCCCCGAGAGCCGCGGCATCACTCGACAAGAAGAAACTCATGCTCCTATCTCAGTCGGGAGACCATTAGGAATCTCCAGGATGCTTACGATTACATCATTCTCAACATAAGAAATGGTTCAACGTGGATAGAAACTAAATTCTTCATAATTAAGGAGGATCCAGGATATGACATGATTCTTGGGCGAGCATGGATTCATGATGGAAGAGTTCTTTGCGATATCTTCATCTTCAATTGCACAATTCTCCATCAAGAAAGCTCGACTCGGAAAATGATCAACCTTTCGAGCATTTGGGAAAAGCCGAAGCCTTGATGAAACTCACACAAAAACCCGAAGAAAGCGCACATGAATTTTTCAAAAGGTTTCGCACTCGAGCAAAGTCTTATTCCCCATGATGCATATGTATTACCAACTTTCAAATATGCTACCCTAGTCCGGGACTCAGTTCTGCTCACAACCTAGCTATCACCAAACGCTATGAGTGGTTAGTCTCACCTCAGCAATACTTCACCAAATGGTTAGACACAGAACATCTCCAAGTCTATCATCTCACTAACACGGTCATTGCTAGGATAATGACTGAGTTTCACAATCAATATCCTAAATACTCTCCTTTGCATGAGTGTCCACATGTGCCACAGAATTGGAAAGCTCCACCAACATGGAATCCCACTATGCAAGGAATTCCAACCAAAGATAAGATATTCAAGGCATGAGCAACCAAGCCTAACAAATTTCATGAAGTAGATTTGGTTTTTAAGGCAACCAAACGCAATTTGCATTCCACGAAGAGTTCTAACTGGGAAGGACCTTTTATGATTGCTAAGTCAGTTGTTGGAGGATACTACAAATTGGCTGACATCAAAGGCAAGACAAGTATACCAGTAATTCATGAGAATTGGCTCAAGATCTTCGACGCATAAAGCATTCAACATTGGGTGTTTTATGTCCAAGACAAACGCTCAAACATCTGACGTTTGCATCTTAGGATTTTCTTTTACCTGTATTTTCAATTCCTCCAAAACGTTTGCAATACTTGCATCCAGTATTTGAAATTCAGCAATTTATCAAAAGTTCTTTATTTTAAGAAAAATCTCTATCAAAACCCAAAATCCAAAAGAAAATCCTCGGTCACTCATAAATTCAAAACCAATCCGAAATTCAAAACCAAAATCTCACATCTCTCGAAGCTCAAAGTTCAAGAGATTATGGAAAGAAACTAAAGAAATCCATCGAAGTACGATTTCTCGCTTCTCAAGATCCTCCAAAATTGCAAAGCCGCTTTCTCCAACTCCAGATTTTGAGTCAACTTAGCAATCTTAGCCATTTCTCCACCACCACATCACCGGGTAAAAGGTATATTCTATACTACTGCATCCTTGATGGTGTTGATCTTCTGACGAAGCCACTTCAGGTTAAAGCCAAGTCTCTCAGAATTTTCCAAGTTGTACTCCCAATCAAAGAGTACATCTCGAGTGACAGTACTTCTGGGCCTGGTACGAATATCATCTATGACACGCAATATGTTTCCTAATTGCATTGTCAAGAAGTAGCTACGTTCAGGATCTCTTGTAACGACGATATGGCCATACATCTTCCACAACTTCTCATACATGCTGGCATACCCAGTGGGAACGCTAAATCCACCAAAAAATACATGATATGGGAGTGAAGCACCAAATGGAGGCTCAAAAACAATCCCTGCAGTAGAATATTCATGCACTATTATATGGTTCTCAATTTCGGGAGCAACCTCAGCAATCATAGGCGCAGCTTCTTCTGGGACAATATTTTCTATTCTCGGCACAACTTCCTCTGTTTCTGGAGCAATCACCATTGGTGTTTCAATCGCCTCAACAATATCAGCAGCAACCATATCACGGCCTTGAAGTGAAGAGATGGTTGTGTCATTACCAACAGCGCTGGGATTGCTCGAATCATCATTATTGGTCTCGTTATTCCCAACTTCGGCATTTGGCACCTAATAAGAAGATTACACGGGATTAGAGTGATCCAAACGTGGAAACTCAATACAATCATAAAATCCAGCATTTAAGTGAACTAACATTATCTAAGTTCTTCACTATGCGTCCAAGACATGATCAAATAGCATAAAAGTCATAAAACACGTTTTGTCAATAAGTTCGTCAGAAAAATTTTATACTACTCTAAATGAGACGACTAACTGGGAGAAAATGGTAAGGAATATAAGTTTGACTTATATACCATTCTCTTCGTATGGATGTCATCTACAACATATCAAAATTTCATAGCAAATGGATGAACGAACAGGAGTTGTGGCCAAAATATTGGACCTCATACCAACTGAAAATTTTCTGGAGGTCTCCTGGAAGTTTACTGTTTCATCGATTTCGACCCCTAAAAGTGCTCAAAACTTAAGAAGATTCTTCAAGAAAGCTTGGAAATTTCCTGGGCTTAAGGATACATAGGTAGATCGCGAAAATCTGATGTCGGATGAAGATTCTACAGCATTTTTACTAAACAACTGGGGTCTGGATTTTCTGATGACGTATTTCGGCAAATTTCTCATATATTCATCGGGATTCTCGTTCATTCATCCACAAATCAGCAATCCTACACTTCTATTAAGATAATACAAAATGGATACTTACTTGAGGATTCTCCAATTCATTCGAAGGGTTAACAGGGTCGGCATCAACATTGCGAGCACCATTATTTTCATTCAGTCGCGATTCTTGAGAATTCTCCTTCTCCCGACTATTCGAAGACGAATGGATAGCATGACCATGTTGGCTTTCCACACAATCTCTTCCTGGATCCATCAACAATAATCATCATTATTTCATTCAAGGAAATGTCGAAATCACTTACATGAAAGGATACTCACATCACCTCTCCGTCGGTGCTGGATCTCTGAATTGCTCGTATAGAGGAAAGATGAAGACCTCAATAACGATGGAGCAAAATTTTGAAACAAATTAGCAATACTCTTCTAAGATCCTGATTATATGGACAAGCATTCATAACGATAAGAGAAGTGTTAACAACTCACCAAAGAAGCAAGTAGGACCGCACATTATTTGGTATCATTCTATGAGCTGTTTTTGCTTCTTCCTTCTCCACCCCCGGGACTTTCTTGAAGGTCTAAGAAGTTTACACAGATTCGAGGCCTCACAAAAGACGGCCATCCTACACAAAATCAATGGATGATTAAAACACATCTATCTTACTTTCACCGATCGTGAAGAAAATAGGCTTACCTACGCACATTCCGAGAGATGCCTTCCTCTTGTCACCACGGGAAATGTACTTTAGCCTTGGTCGTGCATTAATAGAGTCAAGAGAAGGAAAATCTTGCGTTGGAGACTTAACATCCATCACAAAGGCATACAGACGCTCAAGTTGTTGACGCCAGAAGTTTATGTAACCCGGAGTCACGAAATTAGCACGATCAGAGCATGGGAATAAATACTCATTTCCCTCCACATGAGTGCAATCCAGATCAGCCTTCAAATACTCAACTGATGGTTTGTTCATTCGGTGACCTGGGATACACTGGTCTACGCCCATTTGCCGAGCTTCCTGTCAATGTTATATTCCTCTACTCTGAATTCTCCATGCATTACTGATACTAGGTGGCCAGGAGTGCAACTTAATATGAAAGATCTCTCTCCATCATTCAAATTAGCACCGGGCTTCAACGTGATATTTTCTTCACCAGCATTGAAAGTGATCAATTGTGAGAAGAGATCGGGGACTAACGCCAGGCGAAAGTTGAACTCGGATTCAATGTCCAGAATATCGGTGATGCATATCTTGTATCATGGCTGCTTTGTAGACCGCCTCATGATCCTGGCGTTGTCTTTCTCGAGGGAAAGCATGGCGAGTGTCGACATTAGGCCCTTGCAAAACACTACGGGAATCGGAGCATATTTTTCAAGATGTTCGCACATCAAAGCTTGAAGGAACATGGTATTAGTATATGTCTCAATTTTCATGAAACCGTTAGAGACACTTGAGTCAATAACCAAAGAGTCCAAGTTGGCAAACAGTGAACCTAAAAACAAGCTACCAATTGGAAGTTTCTCACCTTTAGCCATCCTAATGGCAAAGGGTATCACGAACGGTTTCAACAAATGTTTGTTGTCCTCAAGAACATCTCTGGAAAGCCATAAGCACAGGAAAGCAAACGATGGACAGGGTACCATCAACAGTTCTTCAGAATTATATCTCTCGCCACCGTATATCTCAACCATTGAGCATAGAAAAATTTGGGAGACTCGTTGAACTCATGCATTTTAGCTTCCAAAGTACGAGATATCAGTTTCTCCTCTGTCGAAAGTTCTCCAGGAAAATTTCCGGCGACTTGAAGATGCAACAAAGCGACTACATCTTCTAAAGTAATCGTGAACTCTCCCCATCTTCATATGAAGGTGTGAGTAGGAATACACCAACGAGCAAGCAAAGCCACGATACACTGGGTATATCATGATTAATGATCAAATCTCCGGCTGACTTGAATGGCTCGCGTCACTGCACTATCCAAAGAAGGTCCTCACACGACCGTGGCCTAGCATATGCCTTGCCCATCCGAGAAAAATGCATCGGTGGCTTCGAGAAAGTTTGAGTTCCACATGAGAAGCCAAATAATGTTTCCTTCCAAACAGTAACCGAATTATTGCTAGAGGAGACACCATTATTACGAGCGGTAGTCCTGGGATTTATGAGCAAACCAAACGAAGAACCTAAAGGACGTTTTCAAGGCCTATACAAATATTCAAAGAATGTCTGTCTTCGATGCTTGGAATGTTCTTGGGTTTGAAATTTCCTCATTCCCCTGAGAAGTTCCTGAATCGCCATCCCCGGAGCAATCATCATCTCCAGAAGTGTCTTCTCTGGAAATGTCACTTTCAGCATCATTACGGAATCGAGTCATCTCCGCCAAATCGCTGCAACATTCCACACGAGTTTCATCAATACAATGGAATTAAAGCAATCAAACAATTACGATGCTCACAATCGCGTCTGCAAAAAAAAACGGTAATCCTAAACTCTTACCTATTTACGATTTCACGAACTCAGTGATAACACCGTAAAACCTCAAAACTTTTTCGTTCTTTCAAACCTGCAAATCCAAGCAAAAACATATTATTCAAGACTCAACACTGACTTCTCAAGAAACTATGAATAATTCACATAAACTTTCCATGTGAACATTCTCTGATTTTTACGTGTACATACGCTATAAAATCACTAAACTCATACATACACTACGAATTCATCAACTCATAAATTGTTTGCTTTCAACGATTCTTCATAAATCAAAACTTGATTTATATTTAATAAAACGTGAATAACTCACGTACCTTTTAAAAATAAAAAACGTGAGTTAATGACTTACGTAAATATAAAAAAAAAAAAATTGCTCAACCGAGCATTCGTCTACGAAACGAGGGTCTTTTCTATTTTTGTAAAAGTCTACATATTTCAAACAAAATTTTGAAAGTTCGTAAACAAATTTTCATCGTGAACTCCAGGTCTTTTCAAAATTCCTTTAACCCTAAGGATTATTATTTATTACTTTTACGAACAAACCTACGTTCTTAAAAGTATTTGCAAAATTCATGATTCGAAAACAAACTTGGGTTTTCATGAAACCTAATAAAAAAAACTTTTGCTACTGCAACTAGACCATGTTTATTCAAAGTTTATGAATCTCTTCCATATTAGGGATTTTTGCTCGTTCCTTCAACTAACGAACAAACAGGCATATATACGTTTCGAAAATCCTTCATAAATCCTACGCATGCATGCAACCATGGGATTTTTTGGTTTTGTGAACAACTCATCAATCACGAAACATACGGAAAAAAAAACGGACGGACGGACGGACGGACTTACCTGTCGGCGCCGGCCGGAATTTGGCCAGACGGTGGTCGGACGGGCGGCGGTGCTGGTTCCGCGAATTTTCCTGCTGCTGCTCGTGAAGTGATGGAGAGGAGAAGAGTGGTCGGTAAATCAAAACACAAAAAGAATTTTAGAGCGTCTTCCCTTTTATATCAAATTTATTTCCAAAACCTAATAAAACATGGGTTTCCTTTTTTGGACTTGGGCCCATGAATCCTAAACCGACCATAACTAGGCTTCTGAACGCTCAAATCAGCAGTGCCTTATTCCCACTCAGGCTTCTGAACCAAATGTTCGTGGGTTCAACGAATTACTGAATATTGATAGTTGGATCAATATTCGAGCAATTGAGCAAGTATTGCTCAATTCGACGAATTATTTATTTATTGGTGACATGACCCAATAAAATATTAATTAAAATATTGGTAGATTACCGAATATTATATAATTAATCCAGATGTTGATTAATAGATCAACATAAATTTATTAGTGTTTGAAATTTGCTCAGAATGATGATTTGTAGCGTTTGTTCGAAACCCTAATTTTTGATCAATTGTTCATTAATTGATGAATTCTTTGAAAATAGGTAACGAGTGAGGGAGGACCGACCACATGGAATTATGGACGTCCATGCGGCGCCCAAGTGCTCGAGTGAGCGTGTACCGTGGTCCTTAGTTAACCGTTGGTGAAAGAATGATGATTAAATGCCGGTTTCATCATTTATTGAAATAGTGCTCGATTGAGCATTAGGTGATAAAACCTAATTATGGAAAAGTGAGGGACCGACCAAGATGGCATGAGACCGGCCCTTGATGGTCGTGGGACAGCTGATGGGCATTTGCACAAACTCCGAGTTGGTTGTGATGAGTTTGGACTTGATATGAGCAATTGCGCAAATTAGGTCAAAAGTGTGAAAACGTGTGGGACCGGCTCATTGCAAGCCTTAGAGCCGCCCTTGGTCGGTCAAGGGAGCATGCCCGTGTCTCCATAATCCCCGTATCTCAATCCTGAGAGTTTCGGTATTTTTTGATGTGCGTTTGAGCAATATCTTGGATTTTGTAAGAGTTCGGTCTTTGACCGAAATCCTCGATTTCGCTCGAATGAGCAAGTATGCCATGATTTTTGCTGAAACACGCAAGTTTCACAAGATGAGAAAATAACAATTTATGAAAGATTAGGGATTGCAAGGTGTGGGACCGGCCACGGCTAGGGCATGGCCGGCCGGCTGTTGCCCAGGTCCCACAACACCTTTCCTATTTTATATTATTATTTTTCATGAAACCACTAAAAAATATGGAGAAACCATGAAAATATGGAGAAACCATGAGTTTTGCTCAAACAAGGAAAGTTGTTAGAATGGAGGAGTCTTCATGAGTTCATGAAAATAACAAAGTAAGGAAAAATAATGGAGGAAGCATGGGACCGCCACCACGGCCTGGCCGTCGGCCGGTGGGCCGCCCATGGGCGCATCTCCATTATTTTAATGTTATTATTTTCTCTCTCCTATTTCGTGTAGGATTCCTCATTTGTCCATATTTTGATGCTCGTTCGCGCATTTGGGTGCTCGTTCGGCATCATTGTCGAGTACACTTGCACCATTTTATGGGGCTTACTCGATGGTAGTCCAGATGCCCGATTGTTGAGTATTTATTACTAATTTATGAAATTCAGTGGAGAATGATTCATGAAACTGAGTAATAAAAGTGAGTAGGTTTTTATTATCAATCCATAGGATCAGCCGTGGATTCGACCATGAATTCGGAATAATAAAACGAGTATTACCATTCCATGGGATCGTGGATTCGACATAGAATCGGAGTAATAAAAGTAGTTATTACCATTTCATGAGATCAAATGTGGATTCGATCATGAAATCGGAGTAATGAGATAAAATAGATTATCTTCTAGGAATTCGGTGGAGAATGTCACGGTAGAATTAATCTATTCCGGAAGGAATATTAGCCGATTAAAGCGTCATACCCGTTCAAAGGTGCATAGTCGGAAAAAAACAGTGTTGCCGAAGTCCTCAAGGCGTTATTGCTCTCAATCTTACGGAGAACCGCCCTGGATCTATACACGGTCTCTCTACATAGTCGTGGAACAAAGTGAGTGTCACCGACGTCCCAAGGCGTTATTGCTCTCAATCTTACGGAGAACCGCCCAATCGTTCTTCTATGTAGAGGGGGTCTCTCTCATGTAGTCGGGGAATGTTGTGAGTATCACCGACGTCCCGAAGGCGTTAATGCTCTCAATCTTACGGAAAACCGCCCAATTATGTTATTCTACATAGAGGGCATGATGAAATGCGAGGTATTGAACGCTCGCCTAGTGGAGGCCTTTCAAAGCATACTCATCATGGATCGTAAAATATGAATCATCACATGCCTCGAAAGTGTCGAAACATGCGGTATCATGATTTTACAATTTTGTCCTTTGTTGAAAATCCACCATCTACAATTAGATTCTAGCTTCTTCCCTAACTGATTCCAGATTACATCCACGCTATATATGTATATATATATGGAAAGGTAGACGGGATGCTTCAAAAAAAAAAATGGTCGACGGGAAACAAATCCAAACACGTGGTATTAGGTCATTAAGCGAGGTGCATGGATTACCACGTGTACGTACTATTTAAGCAACGTGTAATGGCTATAAAAAATATGCTCGCGATGACTTAACACTAACTATGTTAACGTGGCTACCTAATAATTTACCTTTCCCAGCTGAGATGGTTCTGGAACTTTAAGCGATCTGAGGCTTCATCATTTTTCATTGTTGTGCGAAGAGAAGCCGGTCCTGGGATGCGATGTGCTAAAGATTCGATCAGTGACATTTTTTACCAACTAAAAGAAAGACAGTAGACTCCACATTACATTTAATGTTGACAACTCGTGAAGAATTTGCAAAAGTCTAAGCAAAGATTTCTCGTGAAACTAGAAAATTGAGAAGGAGACACAAAGTAGAGGAAGAAGATAGAGAGAAATTCTATTAATCAATACAATAGACAAACATTAGAGCTCTATTTATAGGGATAGACACAAGGGCATCCCGTAATAAAGCGAGTTACCCTAGATATTCTTAACATAATTACACGTTTATAACACTCCCTCTGATGACATTGTGTCTAAGCTAATTGCCTCGTTAAAACCTTTGTCAGGAAAATCCAAAAGGGACAAAACCTGATTGAAGGGAAAAGAGTACAATTGTGAGAAAACTTAGAACAGAGTTGGACATGAATATGTTGCCTCGTTAAAACCTTGACAAGAAAAACCCAGTGGGAAAAACCTTGGTGAAGGAAAAAGAGTACAACGTGATAGTCCAGAAAATACTTTCTAATTTGATACTCCCCCGATAAGTACTTCAAGATAGCTTGGCTTGCAAATCTTGGTCGTGATTTCCAATTTTGATAAACAATTTCTTGAATGTTGAGATAGCAATGCTTTCATGAGAAATTTTTCAGTTGATGAAGTCTTCTTTTGTGTTAGTCTTCTAATGGTAGTGTTCTCAAGTCTTTATATATGCTTCATGAAATATATTGAGGACTTGCTTCTTGGATTGCTAACTTCTCGAAGATGATTTGCAGAAGTAGTTGATGTAATTTCTCCAACAAAGTATCAATATGTAGTTACAGTTGCACATGTGAACAAAATTTGGGATCATACCTTATATGGATTAGAATAATATCCAAATTCATGGGAGATGGTTATATTGATGTGGTCTAACAAAATGACCTACTTAATGGTGGGAATCCACCAAATAACCGAAATTGATACAACACCCCTTGGATGACCACCAGGTTGAATTATTGCCTCACTAAGACCTTGCCAAAAAACCCAATGGGAAAATTTTTGGACGAAGGAAAAAAATCAACATTTTGAAAGAAAATTAAACGTCAAAAAGATGTTGCCTCGCTAAAACCTTGTCAGGAAAACCAAATGGGAAAAACTGAAACGAAGGGAAAAAGAGTACAACATTTTACGATTTATGAATGCTAACTCAACTATATGAGTATTAAAAAAAAAGCATCATAACTCTAGTCTATATCAGATAGACAAGTTTTATGCAAGCATAATATTTAAACTGCAGATTTAAGAAAAATAATTTTTATGCTGCTAAAGCATGGATTTTTTGTGTTTTAAGGACTCCTTAAGAGACGTATAACGTTTAATTCATCAACCAATTAATCCGGATTTTTGGTTTTGTACCAAATTTCTAAAAACACATAAAGGATTGTTAAACTGACATGGTCGAGTCAAACGGCTGCGTTAATGTAATTTGAATCCTCTAAGGATCACAAATTCGAAAATGTTCTCCGACTATATACGAGTCCTTCAAGGACTACCATTCCAATTATATAAGGAGAGCAATTATTGAACCAACTAGGGTCTAATAAAAATAAAACCCTCAAATCGTTTTTACAACGAATACATTTCTCGATAACGACGCAATATGACTACACCTACCTGTAATTAATATGCTTGGCATTTTGAAGGTGTTAAGTTTTGGATCCAAAATTGCGCTAATTGAGAAATTAATCCAACATAATTTGGATTATATGCCAACCAATCACATATGTCGATATTCCTCCGCATAGGGTTCAAAACCACCATCATTTATTTTAGTAGATACTTTAAATGAATATTCGACAATCATTTTTGTTTACCACGATCCCACACAATTCTCAAGTATATGCATATTTTGAAAAAATTCAAGTATATGATTTTGTACCGAAGCGCCCACGGGCGTTATGATCTCATCATCATCAAGGGATGAGATATTAATTTTGAGAATATGAATGGTGTTTTGGTACACTCCATTGGAGCACTACCAGTAGGCTCTCATGGAACAAAGACTAATTTTATGAGATGTGATTTGGATTTTCCTCTTAAAGGGGCAACGCTTATATAAAGGCAAATGAAATATTTTACGCCTAGTTAATAGCATCCTTTTTCGATTTGGTCATGATGGGAGAGCGATATAACATTGAAGTTAATTAACACCAACTTTTGCTGGTAGTGTGTATAGTCTCCCCCTGATTATGGCGAAAATATTTTCATCTCATAAAACGAAAACAAGTTTCGTAAAGTATTATCCGATTAATTCGAAGACATATACTCATAATAATTTCGTTTATGCACCACATATATCGACTATTCAAAAGTCATTATACATTTACCATCCATCATGGATTTTTTGGTAGTAGCCAAAAACATATAAAATACGCAAATAAATCTCCAAAAGAAATTAAGTTTTTCGGAATAAAATTATGGACTTCCTTTATCAAAAGAAAATTAAATTAAGATAAATATAGTCACTACAAGGACTAATAATATTGGGTAACATGTCGGGTGCGCACCCATTGATCTTTAGTGTCCAAACGTAATCCAACTATAAGTGGAACAATTCCGAATATTGGTGATTATTACCGAGAAAATAAAAATATAAAAGTTGCTCAATATCTGTAAAGAATGTAGCAAATTCTCGTTCATCGGTATTTAATGATTGGCTTATACCATAATAACGATATTTCATCATTTAGGGATCGATATAGATGAAATAAATTGTGACTGAATTATATATTTCTTTTTAAGAATATAAAGAAATCATTATCGTTATTTTTTTTTGAAGAAATATCCACTTACTGGTTGATTAACGATGGTTTCTTATAGGGAATAACAGAAACAAATCAATGTTCCTTGCAAGAATGGAATTATGGAACCATATTGGCCTAAAATAATTTAGACCGCCAATTTATTTACATCTCATCTCCTAGTATTGATGGAGGAGAGGAAACCAACATCAATTGGTTTATATGATATACCAAAATCGTTTCAATGACAACGGGAAAAAAAATGTCGTTTTAGTCATCGGGAAAATCCATTTGATGGTTAGGATAGTTTCTTGTAAACGAATAGAAACAATATATAAAAATCACATGATCTTCCTCCAATGGAAGAAGATTCCAAACTTGGCCGTAGGTTTTTCAACCATGCACGTGATTAACCGTAAAGGTATTTCAATTGCAACAATACCAATTTTGGTGATTATAGTTTCTTTTAGAAGGATAAAAACTATAAACCATCTATTGATGGATTTTATTTTTCTTTCTCTACGAAGAAAATAAGAGGAGAAAAAAGAAACAAACTTGTTGAAAGTTGATTACCCATATCGCCAAAGTATAAGGAATATGACAATCTATCTTCTCCGAACTTACAAAAACGATGGAGAAAAACCAATACCATCAAGTTACTTTAATGGTAGAATCAATCTCACTTATCACATCTTTCGAAGATAGATGGGAAAGAAAAATCTATTGATTTTGGTTATCAAAACCAAATAATACAGTACCATAACCATTCTATATGGGTAGATAGGTACTTATTCCAAGTCTGGTATGAAACCAAGCAGTTGGTATATGAAGAAAAAGAATTATAATACAAAATTATCATATTCTCTAAACAAACAATACACTGCATCTCTGCATATGTATGGGAAAGAAAAACGGATAAGTCTTTTTTTGCTAAGAAACACACCATGGGATTAACAAAGGAGAGAATTACAAACAACATTCAAGGTCTCCTTCCTAATAGGAGAGTCCAAAAAATAAGGATAGGAGACCCAAAGACCCTTAAGACTGAGTTTTCTAGCCCGACGTGCAAGTCGGTCAGCTAGATGGTTTTTCACACGCTTTATATACATAATTTTAAAGGTACAAGAAACAAAAGCAAACTCCAGCACCGAACAAGAAGATCACAAGCTATTTTAGAACCGACTCCATTCACAAAATCTACCAGTTGGAGACAATCACTAACAAAGGCAACTTTGGTAAAATTCATCTCTTTTTCCCAAGAGATCGCCAAAATAAGAGCAGCAGCTTCAACACCTACTGCATCTGTAATCAAACCAAAGTCCGAGAGAGAACTTTTTATATTTCCTGAAATATCACACCAGATAACACCCAAACCCATATTAAAATCTTTAAAGAAACCATCAACAAACATAAAATGATGCACATCACTATAGGAACTTTAAAATCTCTAATTAAACCAAGGAGCATAAAGGAGGAGCAATATAGGTGTTAATCATTATCTTAGTATCCATAATGACCCTGTTCAGATCAATATAAGTATTTCTAAATAGCACATCACATCTCAACTTCCAAATACACCACATGACTATAGCACCAATACTAGGCCATGAAACTTTAAAAGGAGATATACCAAGAACTGAATTATGCCAATACAGAAAGAAATCATCAATCCATTCCAAAACAGCAGAAATCAAGTGTTGTAAAGAAACCCCAAACCAAATATGAGCAGCAACAAGACATTTCACAAACAAGTGCATAACAGTTTCTTCATGGCTATGACAAAGAGGACAATTTATATCCACATACTGGTTATATAACTGAAGCAAAGAATTGACTGGAAGCAAAAAAAAATTCCACAAAAAGAACTTAATCTTCGGCAAGCAATCAATACCCCAAACTTTCCTCCAAAAAGCAGAGTCTTCAGAGGAACTAAAATCATTCATATAAACTCTATAGGCTAACTTAATCGTAAACTTACCATTTCTGGTATGAGCCCACATTAATGTATCACTGAGATTAAGGTTTAATCTAATAGACCTAATCCTAGTTACTTCATCGGTGAGAACAAATTAGATAATAACCGACATTCCAACAATTATTTTGAACATCCATAAGCTCCTTTAACAAAAACATAATTATTGTGAGTAGGATGAGAAGAAGCTATGAAGCACGGACACCTCAAAACCGGTGACGTATCCGTGTCGGACGCGTATCAGTGTCGGACACTTGGGGATACGTATGAGACACCCCATTTAAAGTGTCCCTTTTATTAATTACTAAAAAAGGGTAGGGGATACTTTTGGGATACTTCTCGGATACTCTAGAGGGGACACTTCTTATAGTATAAGATATATATATATATATATATATATAATATATTGCCAAATATTTATATACAGAATATGTTAAATATTTTTAGATATGTAATATATTCGTATTTATCAAAAATTATTCTATAGAAGCAGTATATAAATGTCTAACCCTAACATTCTTATTCAATATTGATGAGTGATGGGTATCTATTTTTTTTTTGATATTCCAGATAGTATTTTAGAATTTTCTTACTTTATGCGATTCTTTTCACTATTAATAAATTAAATATTTTTTAATTAATACACGTATCCCAACGTATCCCGTATCCCCATTTTTTGAAAATTGACGAATCCCCGTATCCGTATCCCCGTATCAGTATCCGTGCTTCATAGAGAAGAAGTATATCCTGGAATCCAGTTAGAACTCCAAATACGAGAACAAGCCCCATTATTAATTTTAACCATTGTATTAGCTCTAATAAAGTGTAACCCATTTACAATACATTTCCAGATCCAAGAGGAAGTATCAGCATCCTTGTCAATTTCTAACAAGTTCTGGTTAGGAAAATATTTGTCTTTTAAAAATATCGTAAGCAAGATGTTCGGGTTATTTATAATTCTCCAACCAAGTTTATAGATAAAAATCCTATTAGTAGCATAAGTATTCCTAATACCTAAACCACCACACATTTTATGTTTACCTATATCTCCCCAAGAACGAAAATATGCAGCCTGTTTAGGATTCTTTTTAGACCACCAGAAAGTTCTCTGAATAGAATCAATCTTAGAAGTAATTTTTTTTGGAAGAGGGAAACAATCCATATGATAAACCGCTAAACTAGACATCACATGTTTAGTAACAATGATTCTACCACAAAGAACATTTAAGTTGGTCTTCTTACAAGAACTCAATCTAGAATAGAAATTGTCAATGAGGGAATTGAAAGATTTAGTTTTATCTCTACCAATAAATAGAGGGATACCTAGATATTTTTCTCAATTATTGAGAAATTTCACTCTAAGAGTTCTAGATAAAATCTTAATGTGTCTATGATGCATCTTACCACTAGTGATGAAACCCGATTTTTCAAAATTTATCGCCCGACCTGAAGCCTTAGCAAAGACATTAATAATGTTGATAAGATTCCTAACATAAGTAATGAAGCTTTTAGCAAACAAAGATGCAATCATCCGCAAAAAATAAATGAGAAATAGAAGGATTATTCTTCTTGAACTTAAAACCTTAAATCAATTTATCTTCTTCAACTTTTAAGAGCATTTGAGACAGAACTTCCATACATAGAATAGAATAAAAATATAAGGCGAAAGGCAATCACCTTGTCTAATGCCCTGAGTTGGGAAGAAGGTCTCACCAGGTGAACCATTAACCAAGACAGAGTAAGAAACAATACTTATACACACAAAAAGATCATTTGACACCAATCTTCAAAAAACCAAGCTTCTTAAAAACAGCAAGAATAAAAGGCCATTCCAATCTATCAAATGCTTTAGAAAGATCAAGCTTAATAGCTAGATGACCATTTTTATATTTTTCTTTTCCTTTTAAAGAAATGAAGAATTTCATGGGTGATAACAATATTATCATGAACTGTCGTTGGAAACAAAAGCAGATTGAAAAGGTGAAATCAAAGAGTCCAAAATAGGTTTCAAACGATTAGTTAAAATTTTTGAAATAATTTTGTAGACAGAATTAGATAAACTAATAGGCCGAAAATCATGAAGAGTGGAAGGATTTTTTTATTTTAGGAATTAAAGTAATAAAGGTGAAATTAGATTGTTTAAGAAGAAATTTATTTTTGAAAACCTTTGAACATGAGACACAACTTCAGAGTGGACAATGTCCAATTATCCCTAAAGAATCCAGCCGGGAAACCATCAGGACCCAGAGAACTCCAAGGGGCCATACTTTTAACTGTATCATTTATTTCATCAATCGAAAGGATGGTTGTCAAGGAGGGATTAACTTCATCAGAAATAATAGGCCTGATAAACCGTAAAGCTTCTTCTATATCATTATTCCCAGGATTGGAAGAAGTAAAGATACTCTTAAAATGCTTAGAAATCAAAGTAGCAACATGTTCCCTATTCTCTAACCAGTTACCTTGTTCATCTCTAATAGTGTGAATAGTATTGTACATGTTTCTAAGCTTCACCGTATTATGAAAAAAGTGAGTATTTTTATCATACTGAGAAAAGTAATTAATTCTAGACTTTTGTTTATAGAAACAATGTTCAATTTCATACCAATAATCCAGCTGTTTAGAGTAATTCAAGATATAACCCCCAATCTGCGGAGAGTAAGGTAAAGCTTGAAGTTTTTCTAATTCAGTGTTTAATCTTCCTATAGTAGTTTTAATGTGACCAAAAGAGTTAATGTTCCACTTAATTAACTCATCCTTCACATTACTGAGTTTATTGACCACTACAAAACCAGGGGATCCTTTAACACTTTTAGACCAAGAATTAAGAAGAACACCTTTGAAATCAGGGTTAAGCTGCCAACACTTAAAGAACTTGTAAGGAATGTTTAAATTCCGTTCCCAATGAAAGCACTTAACCAAGATGGGACTATGATCAGAGTAGATTATTCCTAAATTGGTGACTCTTGTTTGAGGAAGAGCCGCAACCCATTTATCATTCATAAATCCCCTATCCAACTTTTCAAAAATCGCTCAAAGGATTTTTGAATCTTCTATTACACCATGTGAAAGGATTACCATAAGAAAACACTTCATTCATATTCATCTTTAAAAGATTTTCTCTAACAAAATTGGAGGAAAAGAATTATCTGGATTACCACCTTGTTTTTCAGAACTATGTAAGATAAAGTTAAAATCTCCTACCAATAACCAAGGATTGTTGTTATTCTCATTCATACTACTAAGAAAATTCCATTGATTTCTTATACCAGCCAAGTTTAAAGATCCATAGACAAAAGAGACAACACAGTTCTTAATTGCATGCGTAATATCACATAAGATATGTATCATATTTAGGGAACTACCAAGCACTTCAATACTCGAATTTTCAAAGTAACCAAAAGCAAGACCACCAGATTTACCAACAAGCAAAGATGATAGACCGGGAGTCAAAAGGCAAATGATGAATATATTTTTAACAAGATTAAAGCATTTCCTAATAAGATTCAACAAGTGTCTCCATTTCTTATCAAACGACATCCATTAATGTTCCAAAGACAAGAATTTCATTGTTAAACCTGAGAAAACAACTCAACCAAGTAGAGGAGAAAGCAAAGCCATAAAATATAATAATAGAACCGAAAAGACGATAAAACACTAAGATAATTAAAAGAGAGTGAGAGGTACAGTTACTTACTAGGTCATGAGCCGGGAGGGTTCAACATCCATAGATCTAGAGTTCATCATCATGAGATCAATTTCCTTTTCAAATTCCTCATCAGTGATCACAGGTTCAGGAGGAAGAGAAGCTAACGGTACAGGTTCAAGAACTATAGCATCTTTAAAATCAACATTTTAATCAGTATTACTCGAAAACTCATTTTATAAACTTAGGTGCATAAACAATTCTGAGGAATAATTCATTTCTGATCCAGAGTTAAAGATAAATCCATAGGAAGTAACGACAGTCCGAGAGAAAGATGTACATGAAGTAGACCAAAACACATTAGAATCCGTAGTACCAAGGCTAGAGGACACTCCCAAGCTACCAGAATTGAAAGAAGTAGAGGACTAAAGGAAGGTACAGAAGACAAAGGAGGCCAGCGAGGAGTAGGCATCATCGAAGAGGTGTAAGAGATATAACTAGAACCTAGGAAAACAGATTCAAATGCAGGTCTAGTTCTCTTTCCTTTTCTATCATGAATAGGTCCATCAGCTCCAAGAGAAAACTATCATAAGGCGACAAATAACCAGTAGAGCTCAAGGATGGTTGATGATGAGTAGTAGAAGGCTGACCAAGATTGTGGAGTTCTCTAATAGTCATTGTAGAAACTGCAAGCATAATGGAAGAAAAACAGGAGAAGAAAAGGTCTAACCCCTATTACCGAGAGCCCCCGAAGGTTGAAGACGACGTAAAAGCAGATGGCTGAGATTGCTCGGGAGGCATAGCAGTGAGAGCCCGTCTTTAGGGAGATCCAGAGAGAGTCGAACTCTCACCAACTTCATGTCTCGCCACCACTTTAGTAACATCAACATGAGTAGCTCGAGGGGATGGAGCAGCAAAGCTTTGACATAGATTCTCATCTCGTGTCTCCTTACACCTTTCTTCATCATGATAGAGCACAAAACATTTCTTTCAAGCACGAAAAGGAAGCTTTGGATAAAAAGTGTCATATAGTAAGTTTTCCTATTAGTATTGAAAACCACCTTTCTTGTCATAGGAGAGTTCAAGGGTACCATAACCTTTGCATCGTAAAGATTTCCAGCAGGAGTATCCACCGTAACAAAGGTTCCAATCTGCTCCAAGACTTCCCTAGCCTTTCCTTTATTAACCAAATCAGAGGGAATAGTAATTTGAACCGGCATTAATGAAGTTTCCCAAACCAGATCAAATATAGACTCTAAATCACCTAAAGGTTGCACGGCAAAGAGTTGACCAAACAGTAAGGAAGGTCTAGCAACATATGTTAATTCCTTATCCTGACTTTTCTTAAACATGACTACAAACAGATTTTGAATACCCATTCCTTGAGCATAAGGTTTAGCAAGTTTGAAATCAGAGGAGTTGATAGTCCAGATTCTGTTGAGGTGATGCTTTACAAAAGTTTTATAATAGCTACGATATTTATCACACAGCAGAGCAGCAAATCTGTAAGAAAACTCTTCAACATCTTCATCTAAGTCTAGAACCCTAACTTGATCAGCAGAAAAGCCATTGCGAACACTAACTAGGGAAAAGGATAATTTTGTGCAAGAAAACCAAAGAGATGTAAGGAATAAACGTACTACTCGAGGAATATATAAGGAGATAGATCAAGAAGATACATATACTATTCCTTGGAACTTTAAGAATATAGGTCTGCAATAATGAATTAGACAACACATTCAATTAGAATTAACCATTAAGAGCAGGAAACTGTAAAGATCAATGTACTAATTCACAGTACTCAGAAGATCAATAGATCAGTAGAAATCTTAATCAACCAATAAATTCTTCCAAGTGTAGCAAAACATCTGAGACAGCCACCCACTATCAGAGAGGTCATTAGTGAAAATTTAAAAACATCTTTTCATCATAATATTAAATTAATCCCGTTAATGAGAAGTTAAAAAGAGAACACATCTTTTAATGCAATAGAGTAGCAGATTAATACCAACAAGAAATCCCCAGGAAGAATAAAGCCTAAATCCCTATAATACCTTCTTACAAAAACTCATCATGAAGAGAGAACTTAACAACACCAAAGTAGATCATTCCCGAGAATATACATGATAAAGAGAAGGAATCTTTAATAAATAAAAATGATATCAAATCCCTACACTAGGTAGGATCTCAATCTCCCCAAAATCCTCATAATGATTAAACTTCACATATTTTTTATAGTTCAAGTTCGAATCTTTTAACATATAATATAAGATCGAATGAAGTATCAAATGAACCACACCCAACATCAAAATTAACCGCCTTTTCTCAAATATCACCGTTTGTTTATCGAATCTCATGATGATGTCTCCGAAACTCTATGACCGCACCTCCATTAGCTCATGGCCTAAAATGGAAAAAAACAAAAGAAATTCACAAATAAAACAAATCAGTTAGAAGATTAGAGATAGATTGAAGAAAACCCAACTAGTAGATTTTAAGTAGCATGATAGATTTAGAGCAGGGGATATTGATTATTAAGACATGACCGAAATTTAAGAATTAGGGCATAACTTCAAAAAAATTCAAAAGGAAAATAAGTTAAGATTTAGTGAATAAAAGATCAAAATACATATTGAAATTAGGAAGAGAACATGATTATTTCAATAAATTTTAGAAAAACTCATAGATTGAACTGGAAAACGAAAAAGATTTGAAGCTTGACTAAATCAGCGTCGCAAGAATTTTCGTCTCAAAATCGCCTTGACCTTGTTCCCAACTTTTTCAATGTAAACATCTGGAAAAAAGAATGGATAAGTCAAATACTAAATAATATAGATGAAAAATAAAATATAAAGAAGCATGAGTGTATGTATAATGGGTTGCAACATCTGTATACTCATGCTTTAATCATTCGTCATAAGTAATCACTTGCTTGGATCTAATCAAAGATGATTAGATATACAGTCTTACGGACACACGTTTTGTGAGATTATATTGTAGCGTACGTACCTAGAATAAAGCCAGTACAAACTTTGTTAAAATCCCATTAATTATCTATTTAAAAAAAAATCAATTTTAAAAGGGTTAAACATAGATGTAGAAAATCTTCTCCGTCTCGATGGATCAGTTGGTAAAGCAACGTGCATGATAACGTCTTGTGAAACTAGAAAATAGAGAAGGAGATACAAAGTAGAGGGAAGAAGATAGAGAGAAATTCTATTAATCAATACAATAGACAAACATTAAAGCCTCTATGTATAGGGCTAGACACAAGGACATCCCAATAATAAACGAGATTTACCCTAGATATTCTTAACATAATTACACGTTTATAACAAGATTGACCTATTCTTGAAGGTATTTCTTTGTATGGAAATTTTCAGAGGGATTAGATCAGATCGTAGTATTTTTCACGTACTTAAACAGTAAGAAACTAAGTTGGGGATAGTTTGAAGCCAATTTGCTAGTGAAAAACCATGACAAGCCCATTTTTCGATTTTCCACCGAGAAACCCACGCCCATAAAAACTCACGCTCGCACCCATTTTCTATGAGAAAATTTCTCCCAAACCCATAATTTATAAAATTAGGTTTCGGTCTTTTTTTTTTTCTTTCTTCTTCTTCAATTCCTTTTCTTCTTCCTCTCCGCTCTACTGTGAATCCCCGATGAGTAAAATCATCCATCGGGAAAATCCTAGAAATACAGAGAACACATATACTAATCAAAAGCAAATCCTAGAAATACGGAGAACACATCCCGGAGAGTTCACCATCAGAGGAGGAGTGGGTGACCTGACCGATTGTAGTTGGGTATAATTTTTCTTTTCACTTATTCATTTTATCTAATTAAAATAATTTTTCTTTTCACTTATTCATTTTATCTAATTAAATTATGATTTCGTCTGATAAATTATGCTTCAATTCGTGGTTGGATACTTAGATTAGGTAATCTAGCTTTGGCTGAAGCTTTGATACCATGAAACCCCTTTATGTTCTTCAATTGTGTTGGAGTTCAGAGAAGGGCACTTGGGAGGATTTTGGTCCATTTTATACGTTGATGCAAGTTATTGGTTCCTAATTTCCTCTAATTTTACTTCCTATTGTGAAATTTTGGGTCTAGTTAGTGAAATTCGTGCGTTATCATCTGAGAATTTGGTAGGTCCCAAGTATTTGAGCAAATACGAATCGGTTTGAGGAATGCTTACTTTTCTATGATTCTTGATTCACCACTTTGTTTGCTGTTCTGCTAAACAATTGCAATAGTATTTGTAATTCGGTGCACCACCATTTTACTGAATTGCCGTAACCCTTAGCTTCTAGCAAGTATTCAACATGCTTGTTTCAAATTTCCATTAGCACATTGTTTAATTTATAGCGAGCAACTTTAACAAAGTGATATTTTTGGTCCTCTGTGGATTTTTTTCGCCAAGTATATATACTCATTTTTACATTTTTGGTAGTTGCCACTCATATGCTACCCTTCCTAGTTAATTGCTTGTGTAATCTGACTGTTACTAAACTTATTGTGTCTTGTACATTCATCGTAGTTGCTCTAGACTCTCGTAACTCAAAGTCAAACAAACAAAGCCAAATTGAAGGTCTCCTGAATTGAGATTGAACGAATAAATACGGTGTTTCCACCTTGTTCTATTTCATGGCAATGCATTTGGAGTTAGTGATATCCTCCTTTTGTCTGATTGTACAGTTTCTCCAAAAATGATATCAAATTAGTGTTGCGAAAGTTTGAGAAATATGGTGGGATATTGGATCACGTCCGAGTTCCTGGTGATAACTGGATGCATATTCTTTATCAGGTTATTTTTCTTAACATTCAACTTTGTTTATTTTTGCGGCTTTTTCTTACTTTTGATTAGTATATGTGTTCTCTGTTTAATTTTTTCCTCTAGTTTTCCTTTAGTGAATATGAATAGAAGAATCAAAAGCAAATCATCTTCACCAAAACGAGAAGAAGGTTATCACAGATAAGAAAAATGGTTGGGAAGCTACAGATAATGGTGATAGAAATCGCAAGTTAGAGCTGATTCAGGGGTTTGAATTTGGTGTTGTCTCAAGAAAGAGGTGGAAGTGCTTTACAACAGCTGATTAGAGCTAAAAGGATGTTGCAGTGGCAAGGAAAAGGAGATGGAAGTGCAGATGTGTTTGGTGTGCGTGTGACGTGCATTTAAAAGAAAATGGAGGTGTGAATAGTGATGCATAACAGGTCATGCATCTAGAAATTTGTTGCATAACTTGTTATGCATTCTCGAAATTGGTTGCATAACACGTTCTGCAGTTTTTTTTTTTTTTTTTTTTGCATAACTTGTTATGCAGTCCAGAAAACGGTTGCATAACACGTTATGCAGCTACTTTTTTCTTAGTATTGAAACCAACAAAAAATAAAGCTGCATAACTTGTCATGCACCTACAATAATATCTACATAACATGTTATGCAGTCGTGAAAATGGATGTATAACCTGTTATGCATCCGAAAATATGACTGCATAATGCATTATGCATCGAGAAAATTGTTGCACAATCTTTTATGCATCGAGAAAATAGATGCATAACCTGATATGCATACGTAAATATGGATGCATACTGCATTATGCATCAATTTTTTATGTACGCACTAAAATCAACCAAAACAATGGTTACATAACTTGTTATAGATGCATAATTTGTTATGCAGTCGAGAAAATGGTTGCATAATTCGTTATGCGTCCTGAATGTGTTCTCGCATCTTTTTGGTGGCTGCATAATGTTTATGTAAATCAATTTTCGAAATTTTGCCTAAAATGATGATCACCTCCGATTGTTTCGTGAAAAACAAAAATTTGATATTGTTGTTTGTACTCGTTGTAGCTCTCTTAAAAGATTTCCAACGATATAAAATTTGTAAAATTCCAAGACGCGGATTTTTAGATATGTTATATCCAAGTTGCGTTCCAATTATACTTGCAGATGCATAACCCGTCATGCATACATTTTTAATAATTTCATATATAATTATGGGTGTGTGATACTTAAAATTAATGTGGGTACAACGATAAAGAATATTATTTTTTTGGGGCATGTGCCTAAAATTTTCCCAATTTGATATCTTTATCCAAGGCCCACTTACGCCTCTCCTCACTTACGCAGTACAAGTTCTTGTCAGTGGTGGCCTTCTCTTCATCTATTGCAACAATCTCAGTTCCGTATACTGTACATATTGATCCGTATACTGTACATACTGATCGAACTCTGTCTATCTTCTCTTTCTGGAAGTTCTCCTTGGACCACAAAATAACTACGATAAGGAACTTGTTCGGTGAGCACAAATCAAGATGAACATTTACAAGCCATCGGACTTGGTAGATAATGCGAAACTGATACCGAACACAAAAGGTAGTAGAGTGCTGCAGCATGATGCCTTAGTATAGTGGTCCAACTCTCAACTGGATGGAAGTACTTAATTGATCTATGGGCTAAAAGGTAATTTGAACAATACTTAAAATCATATAGCCTAAAATCCTCCAATCCCAGCTCAGAAGTGTTTTGTACCATGGAACCAACGAAGATAAAACATTAGCTTCTCTTAAATGTAGCCCACACATTTATTAACCATAACCCATTGAAATAAGTGCTTAATCTAACCAAACAGACTTTTATAATCATTCAACATAGCCCATAAAATTATGTATAATTATTATATATGGCCCACAAATAATAAGATAATCACTAAATCCCTAAATCAACATCAACGTAAAAAAAGTTAATTATCTAATCAAATTTATATAAGGTATTTGACATAATCAATGTTTTTTTAACGAATAATCGACACCCCAAATTAATTAGGCCGACCGAGCGAAGCGTGGGAGGACTCTATATATGGTGACTTTGTGTCAATGTGAAGCGTGACATTTTTTTCAATTACACAAAAAAGATTGAATTTTGGTACGGACACCTGGAAAAGACTAAGATGTCCCTCTAAATCAAATTTTACCTTTTTCCTTTAGACATTTTCGTAAATAAACCAAAGAGGAAGGGGAATAAGGTATTAGACATTTTCGTAAATAAACCAAAAAGAAAGGGCACAACAGTAAATGTATTTTTTATATATTTAAAAACCTCGTATATTTCAAACTACAAGTCGTATTTTTATAAATTTTATATATTTGGAAAGCCCTTTAAATTAGCTACGCAATGAGCACAAACAATGACATCAAATTTTTGTTTTTCAATTTTTTTATTGTTCTCCAAATTTTGTATCTTTTCTCCTTAAAAATTAGGCATAGCTTAAAATTAGAATTATCTTAAAAAAAATTTGAAAAAAACTACAAGAAAAATAAAATGATTGACTAAGTATAAAAAATAACTAATTTTAAAATGAAAAGCACAACATATGGTGTTGAATCACCACCAAATTATTTGCAAAGTAAAAATATACCATGGCCTACCTGTCTGGAAAAATGATACTTTCGCGTCGTGTTTAGAAAAATTATACCTTCGTGTAGTCTCAAGAAAAATAATATTTTCACCCTATGATGAACTAAATTGTGAACAAAAAATTTAGTTTTATGTCAATTTTTTCGGTCGGCCATCCCACCGTGGTAGCGGTCATCTAGTTTAGTATAATCATGATTGGAAGAAAAAAACATCATCTTATATATATTTTTTTTCTTCATATATATTATGTTTATGAAATTCTAGGAGAATGTCATATGAAAAGAATTAAACCCTTAGTTAATTCCATTTCGATTGATCTTGTTGTGGAAATTTATTAAGGGAACAATTAGAATATATATATATATTGATCAATTTTGATGTAATCATGATTAAGAAAAATTTAATTTAGAGAAAATATAAGAATTGGAGTTTGTTTTGTTTGGGTGAAAAAATAAGAATTAGGGTTTATATATAATTGTTCAATTTGTGAGAATACTAAAGGAACAATTATAATTAATTTTTAGTATGATTAAGAAAAAAGTTAGGATTCATTTTGATTTTGAGTAAGAATGATCTAAGTTTAATTGTTACCACAAAAAATTAAGACTTGTTTGGTTTTTTATTGTGATTTTGACATTTCATTTTAACTTAATTTTTTGGGCTATGGTTAATAAAAGTGTGGGCTATATTTAAGAGAAGCCAACACATTAATGCAAATGGGAAAAATAAAACAAAAATGAGAGCTGTTTTTCGGTGGAAAACTCTTCTTGTGATAATTATGACAATAGTTAAGATAGAGACCCATAGAAAACATTAAATAGAAAAGACGAGAGTTGTGTTACTTGTTATCTAATAAGATATAGTACCAAAGAGATAATGAAGAATTATGGAATTCCTCGCACAAGCATAACCACCACGACAGCAAGAGTAAACTCATAACCACCACGACAGCAAGAGTAAACTCTTAAACACAAACACGACACTTTTATCTCATCCCAGCCACAATCATTGCCATCTGACTCGAATAACTCCCCTTAGCCTTTCATGGTTCTTTATTCAGGCCTGAAACCATACAACACAAATTAGAATCAATGAACGAGATTTAATAATATATATTAAGCTTAGAAAGAAACAGCCATAGAACAGGACAACCATCAAGCACCACGACATTTTTTAAGGAAAAAAATAGAAGGCAAAGGAAAAGTTAACACGCTATAACTCAAAATTTAAACCAATAATTTTATGTCCAAACATGTATTTATTATTATATAAACTGCCATATCGGACAAATTTTTACTCGGCCATGTTTGAATGTCTATAGTGAATCTAAATGCCTAAAACATTTTGTGATCCAACTCTACCCTAAAACATTTTGCGATCCAGCTCTACAATCAGTACATAATTAGATCACATGCAAGAGCAACTCGTTCTATCTAAGCTGCAAACTCGTTCCATCTTAGCTGCAAACTCGTTCTATCTAAGCTGCAATCTGTTGACTAGGTGATATACACTAACAGGTCTCACATAGCTAAGTTTGTACTTCAGGTCGGCAACTACTATTGTGGCTGATGGGGTACCTTCTAGTAAATTCGTACTTTAGGTGACTATGTAAATCAGGCAAGCCCTCCTGAAATCTAGTTCAGTGATAAAGAAGGTGACAGCCTATAAGAAAAAGGCCGTTGACTATGACTATTAGCAGCTAAAGATGTCAAATAGCAACTAAAGAACGAAGAATGATAAATATATAGAGACACGGCAAGCATCTTAGCAAAGCAAGAATAAAATAGTTATGATAAAAACAATTGACAGATTCCAAATAGAGATACTTTGAACACAACGAGAACAATACATACAGAAATATAGATACTTAGCATGCTCTTACAATGTAAGTAGTATTATGAAGCAGAGACAGATTACTGAAGTAGCAATGCAGAACTAGTGTAAGCAAAAGTAATACAAGCAAATAAAATGTTTTTGTCGAAATTCTTAGCTGGAAATAAGAAAAGGCTGTTTCCTGGTAGTTGGTAAGTTTTGACACTTGACAGATGGTTCAATAAAAAGTAAATTGAGTAGCCTGAACCTTCTTCAATAGAGGCATCAAGTAGCTCCCTATTGAGAAGATTGGTCATCCTCAACTTCAAACCCACTATTCATTCTAAGCCATCGGCCATAAGGTTGTTTTTAAACATATTGAGAAGATTTCATCAGTTGTAAAGGGAAAAAGAGAACTCAAAATTTAGAGCTTAGCAAGACATGCATCTTGGGTTTTCTAGTGTGACTTGTGAAGGATGCTTCATGCACACTGAGGATATGTGAATGCCTGAAGATTCCAGGAAAAAAGGTGATTGATTATGTGCTATTTGTCGAAATTGTTGCTAAGGGTGTTACTTAATTTATTATCAGTGAGGGCACTCCTATACATAATATAAAAACACACATGATATAATATCTATCCGGAGTAGATACCACAATTATGTTGAATCAAAGGACTGGTCTTTAAAGCCTACAATATGGATAGGAGTTTACAACTTTGATTTGCCAGAAAGTCTTGCTTTCAGCTCCTCCGCCACGGCATCAATGAACTCTTCAGTGTTGAGATACTGGTCCCTAGAAACCCTGCACAACATAACGAGAATGGTTCATGATAAGTACAGGTACCGAGCACACTGCGGGTAAGCAGGACGATTACTCCCACAAAAAACTTACTTGGATCCATGAATGAGAAGAGCAAGATCCTTGGTCATCTTTCCTGATTCAACAGTTCCAATACAAGCTGCTTCCAGCTTCTCGGTGAAATCCAAAAGTCTAGCATTGTCATCTAACTTTGCTCTGTATAAAGATGCATACATTAGTTGGCTCGAGTGCAATTGAACTATCCCAATTTTATAAGATACAAGGAACTACGGACATCTTTTCAGATTAGGCAAATGGAAGATAAATTAAATACCTGTGAGCAAGACCTCTTGACCAAGCAAAGATTGAAGCTATGCTGTTTGTACTGGTTTCACCTCCTTTCTGGTGAACCCGGTAGTGACGTGTCACTGTGCCATGGGCTGCTTCAGCTTCAATGGTCTTTCCATCTGGGCATACCTACAAATCAACCAATAGCAACATAAATCCAAGAAATTCAAAGTTCAGACATACAGATGAGCACAACCACGGTGCTAACTGGTTCCCAACACACATACCAACACTGACGTCATCAATCCAAGGGATCCGAAACCTGCAGAGAAGAAAAGATAAGTTAAGTAGCATTACAATACCCACTCATGCAGCTTTGGGTTTTGTATACAAATACTTAACAACAGAAGTGCACAAACCTTGGGCTAAGAAATCACTCTGGACATCACCATCATAGTTCTTACATGCCCAGACGTAACCACCATCACTCTTGAGTGCATAGGCAACCATATCATCAATGAGACGGTGTTCATACCTGTATAACAATTTTATTAGTGCATGTCGAACTAAAAGCATCTGAAAAATTGTGAATAATGACATGAACAACGAAATCTCACCATATCCCGGCAGCTTCATACTTGGATTTCCATTGAGCTTCGTACACTTCTTGGAAAATGTCCTTGAACCTATGGAGGAAATTAAGCATTAACAATACTATTTTACAAAACAGGTATTCTTTTCAATTAAATCAGTTAGCAGCAATATTCCCCAAAATGAAAACATCAAAGGAAATGAGTACCTTCCATCATATTTCTTTAGAATTGTGTTCTTTGTGCTAAGATAAAGTGGCCACTTCTTCTCATAAGCTGTTGCCATTGAAGCCTCAGCAAACGAACGGATGGACTGTGATATAGGAGAAGACAAAGTTCAATGGGCTGTTTGTTACATACATACTAGATTTCAAACCAGGATTCGTCCAGTTCCACAGAAGATAGTTACAGAATCCAAACCTCATCGGTGTTATACATGGCCAAGGCTACTCCTCCAGCACCAGTGAAATTGTAAACCTCCATTTCTGTTTGATCCTCTTTGACTTCTGGTACTGCAAACATAAAAGAATCTATCTTTAGCAAAAGAAAGATACTGCAAAAGCAAGTATTAAAAGAATTATAAATGACAAATAAACATAAGTAAATAACACTCCTTTGTACAATATTAGGATTGCCAAAAAGAGTGTCAAATAAACATGACTACTGAAATGTTTTTATGAACAAAAAACTGTACCAAAAACCAGCTTGAGTTTGCCAGGTCCTTTGATAACTGCATCAGTTGCTCTGTACTGATCACCAAATGCATGCCTTCCAATGCATATAGGTTTAGTCCAACCTGAAGAAAAAGTTTTAGTTAGTAATGTTCAATCACTACTATTATTTGGAACTCACAAAGCATAATCAAGACATCCTTCATACTTGGAACAAGTCTTGGCACATTTTTGCAGATAATGGGCTCTCTGAACACAGTCCCTGCAACAAGTATGCATATCAATTAGTCATCATGAACCACCCAAAAAAAAAGTAGTGAAGGTAACGAAAAGAAACAAGTCTCACCATTCAAAATGTTCCTGATAGTTCCATTTGGACTCCTCCACATGCTTTTCAATTTAAACTCCTTCATACGATCTTCATCTGTCGAATTCACCAAAAGATATTTCAAACTCAATTCAAAATATATAATCAAACGACATCAATTGTTCATCACAAAACCTGAATTTAAGTTTCTTTTTTTTTTACCTGGAGTAATAGTTGCGCACTTGATTGCAACGTTGTACCTGTAATAGCAGTAATTGAGTTGAAATTCACCAAAGACGGTTCAAAAATGTTTTATTAAACTAGATACACAGAAGAAAGTTTTTTTTACATGTATGCTAAAATCACTATGAACTGCTTACTTAAGAGTAGCTTCTGCACTTTCAACAGTAACTTTGTCATCGGTATCATCACGATGAGGAAGACCTAAGTCGAAGTACTTAATATCCAAATCCACGAATGGGAATATAAGCTGCTCGAAATCATTATAAAAAAAACACGATCAGATAAACAATGCTAATGGAACATAAATAGATATAAAAGAGACATGCTGTATATATTTTTGAAACCGTATGTAGTTACCTTGTCTTTAATAGATTTCCAAAAAATCCTGGTCATCTCGTCACCTGAATCATCATCAAAATTAACTACTAGTGATTCTAAAGATCTCAAAGAAATCTACAACAGTAAGTGATTTTCAAAACTGAATAAAAGTAACATAGATCAAACCAATAGAATCTAAGAATCGGAATATGAAAAAATAAAAAAAATAAACTCTGAAAATCAGATCTGCAAACGTTGATCGACGGAGATGTCAGAAGAGAGCGTACCGTCCATCTCAACAATGGGATTAGAAACCTTGATCTTCTCGAATGCCATTATGTTAATTGATCAGATTAATCAGTCGAATATCTTCCTCAAAAGGTAAGGGAGAAGAAGATCTGGAATCTAGAGTACGAGTTTCCACTGAGGTTTAGTTGCAGCGAATAGTACTAGGAGGAGGAGGAGTTTCGAAGAAAAGTAATACTCGGCTGCGCATCCTCCGTATTTGTAATATCAAGCTTGATTGGCTCACCCGACACGTGTCTGTCTTTTTGCCCGTTTTAGTTTTTACCCATGTTTTTAAACCTAATTTGATTGGGGGCCAAAGATATTAATTGGGGGCCTCCCACTAGAGGACAAAAAGGTCACCCAAACCTAATTTGGGTCACCCCTTAACAAAATTTTTTCTAAATACCTAAACTACCCTTGAATGATTAGTATTAAAACTTAATAAAGTTAATTTAATTAGTGTGGTTAGATTATGTTAGATAAAAACAGTTTTTTTTTTTTTTTTTTTTTTTAAGAAGAAGAAGAGAAGGTTTTAGACGAAAACTTGGGGTTTTTAGAAATGAGTAGTTCAAGTAGGGGAAATGATGTTGGAGAAGGTTCAAGTAACAAAGATGATTGTGTTGATGGTAAGATTATCTTAAATTCTCCCATGGATTGGATATATGTCACAACACAGAGAAAGAGTCGTCAATGTCAAGGGATGTATACCCTAACGACTTCTATAAAGTCGTCAATGTATTGACACCAAAAATGACGACTCAAACCTGCAACTTTTCCAGGTTATGAAAAATCGTCAAGGTAATATGATATACCACGACGACTCAAACTCGCAACTTTTTCGAGGTTATGAAAAATCGTCGGGGGTAATATGATATACCCCGACGACTCTTAGCTTGGGTCACAAAGAGTCGTTATTTTGTGTGTCTATACCAAGACGACTACGAAATTTTTTGGGGAGAGAGGTTTGTTTGTTTTTCACCTAGGGTCGTTGACCTTTAAAAAGGGTCGTCCATAGAGGATCGTCATAGGTTTCTATATTATGTTAACGACTCTAATCTAGGGTAAAAAATATGAAAACCGAGAAATAGGGTCGTTATCTTGATCATCATATACCCTAACGATTTTTTATGGTCTCTATATGCATATGAAAAATCGTTAGGGTTTAAGCTTGTCGAATTGACGACCCTTTTATCAGAATCGAAATTTTTCGGGTGAATTTTTTTTTTTTTCTTGGAGTCATTAATGGAGGAGAAGAGAAGAGTTGAGAGGGTGAGACCGTGAGAGGGGAGGAGTGATCTTTTTGTTTAGAACTAGAAATGAATTGGGGCTTAGACTAAGTCTTATGGGCTAGATTGGAGGTGCTAGATTAGCACATAAGTGTTGCAATTCCAAAAAAGCGTAGCAAAAAATTTAACACTAGTTCTCTCTCCTAGCAGTTGCTAGCATGTGAACTAGTATGCTAGATTGAGGCGCAGAATGATTCAGCGCAAAAGAAAGTAACTTTCGCGGAACGAAACAGCGCAAAAAAGTACAGCGCGTTTCCATTACGCGCAAAACACTTGCGCTATATGATTCCGCGTGTTTCCATTAATGGTTTTACCATGAATTTGGTCCAATTTGGTCCCGCCATATAGACATCATCAACTAATCACCAGTTTTATAATCATAACCAAAAGCACATGTAAATGTTCTCTCCCCAGAAGTATAGGCATCCAATGCATACTTTTTGGTTATTTTAATTAATTTTAAATTTGTGCATTTCTCTGAGGTTATAATTTAATTAATGTAAATGTTCTCTCCCCAGAAGTATAGGCATCCAATGCATATAGTAAATGTTCTCTCCTGTTCAAAAAAAAAAGGGGGGAAACGAGCTCCGAGGTTAATCGATTTTTTTGCGGAATGGTACTGCACAATTGATTGGGTTGATTTGGTTACGCGCGGTATTGTTCAATAAAGTAGGTTGCGCGGAATGATATAGCTCAATCTTATTTGTTTTGATCCAATGACTAGCATCTAGACTAGCACTCCCATAAGACTTAGGCAATTTTTTGCCGACGTGGATGCTAATCTAGGTGCTAGACTAGCACCCCATAAGACTTAGTCTTAGGATTAAGGGTTAATAGGTTTTTAAGATTTATTTTTAATGAAGTGTATAATAGTACTTTCATAATCGGATTAATACACCCCTGAAAAATTTGGGGTGCAAATAAAATATTAAGGCCCCCTATTAATATTTTTGGCCCCCAATCAAATGAGGTTTTTAAACTCTAGTTCGGTAACGCACGAGAATCCGGGGCCAACTGGTGTCACCAAAGTTTTAGCGAATAGCCATGACGCCCGTGGGAGAGTTTATAACAAAATATCGCGAATGAAATGGCCGATCCAGATGGGCAATCCTCCTCTCCACAGTCCACACACGGCTCTATTTACGTCTAAAACTAAAGCCAAGTTTTCATGTCAATGCTGTTGCCAATAAGAGCATGTCTTATGGCCTCAAACATTTAAACTTGTAAGCTCAATCTCTTAAATTTGTTTGCAAGTGATTAACTAAGGTCTAAAGTCTAAACCCTGTTTTAGCAAATTATCCTCATATACTCATCTTAATTACTAAAACCACCATCATTTATTGTGCATTGTTTGAGGCAGGCCACCGCCGCCACCACCAAGTAATGTTTTAAAGTTGGGGTTGTCTAACATTCATTCTCTTCCATCCCCTAGACTGGACAATGACATTTCTATACTTTCATCAAGTTGTTGTGGGTCACAGGTGGGAGCGGCAGTGGTGGTTCCACTAACATATTTGAGGCGAAACGAGAAGAAGATAATGAATAATTTAAGGAGAAGCCAAAATCTGAGTTTCCAGTCACTGTCCAATCTAACTGCACTGCTGCTAGGCGTGATTGAAGGGCTGTTTTAGGTGAGAGACGTTTTCTTGATCAATCAGACAAAGCACAAAAGTAGTACGTATCAATCAATTTTATAATGGGGCAGCAGGATCTGGTGACAGACTTAGAATCACAGAGTCTGTTACAGACTCCCACAACCAATGGATGTAATATTTATGAATGGCTGGGATTAAAGTAAAAGACACGCGGGTTTTGATTACTTATCGACGACCCGGTTAAATATCGACTCTCTCTCTACAGATAGTTATCTTCTTCTTGTCTCTCGGTAATTCCTTCACTTCTCTGCAACAGATGAAATGAAACCCAGTGAATCGATGAAATCGTTGATTTCATTCACGATAGAATAATTTTAAAATTCCAAAACTATTTCTCTTTTTTTCTAGGTGAGCTAGATTTTTTGTGTTTGTATTGATTTAGGAATTGTTTAGATCTACTAGTACGACCGTTGCCACGGTGGGAGGGCCGACCGAAAAAAAATCTGAACATGGGGTTCGTCTGCGATTACTTTCACCAGTTTGAAAAAAGTGATACTTTCGCCCGTTTCGGAAAAGTGATACTTTCGCTCGGTTTCGGAAAAGTGATACTTTTTGGCGAAGGGCGAAAGTATCACTTTTCCGAAACGAAATAAAGTATCACTTTTCCGAAAGAGTTTAAAGTATCACTTTTCCGAAACGGAGCGAAAGTTTCACTTTTCTGAAAGGTTGTGAAAGTATCACTTTTTGTAAAGTAAAATTAGTCGATCCATAAACCAAAATATGGTTGCATCATGTGTTATGCATCCTTTGTGGTGGTTTGCATAATGGCTATGCATTCAATTTTCGAGAATTGTGCCTAAAATTAAAGTATCATTTTTCTTGAAACGGAGGGAGTACATCGTTTTATTAGTTGGAACGGAAATTAGTTGATGCATAAACCAAAATTTTGCTACATAAAGTATTATGTATCTTTTGTGGTGGTTTGCATAATGAATATACATTTAATTTTCTAAAATTGTGCCTAAAATGATAAATACCTCCAAATTTTTCGCAAAAACTTTAAATTTGATATTGTTGTTTGTGCTCGTTGGATAGATTTTTTATTAGCTTTCCAACAAGATAAAATTTGTAAAATTCCAAGGCACGGATTTTTAGAAATGTTATATTAAAGTTTGCTTTCCAATTATACCCCTAAAAAAATAGGATATATAAGGAGTTATAGTAATTGGGTAAAAGAGAGGGATATTTTTGGTTTTCAGCATGGACCATTCTCAATCTTTTTTGTGGTAATTGATCACTTAGATTTACAAAAAAGTGGCCATATAAAGGACCTCCCTCGCTCGCTCGGTCGGCCCAATAATCCTATGGTTTTGATCTAGGAATTGGTTAAAAAACTTCTTTAATTGATGTTCTCTAATTGATTAGTAGTGGTTTTAAACCTAAAAGCACTTTGGATTCATTGCAATTTCCAATCCCTTGCCTATTATCTTAAAGAAAGTTCTGATGGTGGTGGGAAGAAGAAAGGGGGCTCTAAATTGAGAAATCTCAGTTTGATTTTGGTTGTAAATAGGGTCGTTTAGTCATTGACTTATTATACCAACAACATTTTGTTTCTTGCTTTCAATTATTTTTGGTTCCCTTTGGAGCTCTGTTAATGAATGGCACAAGTAGCCAAACTTGGATCCTGTGATGCTGCTCTTTTTGAAAGATCGCCGACATTGTGCCCTCCATTGTTGTTTGGCTCGACTTTTGGCACCTTGTGAGACTAGTCCAATAATTCATGAGTTGGACGATACAAAATTTTGATGGAGCTCAGGACACCGTTATCCCTTTGGATAAAGAAACTTGATTCAACTGAGCTACATTTTGGTACCTAATTCGAGGGTTTTGAAGGTTTATGTACTATATAGAGGCTTTTTTGGTGTGTGTAACCAAAAATTTCAATCGACAATGATATTACACGTTTACCCCTGAGTGTTTTTTCCCAGTGTACTACTGTCGTAAATATCTTAAAACGTTAGGGTCATATTCGACTTCAATCTTCCTCCCGTGTTTTTGATTTCACTCGAACTCAATTCTCAAACTCTAAGGAGAAAACCAGCGAGGAGACACAAAAAATCACCACCACCATTCAATCCACCTCCTTCAGTTTCATCCTCTTTCACCGACACCACCACCACCTCCCTCTTCTTCATCTTCCTTTCTTTTCGTTTCTTATACCTGTATCCCTGCGTTTACCGTAACCCTAAATACCAAATTAGGTAACAACGATTATAACTTTGATTTTACTATCTGCCCAATTTCGATTTTAAATCCACATAGAAACATGTTTCCAGTTTAAGTTAGCAACAAATTTATTGGTAAGTAACATCAATTATAACTTTTTGATTTGATTTTGTAGATAGGTAAGTGATGCAGGGCGGAAGCGTTGCATATAACTAAAATCTAAAACTCATGTTTCCGAGATACCACTCTCAAGGAAAACACTACTTTTTCAATTCATCCAAAGACTGTCTAATACTAAAACATAGAGCTCCTTATATAGATAACTCTACCCAAACAATTAATTATTTCCCAAACTATCAAAATACTTATTACCTAAAATAAAGATATTTCTAAACTAACAAAATCCCTACATAATTATTTATATTTCTAGAATATTCTTAATAAATAAAAATAACTTAATTTATTACAATATATCTTGCGAAATAATTGAAATAAATTAGAGGATACTAAAAATATGCAAGCATATTTTTTTCCATAAATACTCCACCATTCTCCCTTCTCGGAAAAATTCGTCTCGAATTTTGTTGGTATAATTGCGTGTATTTATGGTTACGTGATAAAATTTGGATTTCAAGCTTTATTTAGGACTCCCATGAATCTCGCAGATTATGTGCAACTCCTTGAAATCTTTCCTCCTTGTCACCAACGAGGTGTTTTTGTTCATCACGGTCACTTCCTCCACTCGCTTTGTAGGCTAGGACCATGATGGGGCTCTTGCTGATGATGCATTTCAGCCAGTTGGAGGGTGAGCGCCTTAACTTTCCGTTCTAGATCATCTATTACCACTTGCTCTTTCTCATCGTTGAGAGCGGCTCTTCGAACAACACCATAATCTCTTCCTCGAAACATGATGCGGGAGCGTTGCTCTGTCTCTCGAACCAACTGATGCAGGGCGGAAGCGTTGAATAGAACTAAAATCTAAAACTCATGTTTCCGAGATATCACTCTCAAGGAAAACACTACTTTTTCAATTCATCCAAGACTGTCTAATACTAAAACATAGAGCTCCTTATATAGATAACTCTACCCAAACAATTAATTATTTCCCAAACTATCAAAATACTTATTACCTAAAATAAAAGATATATCTAAACTAATAAAATCCCTACATAATTATTTATATTTCTAGAATATTCTTAATAAATAAAAATAACTTTATTTATTACTCCCTCCGTCCTAAATTAAGAGTCCGCTTTGACTAAGTCAAGATATTAAGGAAATCCTATAAATTGTCATGACTAGCCTTTGACTAGCCTATTTAATGTTATATTATTACCAAAACTAAATTATTAGTGTTAAAATAAGTAGAAGTTTATTAGGAATTTTATAACTATTCATAAATGTTTTTATTTAAAAAAAAGGAATGACAATTAATAGAAAGATATTGAGTAAGTTTTTTTCCATAAATATGGTGATATTATTTAAGATTTGGATATTAATAATGATTTTATGATTATAAAAATAAAGGGTATATTTGATAGTTTAAGGGAAAAGTATGTCTATAAAACAGAGCGGATGAGATAAAAATGGACATACCAAAGTAGAAATTAGGACAGAGATAAAAACGGACGGAGGGAGTACAATATATCTTGCGAAATAATTGAAATAAATTAGAGGATACTAAAAATATGCAAGCATATTTTCTTTCCATAAATACTCCACCAGTAAGTAACTTTAATTATAACTTTTTGGTTCGATTTTGTAGATGGATCAACGTCGTAGCACAGGACTTGGTGTTTTGAATTGATTTCTGACCTCCAACCCTAAATACCAAATTCGGTAAATACATCTTCTCCTTTCTTCTCAAAATTAAACCTTCAATTTTATAGTTTAAAACAGTGGCTAAGTAACTTCAGTTATAAATTCAATGTTATTATCTTCCCAATTTCGATTTTGAATTCACATAGAAATAGAATTTCAGTCTTAGTTTGCAACAAACCTAAAACATCAATATCGATTTTTTATTCATGAAATTTTAAGCCGGTTTGTTTTAGATTTTAGTTTGTTTTAGAGGTCGGGCACAACTTATACTTCCATTGTTTTATTTAATTTTCTTTTTAGATTTTAGTTTGTTGTTTGGTTAATCGTGGTTAATGCCTTCTTTTCATTTTTGGTGGCGAAATATGGTAACTAAGGTTTATAATTAGGGTATTTGAGATTCTCACCAAATGGTGGCAGTGTGTTTAGGCTAAACAAAGTGCATGAGATACAAAATACCGGTTGTGCATGGCTAATGGACCCCACAACTACGTTAAAGCAGTACTATTTAGTGTTCTAGGATTAACTGCAGTTGTCATGTGGATTTCTTTTGACCGTGGTGTTGGTTTTCGGCTTTCTAAGTGTACATTTTTCGTTGACAGTTCAAATGGCGGTCACTTAAGAAATCTCCACAAGTTATCTACTTGCATCTGCAGTTGAAGAAACGAGCAATTATTGAAGAATTCCATGAGAAACAAGAGCGGGTGAAGAATTCCATGAGAAACAAGAGCGGGTGTGTGTCTATAGTTTCCGTAATGTTTGATTTTTCTTGGAACGGAAAGGCAAGCACATCCACAATTCCCTAGATAAAGGGAGGTATACAATATAGGGATTTACCTGAATTGAACTTTTGATCAAAATTGGGGAAAGATTGTTTCTGGTTCTGTAAATTGTTAAAGATGTTTTCAGAATTCATATGCTTTGAGTTAATCTGTTTGTCCTTTTTGGGTTTTGGTGTGTCTGCTGTTAGTGGTGATCGTTGTGGTGATGGTGATGGTGAAGTAGCTAAAAACGAAGATAGAAGTGAAGGTAAGAAATATGTTTCAAATGCAGAACTGATTATGAGATTTCAATATGTTCGTGATTAGTTGCATTTGACATCTAAAACTTCTACCAGATATATTGCAGTTTTATAATGAGTTTATTATACAGGGACAAACAATTGGTAGCACCCGAAGAAAGTAATCAAACAAAAGAAAGTCATAATACAGTTCCTTCAATGGGATCCGATAACGAATATTGATGCTTCAGTGGAGCTCAACCCGGCCTCTAGCTCCATATTCTGCAAAAGTCCATGACTTATGGAACATGTTCAATCTCAAGCATTGATGCAAGCACAAAATGAACAAGGTCAAGTGTCTTCCTTTTCCTATTTTATTTTCCTTTTTCAGCAAGACATCATTATTGGTACCCTGTATTAGCTTTCCAGCTTCCAAATATATAACCTTTTAAAATATAAAGCATCTACAGATTACATGAACACGAGTTTGTTCAAGCTAAATATGATTACACATAAGTATTATCCTCCGCAGTAGCGGTAAAAAAAGGATTCGCATTAAACTGTAAGTATAACCGATGACTAGAGATTGTTGTATTAGTATGCCACAACGACGACCTTGGTTACAGTTTTCCCTAATTTTATGCACACAGAAACAACTAGCTAGGCTTTGTGAAATTTACAATCCAAAATTATGTTATTTACTAACAGCGTCATGATCACCTAACTCACCATATTTATCACATTTTTACAGTCACCTAAATAAGGATTATAGAGGACTGAGGCGGATGAAATGGCTGAATCCGTCGAGAAGCGTGAAGGAGAGATTGGGTCTGTGTGTACTCTGAAGACGGGCTTGCAAGCTCACTTCCCTTCCTGCCAAGCACTTACCTACATGGTCTCTCAATATTAAACCAATATGCAGTATCAAATTCATTTTCAACCAAAAATTAAAGAGGATATCGTCAAATTCAGCTTTGGGTATGCCTGGTTATATAGATTGTATGTAGGAATTTATTGGAAAAATTTAGTTGAATGTTAATCTATTGGGAATCACCAAGAAATTGTTGTTATTTATCTAATTGTATCCATGGCTTCGATCGGCGAAAGTGTTAAAAATTGTTCGCAAAACATGTATTGCAGGTCTTGAAATGGAAAGGCAGGCGCATCGCGCGTGCGTGTTATACTAGTATGAAAGAAAGAAAAGAAATTGTTCCTACATTGTAGAACTTTTAGTTCTTTTGTTGCACAGTGGAAGAAGAGGAAGGAACATAGAGGAAGGAACAAAGAGGAAGGAGATAATAACGGAGCGATATGGGTAGAGATATAAGGTGTAGAAAGTCAACAAAGTACTGCCATATAAAACCGGGTTTTGGGTTAGTCAAGAAGACCCGTGTGTTTATGAATTAATCCCAGCCATTGAAACCGACATAAATCAGTGGTCGCCAGAGTTTGTGATTTGTCTGTCATTCTAAGAGCATCTCCAACGGGAGGATGTTAGGCTCCTTTTTTTACGGATTGTGTTACTTTTCACTAAAAATCATCTCCAATGGGAACTTCAAGAGAAAATATGAAGATTATGTGGAAGACGGTTAGGCTTAAATCCTCTAGCCCATCCTCTAGTTTCAGAGGATCTCTTTGAGGATTTAATCAATCCATGTCATCAAAAAAAGTAAAAACTCAAATATATTTCAAACATATTCGTTTCATATTTTTTTTCTTCTGAATTTTCATTGTTCTCTGAAAGTTGATATTCTTTGTAAATAAATCTCTCGGGTTTACGTAATGATAGCACCACATGAAAAAGATGAGTTGAAGAATTTGATGTAATTAAATTTTTGCAGCAATGCCAGATACAAGTATAGAAAATGAAGGGTTTTCTCTGCCGTACCAAGCAAAATCAGTATATCAAATTGTGTTTTAATCTGGATTAGTTTATGCTCAATCCGAGATACCCGATGTTCAAACAAAAGTAAGTCTCTAGTTTTCCCTAATTTTTGCAATACTTTGTTACTAGATTGTGTCGTTGAATGATGGTTTTCAATTTTTTATCAAATTCAGTAAGATTGAATACACACTGTTTGATAAAATGCTTGACAAGGATTAAATAGCTTATTAGTGTCACTTTGATGGTAGTTGTTGTAATACTGTTTTTGCTTCAAAGAAAGCTTCAAGAGGTAAACTTTGATGGCAGTTGTTGTTTCTGTGTGTTTTTATTTTTATTTTTATTTTCTTTCTTGATTAATGGCAGTAGTAAATTTCATTAATAAAATAATACATTTTGCTTTTGTTTTGGTTGTATGCCTAAATTCTTTGTTTGACCAGTGCGCTTATGTAGGAATTGCAGTACTTGTAGAAAAGTCGCAGAAATTGCAGCAAATTCCCTGGAATCTCTTTGGTGACCTGTGCAAATATCCTAGAATCTCTAATTATCGGTTTTGTTGCCTTTTTCATATAAATCTTGATGTGTGTCAGCAGGTATCCTGTTTAAACTTCTACTTGTTCATTTTAATGTGACATTTATATCTGAATTGTTAAAATTGAACGTGTGCACGGTACAATCATTGGTGATCAGTGTTGGTATAATCCAAAAACAAAAGCGATTTATTTATGTACTATCTGCTAGGTTAGGTTGAAATCCACGTTGCTTCAAGTATCTCATTTAATGTGTTTTTAGGATATTAACTAATGGAGGGCTTGTGTACGATTTGTTATTTGTCACAGCACTCATTGTGTGTGAATATATTTCTTAATGACAGGGCCTTAAAATGGCGTTGCTTTGCGACTAAATAATACCATGTACGAACGTTGTGTTTGTCAGATCTGTAGAAGTAGCTAGCATGTAAAAATGATGACCAGTGTTATTGTGTTGATCAACTATGCAAAGGACCGAGAATCAATCTACAGGTAACCAACAGAACTATCTCGAATGGCCTACTAATTAGGAAGTAAATAGAAAGCTTCAACATATACATCTAGTCTTAAGGAAAAATGCTACATCTACATAACAAACTATGACTATTGAACATGCAGATTGTCATCTATTTGTCTAATCTCTATTTTTCTTATATATATATCTAATAAACTTCTTCAAAATTTTGTACCTCTTTCTAAATAGATTTGAGTTAAGCGATTTCGAATGAAGTTCACAACCGCGGAAGATGCGATGTTTGCTTGGGGCTTATGTTTTTGGGTCACATAAAACGTAATTGGAATGTTAGAGAGCTCGACAGATTATGGGATCAAATTTTTCAAGATTTTGTCAGCGTAAACGGTAGTGATTGAGGTAGAACTGTACACTCTCTAAGGAACAGGTTCAGCATCATACGAATTAGTTGTCTCCGATACAATGAGAAGTTAAAGGATAATAATATGGATACATAAGCTGTAATTCTTGCATATGCTGCAACTTTTGGGTGTGAATTCAGTTTCTCATAGGCTTATGAAGTTCTCTATAGATGTATCTGTTACTGTTAAAATTGCATTGAGAAATGAATAAAGTTTTCTTTTAATTATTATCATGAGAATCACTTGGAAACTGCACAGCAACAATCTTCCCAGCAATTGCATTTTTGAGTAAGAAAAATTATTCAGAGGAACATGTCAGAAGCAAATAATTATAAATTACTTCATTACAAAACATCTAAGTAGCTATAATGGAGTACATCATAAACTGTAACTTGATGTCTGTAGCTTGTATGATACCCCATCGGCAGGATAAAGCATTATGATTGCGGTCCTCATCATAAGTTCTCATATTAATTTTCTCTCCAAACTTTCAAGATGCAATTCCACATTGTACCACCTGTCTGGTCCCTTCCTATTATTGCATCCACACTAATGTACAGATATGCCTTCAATAGTGCAGTATCTTCGTCAATTGTCCAAATCCGGCGAGGAGGATTGGCTGATTGAGTTGTTGAAGGATTACCTTTTCGTTTCTTTTTGGACTGATTGCCAACGTCCAGTGCTTGTGAAGGGGAAACAAGACTCTGTGTTTGTGGAGGAGGAAAGCTTTGTTGTTGTGTCGAAGAAACAACATCATTCATCATACTTTGAAATCCTTATCCAGATCCTAAATGAGCATGAATATTGTGAGGGAAATGGGACTAAGGCGAAATTGGGATGAATTGATGAATTGATTTTGTTGGGGCATATAGGGACGAGGAACAAACGAAGTAGCAGTAGCACTATAGTCGTCAGCAGAACGACATTTTCATATTCAAAACTGTTTTGTTCACTTGCAGGATCCATGCCTTACAATCTTTCAACACTATATCTATAGCATACCAAAGTAAAACTCATCAGAACTTCATACAAACAAAATCAAAGGCATCTAAGGTGTATACTTAAATCAAGACAACATAATCAAAACAATCTGATTATATAGAAAGAACAAAGATCAAGAAGGGGCTACAACATCTGGTAACAAATATATTACAACAACACCGATTTAAAAAAAAAAAAAAAAAAAAAAAAAAAAAACCTAAAACAAAACCTAATGTTCATGGTCGGTTTTGTGGTGAATGAAACCAAAGAAGAAAAGAACCAATCCATTAACCATTGGTTCGGTTTTTGGTTTTAGCCGGTTTCGGTTTTTCCATTGGGTTAATGGAATGTTAAAAAAATCACAGTTGATTTCTTTTAACCTACACGAGAATGTAATTAACACACAAGCGTAGTTCATAACTCAAGTTTTATTTTAACAAATTCCGAACAAGAGAAAAAGAAAGAGAAAAATGATCTCATCTGGGTAAGGGTAGAAGTTAGGTTTACAAAGTGTGGGATCCTAAATTATAATATAATACAACGGTTTCAGGTCAAACCAAAACACCATGTCGGTTTTCAAATTTTTTTACCATAACCAATCCATTAGTAAACGGTTTTCTTCCTTATCGGTTGGAGATGATATTCTTGAACTTCCTATATGGTGAATAAGAAAAGAAAAGTTTAGAGAATATCTACAAATCAGAATTTTATTTTACCAATGAAAAGAGAAAAAAGGATGTTTATTTTACCCATCCGTAAACTTCCCGGTTTGATATTCTTGAACTTCATATATTTAAGGAAAGTTTCAATACAAATCAGCAAAGGATGTTTATTTTACTCATCCGTATTTTTGGACGAGGATGTGCCGTTGGAGATGCTCTAAGTATGTCACCCGATCCTAGCCCTTTTATAATATAAAACAAAATTTAGACAAGTTAGACAAGATAAAAAGGGTCCAGATTTGTCTAGAGGGGAGATAAATCGATGGTCATGATTTGTTCAACTTAAAAATATTACAAGTGTTTTATTTGTTATAAACGGCAGTTTATCATGTAGATGTCCACTTTAGTGGAACCCTATTACTTGGGAACCAAGTATGTAAATTCTATAAATAGAGTCCTAAACCTTTGTATTTCACACATATTAATAGAATTTCTCTCTCTGTTTTTCCCAACTATTTTGTGTCTCCTTCTTTATTTTCTAGTTTCACAAGACTTTATCATGCACATTGCTCTACCAATACGAGCAAGGGAATATTACGATCTATCTAACCCTATTAAATTGATTTCTTTTTCCTCAATAATTTTTTAGCGGGATTCTAACTAAGCTTCCATTGGCTTTGGTCTAGGTATGCACCGGAAAGTACAATCTCATAATAGCCGTATCCTCACTTGATCTCACGAATTAAAGAAATGACGATGATAACAATCACTTTACGGTTGTATACACACACAGTGTGTACATATAATCAAGAGACACATTCGTGGGTGCAAAATGGATGGTGGAGGCACAAGCACGTACCTGATTTCATGTACAGTAAATTCTAATGGATTTTTTTTTTGTTTTTTGTTCTTATGTGATAGATATTGTTTATTTTCTTTAATTGATATCAAGGATACTGATAGAGAATATCAAGGATATTGATAAGATATCCTCTATATTAATTAGTGATAATATTGTTTCCTTATAATTGTTTACCGTTAGGAGAACTTCCTTTTAGGTTATAGGTTACCCAAGTTACCTTGTTCTCTGTTATGGAGAGTTATTACACATATGTAAATATAAATATCCTATACTGTAATTCATAGAAGACACTGCAATACAATTATCTCTTCTTCATTGTTTCTCTTCGTCTCAGTTTTTTCATGGTATCGCGAGCAGGACTCGATCCTGTTTTGTGAGTTTTTTTTTTTCTCTCATTTTTTTTTTTGGTTGAAAGCTTCAACCAAAAATGTCTGAAAGAGAAATTAACACTAGCGGGAGATTGTCATCCGTGTTGCTTAGTGGTAATAATTATATTCTTTGGTCACGAATAGTGACTTTGTCTCTTGGTGGAAAGAAGAAGTTGGGTTTCATCAATGGAAACTCAGTCTGCCCTTCATCTAAGGAAGAATCAAAATATGAAGAATGGATTTCTGATGATCAAAATGTTAGATCTTAGCTTCTTAATTCTATGGAAGCCACTATTGCTGAAATATTTACATTTTCCAATTCAACCAAAGAATTGTGGGTAGCTGTTGCGGAGTTTTATGGCAGTCAAAATAATGCAGCTCGTGTATTTGAGTTGAAGAGTGAAATTGCTTTGGCAACTCAAGGTGAAAAATCATTTACTGAACATCTTGGAAATCTGAAAAGGATGTGGGATGAACTATATATGTATCGTCCACATACAGTTGATGTAAAAGTTCTTTTAAAAAGGGCAGAAGAAGATAAAAAATTTTCATTGCTCAATAGCTTGAAATCGGAATATGAAAATCTCAAAAGTAACGTTCTAATGAATTCTGATATTCCTACTTTATCGAGTGTTTGTGCTACGATTTAGCGAGAAGAAACCCGTAAGAAAACGATGAATTCAAGCAATGCTTCTGAAAGCAGTGAAACAAGTGCTCTTCTTGTCAAGAAAGAGGACAAGCCAAGTTTTTCTGGTACGGATAAAGGTAAGCAAAATTATAAAAATAAAAATAAGAAGATTTTCTATTGTGATCATTGCAAGAGAACCGGACATACTGTCGAACGTTGTTGGATTTTATATCCTCACCTTAAGAATAATTACGATAAAAATAGAAAAGATCATGTCGCGGTTGCAGATGGTTAATTTTCAATAAATGAGTTGGCGAAACTTCTACTGCATGACAAATGAGTAAGTCCGCACCTTCGATTCTCGGTCCTTCATCCTCTACCCACACTTCAGGTAACTTGCATGCTTACCTTGCTTCCTTGTTTTCTAAAATTAATTCATGGATAATTGATTCGGGAGCCACTGATCACATGGCTAATAACTCGACTGGTGTATATGATTTTGTTCCAAAAATTGGGAAACATGATATTTCCATAGCTAACGGTTCAACCGTGCCTTTGTTAGGAGTGGAAAAATTAATTTCTTTCCCGAGTGTTCCACTTCCGATGTTCTAGTTGTCCCGTCCTTTCCGGTACAATTGTTATCGGTCGGAAAAATTACAAGATCTTTAAATTGTAATGTTATTTTCTCACCTACTTCTGTTGTATTTCAGGATCGAAAAACCAAGAAGACGATTGGTGAGGGAATATATTCTAATGGGCTTTACTTATTCAATCCCGCTAGTAAAGCATGTCATATTGCAAATTTGATTCAAAATCATATTATGCATAAACGTCTTGGGCATCCTTCAGATCGTGTTTTAACACATCTTTTTCCTTCTAGTTCTATTAAGACCGGTTTATGTGATGTTTGTCAATTTTCTAAACAAACCTGATTGCCATTTAACAATTCTTTATCTGTATCGGCTAAGTTGTTTGAACTTATTCATTCTGATTTATGGTTTTCACCAATTGAATCATATGATGGTTATAAGTATTTTGTTATATTTATTTATGATTTTTCTCGTAGTACTTGGATATATCTGTTAAAATCTAAAGCTGATGTTTTTTCTACTTTCCAAGTTTTTTACAACATGTTAACTAATCAGTTTGGTGCAGAGGTTAAAACTTTTAGAAATGATAATGGTACTGAATATTGCAAGGGTCTTTTGCCGAAATATCTTAATGATCATGGGATTATACATCAAACAAGTTGTGTAGGAACACCACAACAAAACGGTGTTGCCGAAAGGAAAAATCGGCATATCTTAGAAACAACTCATGCTATAATGCTTCAAATGAATGTTCCTAAAAAATATTGGTCTCATGGTGTTTTAGCTGCTACATATCTAATTAATCGACTACCAACTCGTATTCTTGATTTTAAGTCTCCATTAGAAGTTTTAAAAAATTGCAAGCTTGACCTGTCACATTTGCGTGTGTTTGGGTGTGTTTTTTATGTTCATTTGCAGGCAACTCAAAGAGATAAATTGGATGCGCGTTCTGTGAAATGCGTATTTTTTGGGTATTCTTCAACCAAGAAGGGATATGTATGCTATAATATGGCGACTCGCAAAATTATCATCTTTAGAGATGTGCGATTTGATGAATCCGATCCTTATTTTCAACTTAAGGATAATCATGGGAATCGATCCGAGGGGGGAGTCTTCATGGGATTTAGCACCACTTGTACCGACGACAACTACAAGATCAATAACTATAGAGACAATTGTACCGAAAGTGCATCCGGAAATAATTGTGCCCAATACGAATGGAGGAACCAGAAATACTGAAACGGGAGGAATGATCAATACTGGACATGAAGGACCAGCTTTCTCGACATGTGCAGAGATTCCTAATACTGATCAAGCTGCCAACAGTGAAGCTCAACCTCAACCAACATGTTTTAACCCATGTCCCACTCAAGCCATACCACCTGGTACCACCATTCAAACTACGACTAGAAATGCTGCCAGATTTTTAAATCCACCAACATGTGTGGATAGTACCACTATTACTCATGCTACGGGAAGAGCTTCCAAAGTTTCAAATCCACCGTGTATGGAGAGCTCCACTATTAATCCTGCAAGGGAACCGAATCCAAGTAAAGTACCATGTGTGGACGGTACTAGTACTACTCCTCAAGCTACGGAAAGAGATGCTAGAATTTTGACACCACCTCCATGTGTGGACAACAGTACAACTACTCATGCTACAAATCCAAGCCTAAGAAAATCAACGAGAGAAGTCAAGGCTCCAGAAAAATTAAAGGACTTTTATACATATCATGCTGCAACATATCCTATTCAAGAGTTTTTTACATATAATCATGTTTCTCAATCTTATCTAACTTTTCTTACTGCCTTGTCCAGGGAGGAAGAGCCAAAGAACTTCAAGGAAGCAAATGAAAATCCTGTTTGGAAAACAGCGACGAAAGAAGAACTACAAGCCCTTGATGAAAATGATACTTATGATATAGTTCAGCTACCGCGAGGTAAAAAGGCTGTTGGTTGCCGTTGGATATATAAAAGAAAGTACAAGAGTGATGGTACCATAGAGCGGCATAAGGCGAGACTCGTCGCTAAAGGATTTACACAAACGTATGGCGAAGACTATAAGGAAACATTTACTCCAGTTGCGAAAATGAATACATTTAGAGTTCTAATCTCTTTAGCAGTAAAGCAAGACTGGAAACTTTTTCAAATGGATGTAAAAAATGCTTTCCTACATGGAGACCTTGAAGAAGAAGTTTATATGAGTATTCCACCCGGCCATCCGGAAGAAGGCAAAGTGGGAGGTATGTGTAAACTTAAGAAGGCAATATATGGACTAAAGCAATCGCCAAGAGCTTGGTACGCAAAGCTTAGCTCCGTCCTCAAGGAAAATGGTTTCAAAGAAAGTTCTACGGATGCAACATTATTTGTAAAAAGAGGTAAGTCAGGTACAACTATTGTCTTAATTTATGTAGACGATATATTCATAACTGGTGACGATTATGTTGGTATTGCAAAACTAAAGTCTCTCTTACACACTAAGTTCGCTATCAAGGATTTAGGAACTTTGAAATACTTACTTGGCATAGAAATTGCGCGCTCAAAGAAAGGTATTTTCCTAAACCAAAGAAAATATGCATTGGATTTATTGAAAGAAACGGGAAATTTGGGTGTAAAACCATCAAAAACACCAGTTGATAGCCAAGCAAAGCTTGATGCAGACGGTGAGTTACAATCTGATAGTGGTCAATTTAAAAGGTTGGTGGGTAAACTTATATATCTCACTATTACAAGACCGGATATCTCTTATGATGTTAGCCTTGTAAGTAGATTTATGCATGCGCCTACAATAAATCATATGAATGCGGTTAACCGAAAACTTGAAAGGCTCTCCAGGAAGAGGCATATGGATGCGTAAAAATGGACAACGTTCCATCTCTGGTAATTGTTCAATATCTATTTCCGCTTACGCAGATGCAGATTGAGTTGGATGTCCGGTGGATCGGAAGTCTACTACTGGATATTGTACATTTGTTGGCGGAAATTTGGTAACATGGAGGAGCAAGAAACAGAATGTTGTCGCACGTTCTAGTGCGGAAGCTGAATACCGAGCTATGGCGATAACGACATGTGAAATTATCTGGCTTCGATCTTTGTTACGTGATTTGGGTTTCGCTTCACCTCATCCAACCAAATTGTTTTGTGACAATCAAGATGTTGTGCATATCGCTTCTAATCCCGTCTTTCATGAGCGAACAAAACATATTGAAGTAGACTGCCATTTTGTTAGACAAAAGATGAAGAATAATGTTATTTGTACCCCGTTTGTTCCGAGTGCTCAACAGTTAGCTGATATATTCACGAAGGGACTTTCCGCTTCCAGATTTGAAGAGATACTAGGCAAGTTGTGCATAATGGATATTTACGCACCAACTTGAGGGGGAGTGTTGGAGAATATCAAGGATATCGACAAGATATCCTCTATCTTAATTAGCGATAATATTGTTTCCTTATAATTGTTTACCCTTAGGAGAACTTCCTTTTAGGTTATAGGTTACCCAAGTTACCGTGTTCTCTGTTATGGAGAGTTATTACACATATGTAAATATAAATATCCTATACTGTAATTCATAGAAGACACTGCAATACAATTATCTCTTCTTCCTTGTTTCTCTTCGTCTCAGTTTCTTCAATCGTTATACATAGCGTATTGTGGGTGATCAAATTTAATATTAAGTTTGATCCTCCATTCTTCTCCCATTCCTTTTTATAGAGAAAAAGAAAGAAAAAAATTCATCAAAAGATGGTTTACGGTTTTTATTCCTTTAATGAAAATTGTAATCACCAAAAATTGGTGTTAATTACTTTTATGATAACCAATCACGTGCATGGTTGAAAAACCTACGGACAATTAAATTGGTATCTTTGTCCATTAGTCAACCATAAAATGGATTTTCCATATGCGATGACTAAAACAATTTTTTTTTCCAATCGTCGATACGATTTTGGTATACCACAAAAAAATCAATCTTCCTCAATTCTACGAGGTGAGATGTAAATAAATTGGCATTCAAAATTATTTTTAAGCCAATATGGTTCTATTCCTTACAAGGAACCATTCATAACTAACATTAATTGGTTTTTATTTCCTATATGAAACCATCGTTAATCAACATGAGGACTGAGCCGTGTGCATCCTCAGGAGGTGGCCCCGCCCCGCTTTTTGTTAATTCATTAGACATCCCTTGATGTTTTTGTTATTTGGAGGAAAAATCCTTCAATAAGCCCCCTAAAATATATTTTTTATACATTAGCCTCCCCGTGAAAGATTTCTGGCATTCGATAGGGTGTAGAATACATCCTATTTACTATCTATTGTTTATGCTTTCTTTGCTATTTTTCTTGTAAATTATGTATTTTACGCTTGTTTTGAGTTTTATAGCTACTTTGGAGTCGCACGGAGGAAAAGAAGAAGAAAGCACCCAATTTGAGCCAAAAGGGCAAAAAGGTCATTTTACAGGCGATTGATATATGGATCCCAGCCAAGGTTAAGGGGCAACCCAATTTGGAGGATTACTAAAGCCAGGCCCAGTCAAGGCTAAGGGGGTTGTCATCAGGGTACCCCTTATCATATCAGAGGATGTAACTATCCGGCCCTAACTCTTAACCCTACTAATTGAGAGATCGTTTTCTCTCATTTTCTTCATTCGTCTCGGAAGTGAGAAAAATAGACAAATGGCTGTATTAAAGCCGAGACCAAAATGGAGAAAGAGAGAAATAGATCGAGATTAATGGCAGAGGAATTGAGAGAGCAAATCGAGGGAGATGAATTAAAAGGGTTTTGATAAATTTCTGGAAATAGAGATGGGTTTGAGTCGGTTGATACACTGCTGCTGTGAACTGTGATGTGTTGATTAAGAGTTGTTGTTGGTGGCGTTGTCGATCCAAGAAATCAGATGCTGTTGATTTCTGTTGAAAAGAGATGGAGAAGAAGTTGCTCGATCTGCTGTGATGAAACGATGAAGATGGAATTGACGAATCGAATGGGTTTTGTGGTCGGAGATGGGTTCTGTAGCTGATGCCGTTAATGGTGCTATTGCTCAGACGGGTCTGTGATTTTAATGGGGAGTGAAATGGAGTTGCACCGAGATGGAGATGGTCTGTTCTTTGTGGAATCGATAAATGGGTTTCGATTGATATCGAGATGGCAATGTATTAGCCGATTTGTTCTTCGCTATCGATTAATAGGTAGGATTGGGGTTATGATGATTCGATCTCCGCAAGGTAATGATGATGGTGGGGATTCGAGTAACGAGAGGTCTCGGTGTTGATCCGAATTGAGAAGAGTGCAGATGGTTCGATTTGTGTTAGCTTTGAATTCAAGATGGAGGTGTTGATTTTCAAGGATGTGGTGAAATCGGAAGACATAATTGATGCGAGAATGGAATGATTGAATGCCTATAACTAGATGTATGTTAGGTGTGCGGGAATTGAAGAGAAATGAGGCACGAAATTGGCGGGAAGTCCTGTAAACAACCAAGACTCTACTAGGTTCTCTATTCCGGCGAGTCGACTAATGTCTGAAATGACCGATCCACCGATCCAAAGACAGCAAGTGTAAGACGAGTAAGCTCGGCAAGACCGACTCGAAGCTGACTCACCATCCGGTTTGACCTGATTGACTAACGTTGACTGACGGTTGACCCTTTTGACCGTTAGTCATAACAAGGGGATCGACGGAATATTCCGTCGAATATACCATTGACGGAGAAATTTTCAGGCGGCATGCGGTGACGGATTCCGGCCAAATTCGGCCATAATACCGATTTTCCACACCAAAATTCCAGAATTTTCTATGGACTTCTCTCATGGGTGTGAAGACTTGGACTAGGAATTGGATGGAGAATTGGGCTCAAATTTGGAAAGAGAAGATGGAAGAGTTGAGAAAGGCTTGGATTTGGAAATTGAATTGCTAAAGGAAAAGGATTTTATTCCTTGGAAGATTTGGAGAATATTGAAGCCTATAAATAGAGAAGTTTTCTACATCTTTTTACACACCTCTTTTACACACACAACACTTGTGTTTTTGCTAGCTTTTGAAAATTCTTCTTTTTAATTACTTGTGTGAACTTAAAAATTCTCCTTTTAATTATTATTATTTGTGTGAATTTCAAAAACATGAGTAGCTAATTTTCTTATTGATTGAGGATGAATTCCTAGTTCTTAATATATGATTTGAGTTTTGTTTCAATTCTATCTTGAAGTTTTTCACATGATTATCGTTTGTTTTTACTAATAGGAATGTTTATTCATTCATGATTGATTGATAGATTGTTTAGAGTGCACGCTAAATTGATTTGTTAATTCAACCTAATTCTAGTATAAGTTAGGGAATAAGTAATCGTTCTCGACACTTTACACAAGTAGAAAACACGAGACCTTGCGGAGGGATTCCGTGGAGCGATTGTGTGTAAAAACAACGCTAGAAAGTGGACCAAGCGAACCGAGTCTAACTACTAGTACTAAACCTAAATTCATAGATCTTAATGCATTCGGGGAATTACATCTTGTAAGCGAACCTCAAGGTGGTTCTTTTGAATAGAATCGATAACTAAGCGGACTTGTTACTCGGTGAAATAAGGGATTTTGGGGCTAGCTAAGCGAACTCGCTATCCTACGGTTGGTGATAATTTGTGACTAATAACAAGTAGAAAAGAACATAACTTTAATCATTGTTTTGCAACGAAGAAGGATTCCTTGATCTTGTATCTCTTATTGCTTTCAACTTTATCTTTTAATTGCTTTGTTTATTTTCTTTTGCTTTTTACACCCCCTTTCGTGACAATTTTTACAACTAGAATCTCTTGCTCCTCGTGGGAACGAACTTGACTTCCATTATATTATTTTTAATTGAGTGGAAATAAGATATTAATTTGATTGTGATCGCGGTCGTAAGCGTCAAAAATAAATTACACTTTCTTACTACTCAAAATATAAATATAGCAAGGGCAAGAAAGGATCGATCCCACAGAGAGGTCTAGGTTGCCAAATTGTTTTGCCCCTATAAATATCATAGGTAGTTTTGTGATTTTTATGAAATTAAAACTAAATAAAAGCAAACAATAAAGGTAAACAAATAAAATCAAGGATGTGAAAGTATTGGTCATGGATTTCGTTTTCATTTACAAACATGTTTTCAACACAATAACTAGAATTGATATTTTAATCTCAACTTTTATCAAAGACCCTAGAAACCTTGATCGCAAGAATATCCCGCTAATCTCCTCTTGTCATCAACAAACACATTAAAAGATGCGAATATGAATTCTATCTAAAGGAACAACCTAACGTGTAAAAGCACTAATCAAGTTTAATTCCCTAGATGCATTAAGTTCTATGAAATCAGGCCAATCAAAGCAATCGAACGTGTAAAAGCACTAATCCGATTTAACAAAGGTTATGGTTCACATATGATCATAAGAATATATCACTACAAACTATAATCATATTTATGCTACTTGCAATCCGGAATTATCACTTTTGCGTATAATAACCCTAATCTAGCAATAAAGATGAAAGCAAACTCAATCGATTCGCGACTCGACTAACAAGCATTCAAATCATGTAACAATATTAATGGTGAATCATAAACGATAATATGAGAGAAAACTAATTTATTGAATTAAAACCCATATTTGGAAATCCAACTTATTCCATAAACAATAATAAAATCTAGGTACACATATTCAAGGAGTTCATAACAAGAAGGAAGAGAAACTCTATCATGTTGTAAACCCTAGAAACAAAGTAGTAGTCATTAAAAAGATATAAGTCCTCTCTTTTATATGTTTCTCAATTTCCATAAAGGATACTCCTTCCAAAATTAGGTTTTGTCTTCAAGTCCATTAGATAGAAGCCCTCCAAGCCCACAAGTGAGAGAAACCCGTGTAGAAATTCTCGTCCCAAAAAGCTCGTAGGAAAACGGGGATTTGCCGGAAGTTGGTTTAAATCGGCCAATGGCCGCCCGAAATTGTCGTCGTCGGCCACCCGAAAGTTCTCGCCGGGAGAATATTCGACGGAATATTCCGTCAGTCCACCGTCAGGGATAACAGTTGACTTAACGGTCTCCTGTTAGTCAACTGGTCAAATTCTGAGTCAAATGTTGAGTCACAACTCAGCTGAGTCAGTAGTGAGTCAGAGCCAATCTGGGCCGAGTGACCTAGGCCAGTTGTTGCATGATCGTTGCTAGAGTGCACAATGATTGCATTCTGACCAAGATGGTCGTGCACTCGCCACATCATTTCAACCAAAGAACTCCACCCGTAATCTTTTCCATTTCAGTCTATTCCCGCATAACATGCTTCAATTCAAGTCCCTTTTCATCGTAAATTTCATACTCCTCCAACACACAACAAGCACCATCACAGCCTTCATAACCTACCAAAGTCACTCCCCGCAATTAAGCTTTGTATGCCAACACCCACTTGGTCTTGCTGCTCCACTTCTATTTACCCATCTCTCATCGATGATCAACACACACAACATCTACCACCAACACTATGGCCCCGCATTTGTATCTTGCTCTTCTCAAAGTGTCTAACTTTGATCCACCAAAAATCCAACAGAATCCGAGCTCTAATCTCCTCAATCAACCCTCGACATAAACCCATTCATCCAATTTCATCCCCAATTCAAACACCAGCAGCTGCAACCATGTAATCAACCAACTTGCACCAGTACATTGCACTTCTTCCACTGCCTCAAGCCACCATTCAGTTCAACTCATCATCTGCATAATCTCACCAGTGCATCTCTCCCTGTAATTCCTCATCTGTGATCCCAGCTCAGTGCATCTACTGCATCAGTAAACACCTCAAGCACTTCAGAAGCAACCAATTACTAACTGCTACCTCAACTGTAATCACCAATCTCAAAACACCACCACCATATGGCTCAAGCTTCCACCACTGCATCTTTACCAAGACCATCAAAGCCACCGAAATCTCACAACTTCACGCCTACACACCTGGCCTAAGTCGCCTTGCCTCTCCAACCGAAATATCAACTCCGTGCAAAAGTTTCAACCTCCGTAACCATTTCGCCCCCGAATTCTTCTTCTTCCATGCTTAGCTCACAAACAATGCCAACAATCCCTTGAACATCTCCAGCTCTCTCTCTATCACCCGTTTCTTCGCTCTCTACAACATCAAAGAACATCCATCTCGCTTCTATTGCAATCATTCATAGCCAACCTAGCTTCGATTCAACTCAATTTGTTCTAATCGAGCTCAACCCCACCTTCGATTTTCAACCCTAAATCCATCTTACTCACAATTCCAGTGATTTCTTGAACATCTTCGATCAAATTCAAACCCCAACAACATCCTTCTCATCTGTTGTAGTCTCATCGAGCTCCAACATCCACTTCTCCATCAGCCTCTCTCTTGAACTCGAAACCATCATTAAACCCCCAATTCTTCGAACCCTACTCTGCAGAATCTCCATTCTCCATCTTAATCCATCGACTCCATCCTATCTGCTAAGAACATTTGGGTGATTGAGTGATTGTGCCAAGAACAAAATTGGGTTTGTTGCTATCGAAATTTAGCAGCTGAATTGCTAATTCCCTGAACGAGATCCATCAAACCCATCTATGCCTCGCTACCTCTCTTTAGTTGTTGTAATGAAGAAAAGAGAAAGAACTGTTCATGACCTAGCTTGTGGGGATGAGTGCATTAAGACGCCCCACTAAAAACCACCCAATGGCAGTCCCTTAACCTCCTCTCGGGCTGGTTTTAGTATTCCTCCAACAAGAGTCGCCCCTTAACTTGGCCTTAGCTCCTAATAGTATTTGCCCCCGAAAAGACAATTCTGCCCTTTTCGCTCTAAATGAGTAGTTTCTCCTTCTTTTCCTCCGTGCGACCCAATGCACCTAATAAACTCAAAAGTAAACATAAGATGCATAATACACACGAAAACTCGCAAAGAAAGCATAAATACTAGATATAAAATTAGGTGTTTATCACACCTATCGATTGCACATACGACACGCATCGTGCCCGTCTCGTTAATCAACCACAAAGTGGATGTTCTTCTAAAACGAAAATCGACTAGTTTTTATCTATCAATCTTAAAATCACATTATTATCAACTGCAAATACCAATGTACGAGGAATTGCTGCATTCCTGAGGGATATTAAGCAATTTTATTTTTATTTTCCTCCTAATACTAGTCTCCAAAATTCAGAACTGTGCCACGTTTAGTTGGAGTACGGTAGGACACTCAAGGTCAATGGGTGCGCACCCGGCTCATTAGCGAATATCACTACTCCTTGTAGTGATTATATTCAATTGATCTTGATTTAATTTTCTTTTCATAAAGAAAGTGTCCATTATTCCATTCTCAGATGAATTATTATTTTATCGGACCTACTAGGTCACATAATTAATGGAGGCTCAATTCGATGCATATTTTATATGTTTTTGTAACCAATTAAATTTGGTTTTCAAAAATAATCAATGGTTGATCATATATATGTATGTCTAGTAAACAAATTCTTTCTTTTTTATGTTGAAAGACATAATTTTTTAAAATGGCTCATGTTGAGCCAGTATCTGTGGTACAACCTGATGTTCGTAAACCCAAAAATTATCATTGGTATATGTCCTTGAATAAATCAGACAATACTTTTCGAAACTAGAAGATTTCGTAAATGAGATGAAAGTATTTCTGCCACGATCAGGGGGAGAATATAGACTACTAGAAGTTGGTATTAATTAACTTAAATGTTATATCAATTTCTTTCCCATCACGATCAAATCGATTAAGGCTGTCATTATATGATCGGCATGAAATTTCTCATTTTGCTTTTATATAAGTTTTTGCCTCTTAAGAGGAAATCCGGTCACATCAGGTAAGTAGCGTTCTATAAGAGGCTACAGGTAGTGCTCCAATTAAGTCAACCAAATCCATATTCTCAAATATAATATCTTCTCACTTGAAGATGAGATTATAATGCTCGCGGGTGCTGGTACCAGTAATTCTGAGAATTTTTCAAGATATTCATAAACTTGAGAATTGTGTGGGTTTGTAATTAGTTAATATGTTGTCGAATATTCATTTAAAGTAGATACTGAAATAAATGATGGTGGTTTCGAATCCCTTTGCAAAGGAATATCAACATATGTGATTGGTTGGCATACAATCCAAGTTAGGTTGGATTAATTTCTCGATTGATGCAATTTTGGATTTGAACTTAACACCTTAAACATGCCAAGCTTATCAATTACAGGTTGGTGTAGTCATATTGCGTCTTTATTCGAGAAATATGTTCGTTGTATAAACGATTTGAGGGTTTTCTTTTTGCTCAGACCCTAGGATTGGTTCAATAATTGTTCTTCTTATAAGACACATTTGGCGTAGTAGTCCTTGAAGGACTCGTATGTGGTCGGAGAACATATTCAAATTTGTAATCCTTCGAGGATTCAAGTTATATTTAGACAGCCACATGACTCGATTATGTCAGGTTGAACAATCCTCTATGTGTTTTTAGAAATTTGATACAAGACCAAAAATCCGGATTAATTAGTTGATGATATCAACTTTATAGGTCTCTTGAAGAGTCCTTAAAAACACCAAAATCCACGCTTTAGCAGCATAGATTCTATTTTCTTTTTTTCTTTCTTAAATATGCAGTTAGAATTATGCTAGCTTAAACTCATCTTTGAGATAGACTAGAGTTATTATTTTGATGCTTGTATTTTGTAAAACTCATATAGTTGGGTTAGCATCCATATTTACGTCAAAAGTTGTACTATTTTTCCTTCGTTTCAGGTTTTGTCCCATGTGGTTTTCCTGACAAGGTTTTAATGAGGCAACATCTCGTTGACGTTTAATTTTCTTTCAAAATGTTGATATTAGTGCTCTTTTTCCTTCGCCTAATTTTTTTTCCATCGGGTTTTACTGGCAAGGTTTTAGTGAGGCAATTTAATTCAACATGATGGTCATCCAAGGGGGAGTTATATAAATTTTGGTTGTTTAGTGGATGCCCACATTTGATTAAACCAAATCAACATAATCATCTCCTAAGAATTTGGATTTCCTTCTCACAAATACGATTTTTATTCACATATGATAAGGTATTCATATCTTGGCACTTCGTTGAAGAAACTACATCAACTATTTTTGCAAATCATCTCCAAGAAATTAACAATCCAAGACACAAGTACTTAATGTACTGAAAGAAACATGAAGACTCGGGAACACTATTATTAGAAGTCTAATACAAAAGAATACTTCATCAACTGGAAGATTCCTCACGAAAGCATTGCCGTCTCCAGCATTCAAGAAATTCGTTTATCGAATTTGGGAAGTGTAGACTCGAAGATTTGCAAGCCAAGATTTAACTGAAGTACTTATCAGGGGGAGCATCATAGTAAAAGGTATTTTAATGGTGTTGATGGTGGATTTTCGTTTAAGGTTAAATTTGTAAGTAACCAAAAATCATGCGCCGACATCTTGTAAAAGATAAAGCCGTTTATAAGTGACGGATACTCCTCACTTAATTCACCAAGAATGGAGCATGTAATAATAATCCCATTCTCGTGAATACATGAAATTCCTCCAGGTTGGAGCATGTAGCAACAATCCCTTCATGTGAATTTCATATCGCCTTGTATTTCCTGTACTCATTATCGTGTGGCATGACGACCGAGTGTTACTCTTACGAGCAACACGAACCTCCAAGCACTATAATGAAACCATGTATGAAGTACCCGCATGTGCCGATTCTCGGTGTGTTATACTAGCCCGAGCCCTCTCGGTGTGTTATACTAGCCCGATTGAGCCCTCTCGGTGTGTTATACTAGCCCGATTGAGCATCCGGCACCGACCATATCGTCCGGATATGATCCGATCGCAGTCATCCAACTCCACAAGCATGATTGGACGACCCCGCATCAATTCCATCACCCCCAAGGTGTATGGAATACACACGCCGACCCCGCATGGTCGACTATTGGCCTTTGCTTGCCAAGAAACCGTCCGTACCAAGCATTATGGACGAAAAACCCTAAACTAGGGTTTGCGGCATATTACATGTGCCGTAAAACAGCCTCAACCATCCATCTTCGCAGTATAGATGGAGGGTGTAGATGTAGACTCAAAAGGCCCGAGCATGTCGACACAATCACCATGTGACCGCCTACACACTTGACCAAGCTTCGGTCAAAACCAACCATGGTTGGTTACAACACAATCGTCCACCCGAAATGGCATGGTCGCGCGCGCTTTGAAAGCCAAAATTAGGGTTCGAGCCATCACGCGCGTCCATCTTCTCCCAAGCACGAATGGAGGGTCACAGATCAAATCGAGCAGGTCCGGTCATACCAAAGATGACCACCGTGGGCCCATCTACCTCTCCATGCGGTCGGCCAAGGCATATCATGCCTGGCCAATCCAAAACGCCCGCTCAAACATGCGTGGCTACACTTCCCAAATTTCAAATCGATCTCGACCACTCAACTTCACCGGACGAATTGGGTGGCTTAGATCACGTTTCATGAGACGGTAAGACATAGGCGTGAACATCAGCCTACCGTCTACACGCCAAACCAACTGCCAAGACCGACCAAGCTAGGTCGTCTTGGAAAACGCCGGAAAAGGGTATGGTGCGCGCTTCTTGCGGTATCAAACTCTTATCGCAAAATCAATCTCGACCACTCCTCTTTGACGGTCAAATCGAGTGGCCCGATCGCGCTTTCATGAGGGAACGGAATACAGAACCTACACCATCATGCCGCCAACACGCATGTATGGTCGGTCCTCTCCAAAATCCTTCCCACGCTTGGTTTCGACCAAGCTAAAGAGTGATGCTTGCGCACCTCTTTAAAAACCCTAATTTCACCAACGGTCGCAGATGAGTGTCTCAAACATCATCTCGTCCGTCCGACCTCACCAGCTTGGTTATACAACCTCGGTCGAGTTATTTGGTTAGTGAGGAGTCATTACCCGTCACTTTACCACACCGTAATGCAAGACACTCGCATAGAATACACACGATACTTCACAAGTATCGACTTTTCAATAACGCAACTATTCAATTCAAGCATTACATGCTATCTTTCGTGGATCCACGATCCACATTCCAGCACATCAATCATGTCGCAAACCGGGGATACTTACTGGGTATTGGTCTGGCGGTTTACCCAGGCGGCCAGCGTGCAACGCGCCATCACAAGAATGTGTTAGGAAGTCATGGACGGTTAGAAATGAACAGAAAAGTGGGCAAGACCGGTCGTGTGTTACCGACACACAACTCCACTACTCCATCATTCCACTACCTCCACTTCCCACGAGAAACGTGAATGAGGCTCAATGACTTGTATAAATAGGGTCTCCGCCCTATTTCCAACACACAAGGAATAACGGAGAACAACACAAGTTCAGACGACAGAAACCAAGTGTTAATACAAACCGTATTCAAACACTCAGAGCCTGCTTGCATCAACCGTAAGCTTGCTCATCTTTCTGTTACAAGTCATAAGCAAGCCAACACCTTCACAATCTCAACACCTTCTTCGCTTCCCTCCCTAAGATCAACCCCATCTCCTTCATTTTGTGACCTAAACAGTCTGAACGGCCATTTCTTGGTTTAGGCCGACTTGCACATGCATTGATCTCTCGAATCTACAAGCACTCACCGCAAGCAAAGGCATTTGTTGGAGGTTTAGACTCATTCCTCATCCACACCCCAAATTACCAAATTCTCGCAGAGTAGTTTTCACCCATCAACAATTGGCGACCACAAAGGTGGGAGATTAATCTCTGTTAGAAATCAATTTCTTCAATACCCAATCCTCGTTTGGCTAAGTTCCGAGATGGTTGCTCTTAGGACTTCCTCAACAAATTCAAATCCCTGGCCAAGTTCCTCCAACGAGGATGCCCTCTTCCCAATGGCGTATTCGTCGGCGCAACAGAGGAATCCCAACTATGAGCGAGTTGGCTCGGATACTTGAGACTCGACGAGGAACATGGAGCTGATCAAAGAAGCGGTAAACTAAGATACTTGACCTCCTCATCAAGATGACGTCGGAAATGAGCGTGCTGAGACCTTTACACCAGGGACTAGTCCCCTCGGATCAACAGATTTTACTACGAACCAGAGGCCAGTAGATCGTGAAGCCGTGTCTCTAGTGGAAGACTTGTGTGAACTCTTGCACCTCTCAAAAGATCAACGGCGAGACGTTTGTCATGCAGCCAATAAAATAGCTCAACGCACACCTTGCTCCTTCCTCGTCCAGAGTCTCGACTGCAGCGGAAACATCTATAAATAATGTTACATTCACGGAAGATGACATGATGGCAGAGGAAGGTCACAACCGAGCCCTACATGTTACCGCACACATCAAGGGTTCGAGTTCCCGAGGGCCTCGTCGACACAGAGCATCTTCGAACGTAATTACTCAAGACTCTCAAGACAGCCAAGGTCAGCCCCATGCAAGATTGTACGATGCCCACCACGATGACGGACTTCGAAGGGAATCAAACCAAAGACATACGGGTATGTCAATTTGAATTTATCTAGGACCCTGGGCCACGAGCAAAGTTCAAGTCATAGAAAAGGAGCCGGACTACCACATGATACTAGGGAGACCGTGGCTTCACCACAACAAGGTCATTCCTTCAACATATCACCAGTGCCTGAAGACCGTGCTAAATGAGGAGGTCGTCCGTATTCCCGCATCATTGTCTCCGTACGCGCCAATATGTGGAGTGGAGTGTTCGAAGTCAAAAGATGCTCCGCGTGGAAAGTCCGAAAAATCATGTGCACTCCACTACCCACGTGGGCTTCAATCCAGGAGGAAGACCGACTTACATCGCCGGGGGCCAAACACCACGACACACTCTCTCCGCCGAGACGTCCATCTCCAACCCAAGTGAAACTTCAGCCCATCCTTACGCCAAAAGGGAGCGCTCTTTTCGAGGCAAGCCGTGATCGAAGGGGGAAGACAATATACTGGCGCCGCTGTTAGCAATTAGCAGTGAGAGACCATCCAGCCTCTCCGCCCAATTGGATGCCGCAAGGACGACTTGAATACAAGAGGAGGTATTGACGCCCGCGACAGCCTACAAGACGGAACCAATTCCACGACCGACGAGCTCGAGATTGTTAACATCGGGACCGATGAATCTCCCAGGCCGGTCTCTATGGGGTTCGACTCTATCCACAGACGAACGTACGAGCCTTGTTCGACTACTCAAGGAATACCAAGACGTGTTCGCTCGGACATACGAAGAAATGCCCTGGCCTAGATGAAAATTGGTCACCCATCACTTACACGTCATGCCCGGATCCAAGCCAATCAAGCAATCTCCGAGGCAATTCGACATGAGGTAGAAGAACAAATCAAGAATGAGATCGGAGTCGCTAGCTGTCGGCTTCATCGCACCCATTCATCATCCGACCCGGTTAGCCAATGTGGTCCCTAAAAAAGAAAACGGACGCATTCGATGCTTTGCGTGGATTTCAGAGACTTGAACAAGTGCTGCCCCAAGGACGACTTTCCCCGCCTAACATCGACATGTTAGTAGACGCCACTAGCGGACACTGCATGTTTTCCTTTATGGATGGCTACACGCTACAATCAAATAAGGATGTATGAGCATGATGCAAGTAAGATGCCTTTCCGAACCCTCTTGGCAATTTCTACTATACCGTTATTATTCGGTTTAAAGAATGCTCACAAGCAACATACCAACGTGTTATGACGGCAATCTTCCACGACATGATGCATAAACAAGTAGAAGACTATGTGGATGATATTGTGGTCAAGTCAAAGGCTCGAGCTGATCACACCAACGCCTTACTGCAAGTATTTGAGAGATGTTTGGAATACAAGTTAAAGATGAATCCTTTAAAATGCGCTTTCGGTGTCTCTCGTAAATTTCGGGATTCCAAGTGACCGCAGTAAGGAATAAAGGTAGACCCGTCCAAGACTCAAAGCTATCCTCACACGCCGCCTCCCCGAACCGTGAAAGAGCTCCGTGAGTTTCATGGGCAAGGTAAACTACATTCGACGTTTCATACCCGGTTTAGCCCAACTTACCGCCTCATTCACCCCCTTTGTCAAGAAGGGAGCCATCTTTGTTTGGACCGCAACCCAACAGAAGCTTTAGGAAAGTCCAACGAATACTATCATCTCCAACCGTCATGAAATCTCCCGTACAAGGGAAACCATTGGTCCTCTACACCGCCTTCAAAGTGACGCCGCCGTAGGGGCTTTACTCGCTCAGAAGACGACGAGGGAATCGAACGTCCCATATACTATTTCAAATTTTAATATTGAGAGATGCCGAACTCCGATATCCCGTCGAGCTTTAAAAAAGCGTGTTTAGCTTTAATCCATTCCATTCGTAAGTTTAGGCATTACCTCGCTATCCAACAAAGGTGATACTCGTGTCTAAATCCGATCCCGCAAAGTTCTTGCTTTCAAAGCCGGCCCCGACGGGAGGACGGGAAAATGGCTTCTCCAAATGTCGAGCTAGACATAACGTGCGCATCGCCTAGAGCTATCAAGGGTCAAGCGTTCTGCAGACTTATCGGCAAAGATTTCCCTGAGAAGGTACTACGGGACTACATGAAGAACTCCCCGGAGAATTCCCGAACATCTCTATTCCGAAGAAGAAGTGTGGCTTTTGTATTTTGACGGCTCCGCTACCCTAGCAAGCAATACATGGAGGAGCAAGGCGTGGTGTTAGTCTCTCCAACCGAGAAGTATTTTCACACTCCTTCAAGTTAGACTTCGAATGCACCAACAACTCGGCAATATGAAGCTTTCCTCATAGGGCTTTCAATAGCTAAACAAGCAGGAGTCACACGCCGGGAGATAAGAGGTGACTCCAAGTTATTGGTGAATCAAATGAACGGAGTATACGCATTGAAAGAAGTAACACCGGCCCCGCACCATCGAAGCACAGAGGTTACTAAACTACTTTGCCGATGCAAACCATAACCCATGTTAGTCGCAAAGAACAACAAACACGCCGATTGCCTAGCAACATTGGCTTCCAAGCTGAAGTTCGAAGGGGGAAGAAACTTTGACGCGTAAAGAGGAGAACCATAGAATCGACATGGCTATCACAATACAAAGACACCAAGACCGACGATTGGCGAACTCCGATCATTCAAGAGCTCAACCTCACACTCACAAGGAAAGGTCAGTCTCAAAATCCCGCAAAACTTCTTCATGCTTCATGGTATGCTGTATTATCGAATCCGTGACGGCTCCCCGTCAAGATGTCTGGGAGGTGACGAAGCACAAATACAAGCTGGATCGTATTCACAATGAAATTTGTGGACAATCATCGGTGGTAACGCTTTACCTGGGCGACTTCAACGCCTCGGGTTAGGTGCGGCCGAGATGGAAGCTCAATCCAGACTACTTCAAAAGTCCCGCTTCGAATTGCCGCACACCACCACACCGGGGGCTTGGAGATTTTTAATGTGAACCGCATCGGGGACCGGAGAGAACCCTACATTAGCTATCTCCGTGATGGGATATTCCCGCCGGCCAAAAGGACGCTATTAAGATGAAAGCAGAGAGCCAAGCGGTTCATATTCCATGAAGGGATCTTATACCGCAAGAGCTTCTCGGAGGTGATATGCTACGGTGCCCGGGCCGGAGGAGAAATCCTGGGCCATGGGGGCGCACACACACGAAGGAGAACATCAAGGGAAGAGAAAACCGTTTCTCCAAATACACGAGAAATACTATCACCATGGAGGATGATGCCCGCTGCTCAAAGCTGTCACACATGCCAAATTCATGGGAACCTTGTTCATGCGCCTTCTACCCTCTCGCATTCTATAAGCAGCCCATGGCCATTCTACCATTGGGACGGACATTATCGGGAAGATTAATCCACCGTCATCGAAGCAAAGATGAGTATATCATAACCGCAACGGAATACTTCACCAAATGGGTAGAGGCCATTCCCCTACGAGGGACTACAGAGAAACAATTGCGGCTTTCATTAAAGAATACATCATTTGTCGCTTTTTGGCGTGCCCAAGCATATCATCATCGATAATGGCACTCCCTTCGCCAACAAATGTACTGAGTTAATGGAGGAGTACGGATTAAATGTGTCTTCTCCACCGTCTACTATCCTCAAGGGAACAGTAAGCCGAGAGTACCAACAAGACATTGATCCTCGGGATCATCAATCGAATCTGCATACCTAAAAATCCCGTGGAGTGGCATGATCTGGGCACATGGCACTATGGGCATACCGTGACGTCGCCTGTAAGCTCCATTGGGGTTTCGCCATACTCACTTGTCTACATGAGCGGATGCAATTCTCCCAGCAGAGATCGAATCCCATCACCAGATTGCAAGAACAACCGGGATGCATTGGAACGAGGCTGAAGTCTCGACTCCATAATAGCAGAGTTAGACACTGGATTTTAGAAGGAATACAGCGTAAGAACGCGTCAGTGTACAGAATCGAATTTCCAGGGCATACAACAAAATTGTGAAACCACGCGTTTTCAAGGTAGGAGATTTGGTTTTGAAAAACAGCCAAACACATCCAACAAGACATGTCACACCAAAATTCTCACCAAAATGGGAAGGTCCCTACGCAGCCACCAAGGCTTACAAAGACCGGCTACTACAAGATCATTAAGGTAGACGGAGGCAAGCTTGAAGCAGTCATCAATGGAAAGTGGCTCAAGGCATATTACACCTGACCATTACCTGCTGTGTCAACAATACAGGCATTTATTTTCATTACATGTTTGAATCATCAACTATATTCAGAGATGTGTCAATGAAAAACCTGTTTCACCAATCAAAAACCAATGCAATTTATTCCGCAAAGATGTTCAAAACTCTTGACATAAACGTCATTAACAATAAGGGAGTACAACTTAGAAGAGGCCATCTAGAAGATTATAATTCCTTGAGAGCATCATCTGCAGCCTAGCCTGATATCTCTCCGTTCTTTTCTTCAAGTCCCGCATGCCTTGCTCCACCTTCTCTCGATTCTCGCGCCGAGCTTTCTCCTCTTCCAAGATGGCTTTGAGAAAGGAACAACATTTGCGAGGATACCAACTCGATCAACCTTGATGACATCAAGACGTTGCCGCAACCAGCCCTCGTTGAACTTCATGGATTCACTGTGTAGATACCATATTCTCCCACTTTTTGAGACTTGATTCAGCAACATTGCGGATAGAAATACTCTCCATCTCAAAGAATCATGGGAAGAAGGCAATTTACCGCGGTAACCAAAGCAGAGGAACAATGTCGGACCACGTTCCTGGTCATGCGATATGACCGTACTTCCTCCACAACTTGGTGTACAAAGGCACAAACTCCTTCCGCACCAATAATCCACCGACATCTTGGTAGCCGGAGGATAGCATTTCATGCGAACATCGAATGAAAGACCCGCATTTGGATATTCATAAGATGAGATACCAGGTCAGCGTCTTCGAGGTTCAGTGGGTAGGCGTGTTTGAGTTTGAAGGAAGAGGAATGGTTAAGTCATCATCGCCAATGACCGTCACACATGTTCCGTAGGGTATCTCGCAAGAATGAAGGGATTATTCACCGACCGTTATGAAGAACAAACAATGTTTCGTAAAAGAAGGAAGAGACATACCCAGATGATCTTCTTGACTCGAAGAACACGAACAGTGGACCGATCATGAAGCTCCGACGCGGTCGTACACGTTTAACGGAGATCCTGGATGGTATGAAGAAGATGATCCATCGTTGTTAGACATGATGGGAAATAGAGTTTTGCAAGGAAGCTCTACTCAAAAACGGATCAAGAAATCTCTTCACCCGCATAAATACCGAGGAAACCCTAAAACGATAACGGCGCCCGATATATGAGGATTCAACGCCGACCAAGTCGATTTCTTTTGAGCCCCGATCAAGAACCGAAGAGCATCCGGACACAACAATTCAACAAGAATGTGCAAGCACCCACGCCCTAAATCCGTAGAAGAGGAATCCTATCCCCGACTCAAACACCCGAAGGAGCGGCCGAACTCATACATGTACGAGAGGAACCAAAGCGACTCACCGGATCAAGTCCCGTTTCCTTCGCATCCTTAATCAAGACCAACTGGGCCCCAGGAAACGCCTGACAATGTGAAACTATCCGGTAAATATGTATTCACTCTAGCTTGGTCATTTCGTATGTCACCATCTCATGCCTACCACATAATAGTGTAACCATTATATGCTAGGTGGGACTTAATGTTGATGGTGGATTTTCGTTTAAGGTTAAATTTGTAAGTAACCAAAAATCATGCGCCGACATCTTGTAAAAGATAAAGCCGTTTATAAGTGACGGATACTCCTCACTTAATTCACCAAGAATGGAGCATGTAATAACAATCCCATTCTCGTGAATACATGAAATTCCTCCAGGTTGGAGCATGTAGCAACAATCCCTTCCCGTGAATTTCATATCGCCTTGTATTTCCCGTACTCATTATCGCTGTGGCATGACGACCCGAGTGTTACTCTGGCTGCAGTAACACGAACCTCCAAGCACTATAATGAAACCATGTAACAAGTACCCGTGACAGCTGATTCTCGTGTGTTATACTAGCCCGAGCCCTCTCGGTGTGTTATACTAGCTCCGATTGAGCATCCGGCACCGACCATATCAACCGGATATGATCTCGATCGCAATCATCCAACTCCACAAGCATGATTGGACGACTCAGATCAATTCCATCACCCCCAAGCAGGTATGGAATACACACGCTCGACCCCGCATGGTCGACTATTGGCCTTTGCTTGCCAAGAAACCGTCCGTACCAAGCATTATGGACGGAAAACCCTAAACTAGGTTTGCGCATATTACATGTGCCGCAAAAAGCCTCAACCATCCATCTTCGCAGTATAGATGGAGGGTGTAGATGTAGACTCAAAAGGCCCTGAGCATGTCGACACAATCACCATGTGACCGCCTACACACTTGACCAGCCGGTCAAAACCAACCATGGTTGGTTACAACACAACCGTCCACCAAATGGCATGGTCGCGGCTTTGAAAGCCAAAATTAGGTTCGAGCCATCACGCGCGTCCATCTTCTCCTCATTTTAATGGAGGGTCACAGATCAAATCGAGCAGGTCCGGTCATACCAAAGCATGACCACCGTGGGCCCATCTACCTCTCCATGTGGTCGGCCAAGGCATATCATGCCGGCCAATCCAAAACGCCCGCTCAAACATACGTGGCTACACTTCCCAAATTGCAAATCGATCTCGACCACCAACTTCACCGACGAATTGGGTGGCTTAGATCACGTTTCATGAGACGGTAAGACATAGGCGTGAACATCAGCCTACCGTCTACACGCTAAACCAACCGGCCAAGACCGACCAAGCTAGGGTCGTCTTGGAAAACGCGCCGAAAGGGTATGGCGCGCGGCCATGCGGTATCAAACTCTTATCGCAAAATCAATCTCGACCACTCCTCTTGACGGCCAAATCGAGTGGCCCAGATCGCGCTTCATGAGGGAACGGAATACATGCACCTACACCATCATGCCGTCAACACGCATGTATGGTCGGTCCTCTCCAAAATCCTTCCCACGCTTGGTTTCGACCAAGCTAAAGAGTGATGCTTGCGCACCTCTTTAAAAAACCCTAATTCTCAATTAACGGTCGCAGATGAGTGTCTCAAACATCATCTCGTCCGTCCGACTCACCAAACTTGGTTATACAACCGGTCGAGTTATTTGGTTAGTGAGGAGTCATTACCCGTCACTTTACCACACCGTAATGCAAAGCACTCCGCATAGAATACACACGATACTTCACAAGTATCGACTTTCGAATAACGCAACTATTCAATTCAGCATTACATGCTATCTTTCGTGGATCCACGATCCACATTCCGGCATCAATCATGTCGCAAACTTGGGGATACTTATTGGGGTATTGGTCCGCGGTTTCAGGCAGCGTGCAACGCGCCATCACAAGAACGTGTTAGGAAGTCATGGACGGTTAGAAATGAACAGGAAAAGTGGGCAAGACTGGTCGTGTGTTACCGACACACAACTCCACTACTCCATCATTCCACTACCTCCACTTCCCACGAGAAACGTGAATGAGGCTCAATGACTTGTATAAATAGGGTCTCCGCCCTATTTCCAACACACAAGGAATAACGGAGAACAACACAAGTTCAGACGACAGAAACCAAGTGTTAATACAAACCGTATTCAAACACTCAGAGCCTGCTTGCATCAACCGTAAGCTTGCTCATCTTTCTGTTACAAGTCATAAGCAAGCCAACACCTTCACAATCTCAACACCTTCTTCGCTTCCCTCCCTAAGATCAACCCCATCTCCTTCATTTTGTGACCGAAACAGGTCTGGAACGGCCATTTCTTGGTTTAGGCCGGACTTGCACAGATTGATCTCGATCTACAAGCACTCACCGCGCAAAGGCATTTGTTGGAGGTTTAGACTCATTCCTCATCCACACCCCAAATTACCAAATTCTGCAGGAGTAGTTTTCACCCATCAACAACTGGACTATCACGTTGTACTCTTTTTCCTTCGTCAAGGTTTTGTCCCACTGGGTTTTCCTTATCAAGGTTTTAACGAGGCAACATATGCGTGTCCAGCTTTTTTCTAAGTTTTCTCATAATTGTACTCTTTTCCCTTCAGTCAGGTTTTGTCCCTTTGGATTTTCCTGATAAGGTTTTAATGAGGCAATTAGCTTAGATACAGTGGTCATCTAGGGGGAGTGTTATAAACGGCAGTTTATCATGTAGATGCCCACTTTAGTGAAACCCTATTACTTAGGAACCAAGTATGTAAACTCTATAAAAAAAAGTTCTAAACCTTTGTATTTCACACATATTAATAGAATTTCTCTCTCTGTTTCTCCCCTCTACTTTGTGTCTCCTTCTCTATTTTCTAGTTTCACAAGATTATTAATTAATGTGTCATCAATTATGAGTCCAAATTTGTGCACCCCTTAGAAACCGGGGTGCACATTCCGGCTCTCCTAATTGGAAGTAATCAACAACAAAAACCACTCTCTTCTAAAATTAAAACAACTTCCTTTTTTTATGCCTAAATTAATGTGTTTCTCTCTCTTTTTAAATTTCTTTGAAATGGAAGAATAAAGCTGTGAAGAATCTAAGTTGTTCATATATAACCTACGCTCCCCCTGTCTTATCTCAAACTCTCAATACGAAAATAAATATTTTGATATATCATGATTCCCTTCCAAACCACAAAATTAACATTTACTTGTCCATCATATTCCCATGGTGTTAAGATTTTGGGCATTACTGTTTTCTGTACATAGTGATTATTGAATCATGATAACGATTCCGATCAAAAAATATCTACGAAAATAAATCATGAATCAAAGGTCTTTATTGTAATCAAAGATTTTGTATTAGGTTGATTTTATCTTCAATCTTAATGTTTTAGGGTTAAAACTTGAAAGGGGTTTCTTTCTCCCTTACTAATTCCAATAAGAAAATGACGAGAAATCCTATGAGAAAAAGGAAAAAAATGATCAGAATATATACACATAAGAAAAAAATTATCAGAATATCAATAGCTAATGATAATTAGCTATTGAAACCGATGATCCCATTCGAAAGAAGTTCAATTTTCAAAAGCTAAGATTATAATGTGAAATCAAGTTTTGAGTGTGGACTTGTTTTAGATCAGTAAGTGGAGAAATTGACTAAACAGATATCACGAAGAGAGGAGAAATCGGGTTTTAATGGGATCTTCATCGTGAATTCTATTTGTTTGATGAGGAGAGAGGAGAAGGAAAACAAAGTGAAGCGTTAATGGAGGTCTAAGATATGGAAGATATTTTCCCCATTTTAAAGGTAAATTAAAAAACTAAAAAGTAAAACTAAAAACCGGAAACCACTAAGGTGATTTGGACGAATAACATGAGCCGAAATGTGCACCCCGGTTTTAAAAGGGTGCAAAAATTTGGTTATTAATGAAAACTTATTAAATTTTCATCATAAATGTCCTCTTACTTAATCTAATGAATATATATTGTCATTAATAAATAATTTTAATAAAAAATATATTTGTACAAACGAGTAGCTAACTCAGCTGGTCATCCCCGTTCCTCAAAAGTTGATGCGCTCCAGGATGTCCCAAGTTCGAGTCCCCAATGGCGCAATATTGCATAATTTGACATGGAAGGTAATGTTAGCTTGCCCCCTTGTGACATAATCTCATCCCCCTCATCCATTTCAGCTCTTTTGGCTAGGTTCCTCATGAGGCTCGCTGGTAGGCTAGTATGACATGGGCCAACAGTTAAGCACAACAGTTGTGCATTATTGAAAATGTAGCCTGGCAGATGGAGTTGCACATGCCGACGATGTAGCGCCAATATGGCTGTGACAAAAAAAGCTATTTAGAAAATGCAATACGACGCGATAGTGTTACATATCCTTATTCAGAGTTAGCCCAGCTCAAGGAAGGAATAAAGGATGAAGTGCGAAGTCATGGCATGACTTTGGCATCGTTCCAAGAATTAGCCAAGGCTTGGACAATGCACATACAACAGTGGCGTTTCCAAATACGCCATTGGTGATTATTGCTCGCCAAAAGAGATGCAAGTGATGCATATGAAGCATGAAGTTGAACTAAGCAAGTCAAGACTCAGTTGGCATGATATTTGGATGTTGGCATCCAAATGAGCTAAGTGCGTAGCGGATTAAATGTAGCGCAACCATTGTTGAATACTTGGCAGAAGTGCAAGTTGAATGAAGCAAAACCATTTCCGGATACTTGGCATAGGCCAGGAGTGAGTAAAGCACAATCATTGTCGAACATTGGCATGGGCTAAAGGTAGTGCAGAGCAATGATTTTCGGATTTGAGTTCAAGCTGTCAGTTGCGAGTGTGTGTGCATCACACGCATGCCAAAGTGAAAGAGCAAGTTACGGTTATAAAGTGGCTTTGTAACTGAGTTTGGCATAGCCTAACCGTCTGGAACAAGTGTGGCACCATTCTACACGCAAACACTAAAGTTAGAAGTTAAAAGCAAGGTATTGAAAGCGTGAAGCGTTTTCATTTTTAGGAAGCGATGCGTATGTCGAAGCGTGAAGCGTCACTTCATGGTTGATTTTTGAAGCGGGTGTTTTCTTATAAATAAATTATTCGTAACTAGTAATTATTAATTTATTAGGAAGATAATATCTATTTAAATTTTATATAACTCTGATTTTTATCAAAACAAAGCGTGTGTACACCATATCAACCTATTCCAGGCAAGTGGGTGGTGGGGTGTTCGATTCCCCCTTAAAACATTCATATTTTTCTTTCAAAAGCTTTAAAAATTAGGCGAAATTTTTAAAGCTTCATGAAAGATGCGCTGGGGTGTTCGATTCCCCCTTAAAACATTCATATTTTTCTTTTAAAAGCTTTAAAAATTAGATGAAATTTTTAAAGCTTCATGAAAGATGCGCTTCACATGACCTCTTCGAAACGAAATGAAATTTGAAGGCGAACTCAAGCGTGAAGCGTGAATTTGAAGCGAAGCGTACGCTTCATGAAAGATGCGCTTCACATGACCGCCTTCAGAGCGAAATGGTAAAATTTGAAGCGAAGCGTACGCTCCGAAGCGTGAAGCGTACGCTTTTAAAAACCATGGTTAAAAGTAAACGTGGCGGTTAGGGGAACCGCCCATGGACAGATGGATGTTCATGGGGCGTGCAAGAGAGTTGCATACGGATTGGACCTGGTTTCTTGGCATTATAAATATCCAGAGAACCATTTCAGATGAGAGTTGTTCAATAGTTCAAGTATTGAGGAACCACTTTGCAGTAGAGAGTGAATTCCGTGAGGCTTAGAGAATAAGCTTGTAAAGTCCATTGGTTGGACGAGTTTTGTATCTTCTCCTTAAGCTAATAAAAGTGAGTTTGTTGGCTTATATTTTTGGTCTTAGTATTCTGTTGATTCGAAGTTACTCCCTAATTTCTGTGAAGCATAAACATGGCAGGAACCTATTTGTAGTATGGGCTACATTGTTGGTAGAGAAAATCTAAGTTAAGTCTTCCGTTGCATAACTCAGTGAAGTTGGTTGTTTGCATTGGTGCAAACTTATAAGGCTGAAATACGAGTGGGTGATAAGAGATCACCGAACCACTGTATTGCCGGGTTATACCTTCGCGAAAAATTACTTGGAGCGTTTGGAGATGTGACAGCTAGCACGACAACCTGTTAAATTAACGTAATGGTACGATGTTGGAGCTTAGCTTGTTAGGCTTCCAACTAGTTTCTTGTAATAGCACTCTTATCTAATAGTAGAAAAATAAATAATTTTAATAAAAATTATATCAGTAGAAACTAGTGGTGGTAGTGGAAGAAGAAGTGGCTGGTAGAAGCAATGGCGGATTTTAGTGAGTGGTTGAGGCGATAATATTAGTGGTGGTGGAAGAAATAGTAGCGATGGGTGTCGGTGAATAGTCATGGATGATATTAGTCATGTATATTTACAACACGGGTGAAAAAGCGGGGGTACAACAACCACACCCAATATTTCGCTTAGCAATCTGTATGGACAAACTCCAATATACTTTCTAGAGAATCAACTAGACAGTCAGACTCAATCTAGAGAAAAGTATATCAAAGAGTTTATATCTCAATCTCTCGATTTGATCTTTACTCAAGCAAATAGAAATCTGCGAGTCTTTATCAAAGAGATATAACTTGGATGGTACCAAAGACCAATATCCAAGTGTTAATCAATTTAAATCAACAACCAAAATGTCAGATATTCTAATTGATTGAACAATGCACAACCTGTGATATTTCAATTATATAAACAAATATAATGCGGAATAGAAATAACACAGACACCATAATTTTGTTAACGAGGAAACCGCAAATGCAGAAAAACCCCAGGACCTAGTCTAGATTGAACACACACTGTATTAAGCCGCTATAGACACTAGCCTACTCCAAATTAACTTCGGTTTGGACTGTAGTTGAACCCCAATCAATCTCACACTGATCCAAGGTACAGTTATGCTCCTACATCTCTGATCCTAGCAGGATGCTACGTACTTGATTCCCTTAGCTGATCTCACCCACAACTAAGAGTTGCTACGACCCAAAGTCGAAGACTTTAGTAAACAAATCAGATCACAGAAAAGTCTACGGTAATAGATAAATCTGTCTCCCACGAATATACCTACGAGTTTTTGTTAAAATCGTTTGATAAATCATGAACAAGAACCAATTAATAACCCGGACTTATATTCCCGAAGAACAGCCTAGTATTATCAATCACCTCACAATAATCTTAATCGACGCAGCGAAAAAGGTATTGCGGAATCACAAACGATGAGACAAAATGTTTGTGATTTCTTTTCTATCTTTCCTATCGGAGATATAAATCTCAATCCAATTAGTCCAACTGTACTCGTACGATAGAAACAACAAGATCAGATCACATAACTACAAGAAAAGTAGTATCGGTCTGGCTTCACAATCCCAATAAAGTCTTTAAGTCGTTAACCTGGTTTAGAGAAGAAAACCCAAGGTTAAAGGAGAATCGACTCTAGCTTATGCAACTAGTATCACACGTAAGGTGTGGAGATTAGGTTTCCCAGTTGCTAGAGTTCTCCCTTATATAGTCTTTCAAAACAGGGTTTGCAATCAATGTTAGCTTGGTAAGAAAGCATTCAATATTCACCGTTAGATGAAAACCTGATTAGATTCAAGCTAATATTTCTCAACCGTTGGATCGAAATCTTAGCTTGTTACACACAAATGAAATGTCCAATTTTGGGTTTATGTAACCGTTCCCAAACATTAACATTTGCTGGTTCAACAATAGTTAACCAAATGGTTAGCCATATGATCACTTTCATATCAACCATATTCTTCTTCACCATAACTAGTTCAAATAACTCAAATGAACCAGTTAGAGAGTTGTTCAATTGCTTAGATCTTATGTAACTACACAAGACACAATCGAAGCAAAAACAGTTTGATTCACTCGAATCGGTTCATGAACTTTATAGCCACGGTTTGCAAAAGCATTCCTTAGTTTATATAAACATGAGTTCAAGAACAACCGATTTTAGATATAACCTACTCAAGTTCGCTGGACTTGACTCACGGAAGGAGTTCACAAACTCCAAGAGAAATTCTCGGGTCGAGAACTTCCGCTAGTTCGCGGACTTGGCTCACGCCACATTCCGTTTCTCTTGATCAACAAAGTTCGCAAACTTTGGTTCAAGGAATAAGGACTTATACATATATGTGTTTCCACAACAATGCTTATATCCTACCAAAGGTTATGTAATCTAAACACTCATTTCAATCATTGAAACATTCTCAGAGGACGTTATATAGCCGTTATTCACAGACCATTTTTCGTCAGAGCAATTTTCAAAGTGATTGAAACATAACATGACATTCGTCACTAGGTAAAGATGAATTTGGCTAAAGCTAAAGCATACCAAAACATATTTCGAGAAATAGATAGGCGAGTTAAACTCGACTCGAAATAGCAAATGTGTATAATGAAAGTCTATATATCAAAACGACTTTTGTCTCAAGAATAGGAGATATAGTAAATAGACTTTTGAGTGACAGATAAGTTCAAGTCTCCACATACCTTTTAGTCGATGAAGTTCCACCAGTTCCTTGAGTAGTCCTTCGTCTTGTATGATGATTGCCATGGAGTCTTGAGCTAAACTACACTTTCTATCCTAGTCCTAGACCTTTAGCTATAATAGGCTAGAAATCAAGACTTATAGTTTTGATCACTAACCTTGAAAAACATGCTTGAGATAGCAACGCATGCGAGTTCGACCGAGCAATGCTCTAACAATCTCCCCCTTTGTCAATTTTAGTGACAAAACTATCAATACATATGGAATACAAAAATAAATAAATTAACTTTTGTAGCTCCTATTCCACATGCCTAATCTTCAACATTACTCGAAATCTTCATCACTTCCAAGTACTCCAATGATCCCAAAGGTTGTAAGTTTAACATCATCGTTGTTGAAAATCCGCAGCTATAACAACAAGAAAACAAGAGTTCTCAATCAATGTTATACAGTGTCATAGTATCATTACACAGCGTCAAAGTCGAATTGTATCACAACTTCAACAACAATACTATGGTGATATGTATCACTCCCCCTTTGTCAATACTCCATCTCACATGGAAACCACCCCCCCCTTACATAATGATCTGAAAACCATATGTATTTGTAGTGTGAACTACATATTAATTCTCTCCCTTTTTGTCAATAAAATTGGCAAAGGTACAAGAACGGGATCCTAATGAAATTTCCGAAAGAGACATTTCATGACCAAAAGAAATAAACACATACCATCTTATTTAGATGCAATCATAAAGCCGAAGCTAAATGCATTCATCAAGGAGTTTAAAGATACAAGACAACCCCTATAATATTCCACAGCCGCACTCCCCATAAAGATTTGGCAATTAAGCACAAGTTCAAAAAGAACTCTCCCCCATAATATGTCATTCCCGAAAGAACAACAAGATCGACCTTAATTTCGAAAGAAAAGAAGGATTTCTTTGGACATAGCAAATCAAATACAAGTATGAATTTGAATCCAAAATAGTCAATTAAATTAACCATAAGAAGTTCACGATTAATTTAATTGATGATGCTCAACACAAGTAAACTTATGGAGACTAAAAAAAAAATCAATTAGATTAATCACAAGAGAATCCATAATTAATCTAATCGAAATACACAACCAAACTAATCACAAAAGTAATCAATTTAATTGGCCATACTCGACATAAGAGAATCTATGGAGCAATGACTAAGTTAATCATAAGAAAACAATCAACCTAGTCAATAGTGCTCAAACATAAGAAAACTTACGAAGCCATAACTAAATAACCAAACAAGATAATTAATTTAGCTGATTATGCTCGACATAAAGTATCTTACGGAACAACAACGAAGCTAATCATTAAAAATAATCAACTTGGTCGTTTTAGTGCTCAATATAAGATACATTACGGAGCCTCACAGTAATACATAAAATATGGATCAGTGAAGATCAATTACTGCTGAATACACAAGGATTCATTCTATTTTCCATCACTATTTGCATAACAACATACAATAGACATAATCCTTGTAAACAAAATATTTTAACCTATCTTCCATCAAAAATTGACAATATAGGCTTAACTTTTGTATTTGTCAAAAGTCCATTCATTCTTTTATCAATACATGCATATCGACATACGAAAGACTTTACCTTTGACAAGGTATGGGACAATAACAGTTCACGGACGCAAACACACATATCCCATAACAATTTGCAATATATAAAACCATAAAGATTAATACTGCAAAAATCATCTTCCAAACAATTTTAGAATTTATACAAATATACCTAAAAACATGAAGATGAAAACGTTGGACATATCTATGTGTAATCACAATAATTGCTATTCCAAACTCTAGTAATCGTTCTCAAAAACAAGAACAAATTCTCATAAGAAAGTTTCCTAGGCATCAAGACAAACTCGTAATGCACATATAAGATGATTTGTCCTTAGAGGGTAGAATCAATCTTTTTCGCCTGGATTTATACCAAGAATAGCTACCAAAGGCGTATAAAAAGATTTTATTAACAAAGAAGATCATACAAAGTCACTAACGACCATGCACCATAGTTCACAATAAAAATGATTGTGAACGTTCAAGAATTCCATAGTAATGCGTACTACTGCCCATTCTTGAACTCCCTTCTTTGTGATTCACCAACAACATTCTTTTAAAAGCTACAAATTAGCTTAGAATATTAGTACTCCAAGAATCCAAGTGGCCAATTCCAAGAGAAGTGGAACAAGTGACGAAATGGAGCAAAACACTCAAAAACAAGAGACATGACAAATACCAATCTTAACTCATCCAAATTCAAGGTTTCTCATCTCCATTTTGAAGAGAATTCTAAGATAAAGAGAATGCAAAAAGAATGAGGTCATTCCGAGTACGGACGAAGAAATTACGGCCAAAAAAGGTTTACCGAATATCGACGTCTACAAAGCAAGTATGCATACGGGTTTGCAAACGAATTTTCATGACTTAGAGCAGTTTGCAAACTGGGTATGCGAACTTAAACCCCTGGAATTTGATTTTAAATGATGGTATGCATACTTGGTATGTGTACCATGAAGTCCAAACATCCCGAACTACTATTTTCAAACCTAAACACAAAGGAACCTTAAACACAGATCAAGTTGGGTAGAAATGAACGATAAGCAAGGTACATGGATAATTATAAGTACTCTAAGCAAATAAAAATACAAATATTTCTCAAATTTATAGACATACCTTTTTAGAAGAATCCAATCGAATTCTACCGCGTTACCAAACATTCAAAATCATACCAAACTTAATATGTATGCCCCAGTTCTTGTGCTTCCCTCACCGTATACATAACATGGCATTTCTTAGTGAGGATGCACTTTCAACATAATCAAGTTGTGTTGAGGTGAACAATGTCTTGCTCACCATGGCACCAAGAAAGAGTTTCTTTCCAGCAACTCTTACATCTTGTAGTGTTGAGAAACACCCAGGAACTGTTTTTATAAGTCTATCAAAGAACTTCAAGAGAACCCAAAAATATTTGTGTTTCTGATTTCTTGTTTTCCAACTTATAAAAAATATTTTCTGCAAATAGTTTTTAGTATTGCGAAGGGAAACTCTTTTGATAAACAGCGACATCCTAGCTTCTTCATAAAAAGAAGACAATATTACTATCTTGATAGGAAGTATCAGGAATTGAGCAACGAATCAATTCATGCTTTGAGGTGATACACTCAGATGACTGAGATTTAAACTCCTCTTGTAATTCGTTTAGTTTGTTACAATTAATTGGATTACGCAGAGGAGGAGCATTGCTCTCACTGATTAGTAAATCAATATCAACCTCAACATAAATATTATTCATCATAACTTGATTTAGCCTGTCAAGAGATTCTTGCTCTTTCGAGAGGTATAACTCAACATCAAGAGATCAGCTCTCAAGCTTCTTTTCAAGCCCTGAAAACACTTCAAGGGATTTTAAACCTGGTGGAGGTTTAGATAGAATTTCTTCTACATATTTTATTAAATATGTCATGGAAGAGAATTCTGAAATCCCTGGATCTGGTGGTGCATTTATTGAGATAACACTTTTGTCCATAGAGTCAGATCGCTACAAACACAGACTTATAAGGTCTTTAAACGTGTTTGCCTGCTCTGATACCAATTGAAAAAGCGGGGGTCTAACAACCACACCCAATATTTCGCTTAGCAATCTGTATGGACAAACTCCAATATACTTTATAGAGAATCAACTAGACAACCGGACTCAATCTAGAGAAACGTATATCAAAGAGTTTATATCTCAATCTCTCGATTTGATCTTTACTCAAGCAAATAGACATCTGAAGTCTTTATCAAAGTGAGATAACTTGGATGGTACCAAAGACCAATATCCAAGTGTCAATCAATTTAAATCAACAAACAAAAGGTCGGATATTCTAATTGATTGAACAATGCACAACCTGTGATATTTCAATTATATAAAACAATAATGCTGAATAGAAATAACACGAGACACCTTAATTTTGTTAACGAGAAAACCGCAAATGCGAGAAAAACCCGGGACCTAGTCCAGATTGAAAACACACTCTTGTATTAAGCCGCTAAAGACACTAGCCTACTCCAAATTAACTTCGGTGCTGGACTGTAGTTGAACCCTAATCAATCTCACACTGATCCAAGGTACGTTATGCTCCTAACGTCTCGATCCCAGATGCTACGTACTTGATTCCCTTAGCTGATCTCACCCACAACTAAGAGTTGCTACGACCCAAAGTCGAAGACTTTAATAAACAAATTTGTATCACACAAAAAAGTCTACGGTAATAGATAAATCCGTCTCCCACGAATATACCTACGATTTTTTGTTCCGTCTTTTGATAAATCAAGGTGAACAGGGAACCAATTGATAACCGGACTTATATTCCCGAAGAACAGCCTAGTATTATCAATCACCTCACAATAATCTTAATCGACGCAGCGAAAAAGGTATTGCGGAATCACAAACGATGAGACGAAGTGTTTGTGATTTCTTTTCTATCTTGCCTATCGGAGATATAAATCTCAAGCTAATTATTCCAATTGTACTCGTACGATAGAAACAACAAGATCAGATCACACAACTACAAGAAAAGTAGTATCGATCTGGCTTCACAATCCCAATGAAGTCTTTAAGTCGTTAACCTGGTTTAGAGAAGAAAACCCAAGGTTAAAGGAGAATCGACTCTAGCTTATGCAACTAGTATCACACGTAAGGTGTGGGGATTAGGTTTCCAGGTTGCTAGAGTTCTCCCGTATATAGTCTTTCAAATCGGGGTTTGCAATCAATGTTAGCTTGGTAACAAAGCATTCAATATTCACTCGTTAGATGAAAACCTGATTAGATTCAAGCTAATATTTCTCAACCGTTGGATCGAAACCTTCGCTTGTTACACACAACTGAAATGTCCAATTTTGGGTTTATGTAACCGTTCCCAAACATTAACATTTGTTGGTTCAACAATAGCTAACCAAATGGTTAGCCATATGATCACTTTCATATCAACCATATTATTCTTCACCATAACTAGTTCAAATGACTCAAATGAACTAGTTAGAGAGTTGTTCAATTGCTTAGATCTTATGTAACTACACAAGACACAATTGAAGCAAAAACGGTTTGATTCACTCGAATCGGTTCATGAACTTTATAGCCACGGTTTGCAAAAGCATTCCTTAGTTTATATAAACATGAGTTCAAGAACAACTGATTTTAGATATAACTGATCGCGGTCGTAAGCGTCAAAAATAAATTACACTTTCTTACTACTCAAAATATATAATGAAGCAAGGGCAAGAAAGGATCGATCCCACGAGAGAGGTCTAGGTTGTCGAATTGTTTCGGTTCCCTATAAATAACACCGGGTTTTGTGATTATAATAAACTAAATAAAACAAATAAAGAAAAGCAAACAAGTAATCAAGGATGTTAAAAGTATTGGTCATGGATTTCGTTTTCAATCACAAACATGTTTTCAACACAATAACTAGAATTGATATTTTAATCTCAACTTTTATCAAAGGCCCTAGAATATCTTGATCGCAAGAATATCCCGCTAATCTCCTCACGTCATCAACAAACACATTAAAAGATGCGAATATGAATTCTACCTAAAGGAACAACCTAACGTGTAAAAGCACTAATCAAGTTTAATTCCCTAGATGCGTTAAGTTCTATGAAATCAGGCCAATCAAAGCAATCGAACGTGGAAAGCGCACTAATCCGATTTAACAAAGGTTATGACTCACATATGATCATAAGAATATATCACTACAAACTATAATCATATTTATGCTACTTGCAATCCGGAATTATCACTTTTGCGTATAATAACCCTAATCTAGCAATAAAGATGAAAGCAAACTCAATCGATTCGCGACTCGACTAACAAGCATTCAAATCATGTAACAATATTGATGGTGAATCATAAACGATAATATGAGATAAAACTAATTTATTGAATTAAAACCCATATTTGGAAATCCAACTTATTCCATAACCAATAACAAAACTCTAGCTCATATTCATGGAGTTCATAACAAGAAGAAAGAGAAAAGACTTCATGGTTCTAAACCCTAGAAAACAAAGTAGAGGCAAAAAGAATAGATAAAGATATATCCCAAAATCTATCTAAGCTTCCCTATATATAGAGTTTATAACCTCTTCTTGAAGAAACTAGGAAACCTAGCAAAAATAGGAAAGAGCACCTCCTTAGGAATTGTGTCCCGTGCATCGAACCCCGGTTGAAAGTAGTTGCCAAAACTCGCCACAATTCCTTAACACAAGTCACTGCCAAAACTGGCCGTGAGAGTTCTCAGTTCGGCAAACAAAACAATTGGGCTCACGTCACCCAAGTCCAGCCCATTTTCTCATTATTGGCTTGTCAGTTCTGTGAGACTGACAGCCTATTCTCGTAATTTACTCCCTGTATCTCAACTCTTACCCGCAACTCACGTCCTCTTCTCCATTACCCGAGTATTCCCTATTACGTTCATCTTCATCGAGTTTCTTCGGTCAGTTCAATCAACAACAACGGCAACTCAACACCATCAACACCGAGCACAGCTCACTGATTTCTCTCGAGCTTTTCACCATTCTTTCATGGTCACTGCCACGAACTTCAGTAGCAGACCCAGCTCGGACTCGAACTCTCTTCTTCCCTGCCACTTCTTGAGCTCGATACATGATACATCTCACTGCCGCAACAATCCATCCCACCTCCTTATTCCTCGACTTCAATGAAGCAATCCTTATCACCGCCATACTCTGTATATAATTCCATGAGCCCATCTTCTCGTCATCCATCATCAACACCAATCAACCACCATACTGCATTTCAGCTGCAACTTGAATCATCGACAAACCCCATAAGTCACTCGAGCTCCCAATTGCAGCCCTGGCCCTGAATCACAAACCTTGTCTCACTTTTACATCAGCAAACTCCCAAACTTCACAGCATTGCCATGTATTCATCCATTCCACCTTCATTGCAATATCAGTTTCTGCAGTTGCACTTCCAACCTCACATTGCAGTTGCGATCCCTCTTGTAAGCAATCACCAGAACCTCTCAACACAGTGGCACCATCTGTGGCTGCAACACCACTGCCTCTTCATTCCTGCAATCAACTCAGCCTAGCACCACACGGATTCCACCAATAGCAGCACAAATTCAATGTAACCCATTTCGTTCTCCACAATCACCAAACCCATCAGCTCAATTTTTATCTCCACCTGAACCACAGCCACAACTGCCATCCACTCATAGCCACCACCAGCAGATTCAGTGCAAACCAATTGCTTCTCAACAGCATCAGCAGCCAAATTAAACAGCAGCAACAACTCCAGTCCACCTAGACTCCTGTCAAATTCAAACCCAATATTCTTGCCATCTCCAATTCCATCCGCTTCATCGCAATTCCTTCCCAAAATCAATTGCAGCTGCACACCCAATTCCCATTCTCCCGTAGCTCTAAATTCATCATAAAACCCTTTCATTACAACAACAGTCCAGTTTCTATGTAATTTGAGCAAGAACCCCCGTAGTGACCACCACCTTGAAGCATAAACATCTCCTATGCCGGCCAATACATCACCACCTGTAGAGTCCTAAGCATACATCTACACTCCTTAATATGTGGCTTAGTTTTTTGTCCTGTATCACCAATTCAAATAAACACAATCTAACAAAACCTGTAATCAAGTACATTCTCAAACTGCTACCACCATTGATCATCTATCTATATTCAATTCAACATTTCAGTCACCACAAACCTTAATCTGTGGCTTTACCTCAACAGCAGCATCTCCAAGAGTACCACCGCAAACCCATTTCATCACAGATTCAAATCCATCTTCTATGGCTTCTTCTTCTCACAATTTCATACCAGAAACATCATCTTCAATGCTTTCAATTCTGCTCAAACCCTAACCAGATTCAGCTCAATCATAATCGATCCAAACTCGAATTCGAGTTCCACCAATCTTCGCAGAAACCCATCTCAACAGAACCCGACTTTTATTCTTGTTCTTCATATCTTTCTCCCCCTGATGTAAGTCTTCACAGGCTTCATCGATTCACCAACAGAGACCCTTGCTTCCTCTTCAAATCAACAGAATCCATGACAGCAGCTTCAATCACCATCACCCATTTACTCGATCGCATCGTCATCTTCTTGATCTCCGCTTCATTTGTAGAGATTCAAACATGAACTCGTGTACTACGATTCCCCGAATTCAATCTCCCTCGATAATGAATGAGTGAATGAGAGACATCCCACTCAATCTTAGGGTTAGGGTGATATGGATAGGTACACCCCACATATAGAACCCGATAAATAAACCCACCGATACATGATAAGGGATAACCCGATGGCAACCCCTTAACCTCTGCGGCCTGGCTTTAGTATTCCTCCAAAAGAGGGTAACCCCTTAACCTTGACCGGGCTCCAGATAGTGTTCGCCCCGTGAAATGACAACTTTGCCCTTTTTACTCCAATTGGGTGATTTCTCCATCTTTTCGTCCGTGCGACTCGCAGCACCAAATAACTCAAAAACACGCGTAAAGTACATAATTCACAAGAAAAATAGCAAAGAAAGCGTAACTACTAGATAGTAAATTAGGTGTTTTCTACACCTATCAGATTCCCCCACACTTAGACTTTGCTAGTCCTCGAGCAAATAAAACAAAAACTAAATTACAACAACTCCGTGACGTCGAGGCTACGGTTAATTTTAGCATAAATAACAAGCCTTTAAACCCCTAGGTGTCCCTAGTGGACGAGTTATAGTCTCGTGAGGGTTTACTAGAGATATACCCACAAAACCTACTTTTCCAACTTACTAGTTCTCCGTAATGATAGCATCCAACGCGCTAAGAAGACATAGAGATTCTGCACACTAGTCATAAGAAGTTAGACACATAAATGAACATAATCTCATTCTTAAAAGTTGAGAGAGAGATAACCATCCCTTCTCGACTAAAATTCGGGTTCGGAGTGATCGAAGTCTCGACTCGCCTCATAAGAAAGGGTTTTATGATATTGCTCTCAATAATAAACAAACTTTTTATGGGTCACACATGTGTCCGAGGTAGGAATGAAGAGAGAATCTGCGACACGTTGAATGGTAGGAAGGTAAAAACCCTCCAGAAGTATTTTGAAAACCCACATCTTTTATATATTTTTGAAAACCCATTTTTCTAGACGATCTCTTCGAAAGGAAATCAACCATTTAACGAAGGTGGGAATATGCTTACTTACCGTGTATCCGTTCGGCGTGCGCTAGCACCACTCTCACAAAGATCCATAGAAACGTCTTCGGTCTTCTATCGGTGTCTTCATCTTCGTCTTCGGTCTTCAACTCTTGATGATAACTCTTGAACTTCGTAGAATCTCGACAATATGATTCTTTCCTCAAATTCCTTGTCGCTTGAAACTTCATTATAGATATTCCTTCTTTCCATAGGCTTTATTGAAAGAATACAAAAATAAAAACAAACTATACAAACTCAATTTTTTTTTTTTTTTTCTGTTTTTTTTTTTTTTTTTTTAAATAAGAAATAAAACAAATACAAAAATAAAAATAAAACAAAATAATAAAAACTATTAACAAACCTAAATATTTTCTCTTGTCTCTTTTTTTTCTTTTTCTCTTTTTTTTTTTCCCTTTTTTTTTTATATATTCTTTTTTTTTTTTTTTGATAGACAAGAGAAAAATAAATACAAAATAAAATACAAAGGCCATGGTGTAAGTACTTTACCACTCGAATCTTCACAACTTGTATGTCTTGATATCATAAACTTCTCGAAATCTCATCTTAATAATATTCGCTCTCGTATGTTGCTTGTAAACCTCGAACGTGTTCAACTTTCCTTCGAATTTGTGATGCTCCTCTTGTTGATGATGATGGTGTTTCTATGGACCTCGTTGGTAGAGAGAGATAAGGTGGATGGTGCTAACTGCGAACAAGATCACAAGTGGTATGTAAGTTAGCCATTCGATGTCACCAACATGGTTGATAAAAATAGCACTCAAGAGATCAAAATAGTGCTTCTATGGTGGGAGGTTGGACAGCTCACCATTCTGCCCGGAATTAACGTACGGTGACACACACTCTAAAAGCACAAATTTAGACAGGTACAAAGAATTGAAGGTCGGTGCCTCACATTATGTAACATGGGTAGTCTCCACTATAGGGGATCACTGTTCTAATACCGAATTCAGTCCGCACCTTATTTGCCACCGGCATGGTTAAATCCAACTTTAACTCTCATACAATTAAGAAACCCGATCATGTTCTCTGTCATCTCTAAGTTGATCACTATTATGAGATTCTCGATGTAATCTTAGCGACATGTATACTATGTGACTCTAAACTAACTACAAGTTGGAGTTTTTATTCAAATATATACAAAAAAGTTGAAAATTTTGACTCAAAAAGGCTAAAAACTCTATATGCAAAAGACTCCCCACACTTAAACTTCACATTGTCCTCAATGTGTAAAACCGAAAATTCTGAATTCTGACGTAACAGCAGATAAAATGCAAAAACTGTACAAATTGGTAAGGAATTTGGAAAAACTCCATTTCACAAAAGTTGTTCATCTACGTGTTTTCTACAAAGTGTCAAAAGGGCACAGTGTTTCGATAAACGGTATGACAGTTATGGTCTCTGGACTGAACTACATGCAGTCTGAATTTTTCTGACGAAAAGGTATTCGGCATAATTCTCTTCTAAGATAGATTCCGGACTCAATGAAATTAAACATGGGGATGCAAATATGATATTAAAACTATAAAAATAAATAAAAGGGTTTAAGATACAAAACCTATGGGTTGCCTCCCATTTAGCGCTTGGTTTAAAGTCGTCGGCCCGACTCTTTTGTTATCGTCCATATACCAACAACCGAAAAGTTGAGGATCCTTCCATAGAACCTGTTTTGCAAACACTAGCTTCACACAAATATTAGTAATATAAAACAAAAGTGAAGCTATGAACCGATAAAAGCTTCCCCCACACTTATTCTTGTCCACACTTGGAAGTGTATAAAGAATATAGAAGTCGGGTACATATACGGTTTCTTGTTCCATAACCTGCATAGTATGAGAATCAAGTATCTCTAATGAAGGATAACGAGAAACAAAGTCATTCAACAATACTCTCGAAGCACATACATTCAAACCAATAAGAGGTAAAGGAGAAGAAACAATAGGCAAAGGATTAGACAAACCTTGCACAATCTCTTTTATCATGGAATCCTCTTCATCCTTGAAAAACTCAAGTGAATTATTCACCTCTTTTATATCATGGTCCTCTATCAAACCTTGCAACCATTCTTCGTCCGTTTCTGCCTTAACTAAAGTCTCGACATAAACATCATCATTACAATCCTTTGCAAGCTCAATTGGGTCTTCCACAATATTGGTCAAAAACGGTTTCATTCTCAACATATTCCTCCTTTTTGTTGTAAGGCACATACTCTTTTGCGGATCCAAATTTTATTGTAAGAAACTTTTTAGAACACTCGAAAATGCATCCTCCTCAAGCTCCGCCCTTTGAATAGGCTCTTGATCATTATTAAGATCAATGCTTGAGTAATCTATACAAGTGTCGACATATTCCTCTTCGTCTTCATCTTGATCCCAAAAAGACTCCATTGTACACTCCTCGGGATGTCACCATGAGTTGTTTCAAGCAATGTATCATAATCACCGTCACTATCATAGTCAACATAAGATTGGTCCTCACTGAATTTAGTGTTGCTAATCTCTAACTCATCCTTTTGAATAGGTGAATGATCATTATTAAGATCAAGAGTTGAGTTAACTACACAATTATCCACGAAAGTGCCCAAGGATTCGCCTTTTTCAACATTAGCATCAATCAAATATTCATCACAAACCATATGCACATAAGAATTATCCATATCTTCCTTGTATTGATCGATGCCTCTTCGCAAGCTAGCCATACCTTCACGAAGTTCTTGGAGTTGCTCGTTTGTAGTCTCTTTAGCTTTTTTAAATTCCTCTTGTAAAAAGTTGGAAACTTGATCTATAAAATTAGAGACCTTTTGTTCACGAGCATAAGAATCCTCCCATCCTTGTGGTTGTTCACACACATAGCCGCCATAAGGTTGTTGAGGAAAACCACAAGGTTCCATGGAATATTGGTCATAACCAATGAATTGGTTTTGATTATACCCATGGAATTGGTAGTTATCATATTGTTGAGGTTGTTGAAAACCGTATCCATCCATGTAGTATGCTCCTTCCATGAGAAATAAGCACCTGAAATAAAATTCTCAAACCAAGGTTAAAACCCAGAAAATAAGAAAAATAAAACAAAAACTAAAAACTTAAAAAATAAGAAACCAAAAACAAGTGACAACCGCTGCCTCCCCGGCAACGGCGCCAAAATTTGATCGCGGTCGTAAGCGTCAAAAATAAATTACACTTTCTTACTACTCAAAATATATAATGAAGCAAGGGCAAGAAAGGATCGATCCCACATAGAGGTCTAGGTTGTCAAATTGTTTCGGTTCCCTATAAATAACACCGGGGTTTTGTGATTATAATAAACTAAATAAAACAAATAAAGAAAAGCAAACAAGTAATCAAGGATGTGAAAAGTATTGGTCATGGATTTCGTTTTCAATCACAAACATGTTTTCAACACAATAACTAGAATTGATATTTTAATCTCAACTTTTATCAAAGGCCCTAGAATATCTTGATCGCAAGAATATCCCGCTAATCTCCTCACGTCATCAACAAACACATTAAAAGATGCGAATATGAATTCTACCTAAAGGAACAACCTAACGTGTAAAAGCACTAATCAAGTTTAATTCCCTAGATGCGTTAAGTTCTATGAAATCAGGCCAATCAAAGCAATCGAACGTGGAAAGCGCACTAATCCGATTTAACAAAGGTTATGACTCACATATGATCATAAGAATATATCACTACAAACTATAATCATATTTATGCTACTTGCAATCCGAATTATCACTTTTGCGTATAATAACCCTAATCTAGCAATAAAGATGAAAGCAAACTCAATCGATTCGCGACTCGACTAACAAGCATTCAAATCATGTAACAATATTGATGGTGAATCATAAACGATAATATGAGATAAAACTAATTTATTGAATTAAAACCCATATTTGGAAATCCAACTTATTCCATAACCAATAACAAAACTCTAGCTCATATTCATGGAGTTCATAACAAGAAGAAAGAGAAAAGACTTCATGGTTCTAAACCCTAGAAAACAAAGTAGAGGCAAAAGATTAGATAAAGATATATCCGAAAATCTATCTAAGCTTCCCTATATATAGAGTTTTATAACCTCTTCTTGAAGAAACTAGGAAACCTAGCAAAAATAGGAAAGAGCACCTCCTTAGGAATTGTGTCCCGTGCATCGAACCCCGGTTGAAAGTAGTTGCCAAAACTCGCCACAATTCCTTAACACAAGTCACTGCCAAAACTGGCCGTGAGAGTTCTCAGTTCGGCAAACAAAACAATTGGGCTCACGTCACCCAAGTTCAGCCCATTTTCTCATTATTGGCTTGTCAGTTCTGTGAGACTGACAGCCTATTCTCGTAATTTACTCCCTGTATCTCAACTCTTACCCGCAACTCACGTCCTCTTCTCCATTACCCGAGTATTCCCTATTACGTTCATCTTCATCGAGTTTCTTCCGGCCGGTTAATCAACAACAACGCAACTCAACACCATCAACACCGAGCACATCTCACCGATTTCTCTCGAGCTTTTCACCATTCTTTCATGGTCACCGCCACGAACTTCGCAGCATACCCGCTGGACTCGAACTCTCTTCTTCCCTGCCACTTCTTGAGCTCGATACATGATACATCTCACTGCCGCAACAATCCATCCCACCTCCTTATTCCTCGACTTCAATGACGCATTCCTTATCACCGCCATACTCTGTATATAATTCCATGAGCCCATCTTCTCGTCATCCATCATCAGCACCAATCAACCACCATACCGCATTTAATTTCGCAACTTGAATCATCGACAAACCCCATAAGTCACTCGAGCTCCCAATTGCATCCCTGGCCCCGAATCACAAACCTTGTCTCACTTTTACATCAAGCAAACTCCCAAACTTCACAAAGATTGCCCCGTATTCATCCATTCCACCTTCATTGCAACATCAGGTTCATAGCTTGCACTTCCAACCTCACATTGCGGTTTGCGATCCCTCTTGTAAGCAATCACCGTAACCTCTCAACACGGTGGCACCATCGTGGCCGCAACACCACCGCTCTTCATTCCCGCAATCAACTCAGCCTAGCACCACACGGATTCCCCATAGCAAGACAAATTCAATGTAACCCATTTCGTTCTCCACAATCACCAAACCCATCACTCAATTTTTATCTCCACCGAACCATGACCCACAATCGCCATCCACTCATAGCCACCACCAGCAGATTAAGTGCAAACCAATTGCTTCTCAACAAGATCGTGACCAAATTAAACAATGAAGAACAACTCCACCACCTAGACTCTGTCAAATTCAAACCCAAAAGACTTTTGCCATCTCTAATTCCATCTCACATCGCAATTCCTTCCCAAAATCAATTGCAGCTGCACACCCAATTCCCATTCTCCCGTAGCTCTGAAATTCATCATAAAACCCTTTCATTACAACAACAGGTCCAGTTTCCAGAATTTGAGCAAAGAACTCACCTTAGCCACCACCTTGAAGCATAAACATCTCCTATGCCTGGCCAATACATCACCACCTGCAGAGTCCTAGCATACATCTACACTCCTTAATATGTGGCTTAGTTTTTTGTCCTGTATCACCAATTCAAATAAACCCAATCTAACAAAACCCGTAATCAAGTACATTCTCAAACCGCTACCACCATTGATCATCTATCTATATTCAATTCAACATTTCAGTCACCACAAACCTTAATCGTGGCTTTACCTCAACAAAGAACATCTCCAAGAGTACCACCGCAAACCCATTTCATCACATATTCAAATCCATCTTCTATGGCTTCTTCTTCTCACAATTTCATACCAAACATCATCTTCAATGCTTTCAATTCGCTCAAACCCTAACCGATTCAACTCAATCATAATCGATCCAAACTCGAATTCGAGTTCCACCAATCTTCTAGAAACCCATCTCAACAGAACCCGACTTTTATTCTTGTTCTTCATATCTTTCTCCCCCTGATGTAAGTCTTCACAGGCTTCATCGATTCACCAACTGTGAGACCCTTGCTTCCTCTTCAAATCAACGGAATCCATGACAGCAGCACTTCAATCATCATCACCCATTTACTCGATCGCATCGTCATCTTCTTGATCTCCGCTTCATTTACAGAGATTCAAACATGAACTCGTGTACTACGATTCCCCGAATTCAATCTCCCTCGATAATGAATGAGTGAATGAGAGACATCCCTCTCAATCTTAGGGTTAGGGTGATATGGATAGGTACACCCCACATATAGAACCCAATAAATACACCCATTGATACATGATAAGGGATAACCTGATGGCAACCCCCCTTAACCTCTGCGGGCCTGGCTTTAGTATTCCTCCAAAAGAGGGTAGCCCCTTAACCTTGACTGGGCTCCAGATAGTGTTCGCCCGTGAAATGACAACTTTGCCCTTTTTACTCCAATTGGGTGATTTCTCCATCTTTTCGTCCGTGCGACTCCAGAGCACCTAATAACTCAAAAACACGCGTAAAGTACATAATTCACAAGAAAAATAGCAAAGAAAGCGTAACTACTAGATAGTAAATTAGGTGTTTTCTACACCTATCAATTCCCCCACACTTAGACTTTGCTAGTCCTCGAGCAAATCAAACAAAAACTAAATTACAACAACTCCGTGACGTCGAGGCTACGGTTAATTTTAGCATAAATAACAAGCCTTTAAACCCCTAGGTGTCCCTAGTGGACGAGTTATAGTCTCGTGAGGGTTTACTAGAGATATACCCACAAAACCTACTTTTCCAACTTACTAGTTCTCCGTAATGATAGCATCCAACGCGCTAAGAAGACATAGAGATTCCGCACACTAGTCATAAGAAGTTAGACACATAAATGAACATAATCTCATTCTTAAAAGTTGAGAGAGATAACCATCCCTTCTCGACTAAAATTTGGTTCGGAGTGATCGAAAAGTCTCGACTCGCCTCATAAGAAAGTGGTTTTATGATATTGCTCTCAATAATAAACAAATTTTTATGGGTCACACATGTGTCCAGTAGGAATGAAGAGAGAATCGCGACACGTTGAATGGTAGGAAGGTAAAACCCTCCGAAGTATTTTGAAAACCCACATCTTTTATATATTTTTGAAAACCCATTTTTTCGACGATCTCTTCGAAAGGAAATCAACCATTTAACGAAGGTGGGAATATGCTTACTTACCGTGTATCCGTTCGGGCGTGCGGCCTAGCACCACTCTCACAGCATCCATAGAAACGTCTTCGGTCTTCTATCGGTGTCTTCATCTTCGTCTTCGGTCTTCAACTCTTGATGATAACTCTTGAACGTCTTGGTCTTCGGGATTGTATAAATCATGGTTCTAACCGTTAAAACAAAATTGATTGCAAGATAACAAAAAATATAATGGAATAAATCAATTAACGACCTAAGTTTGTTCAACAAAAACTTGATACATGATCTTTGTGATTCAAAATTAGAAGTAGACTAACGGCCAAACAGGAGGTAGGCGGCGATTATGGTGGAGAAAGTAATGATATCGAGATGGTGGCGGTGGTTGGTGAGTAGTAATATACTATGTTAGTTTCGTGTCGCCACAAAATAGGTAACATTATAAATTAGAAGTTGTGGTTGATCGTCTTAATAATAAAATAAGATCGGTTAAAATACGTGAAAGGTCAAAAGAAAAGTGTCACATTATATCTATCTTACAAAAACAAATGGTTTTTGTCTAATCTGATGGATAGACGTGGGCCTTTTTCAGAGATCAACGGTTATAATTGCTTTTAAGATGAGAAAGATAAATCGTGGCTCGTAACTAACCCCCTTTTAACCCCCATCCGACGTCTCGTGATCTCTTCTTGCCGGAACTCAACATTTTCTTCGCCTTCTTCTCCTCCGATTCTTCTTACGTAACAGAGAAAAATGACCTCTTCTTGCCGTAAAACCAGCATTTTCTTCGCCTTCTTCTCCCTATTGTCCTTCCGTTGCGAATAATAAAACTCATTAACAAAGCACCATTCAATCCCTTTGATTCAGACGTTATGAAAACACCATTATGTTTCCTTACCAATCGCTTCAAATATTCGACTACATAAACCCCCAAAAAAGTTGTAGGTGTAAATAATCCACAGGGACAGGTGGAACAATCCTAGACGATGGCGTACCAAGAGAAACAAGCACTAGAAGTACTAAATCATCTCACCAGATCCGGGCGCGAGAAAAGAGGAACCGGAAGCGACCCGTGAGGTCGACGTAAAGGAAGAGAAAGTCTGATGTGATGCTCATCGGTGCACGAGGACAATAAATGCACCGACGAGTTGGTGAAGAGATAAGAAGAGCTCGGTCAAAGTGAGACTCGGCCGGGGACCTAAAGGGCGACATCGGTCATCTCCACCAAATAAGCGACACGGGTAGTGGGATACCGGATAGGACATCACTCGGCTCGGCTAGATGTCTCGACTTGAGCAAATAAGAATATCGGCTGAAGCATCAAATGTCGCTGAGAAGAACATCAAGGAAGCTACATCGGGCCCAACATCGTAGTCTTTGGATGTATCATCACTTGTGACTATAAATAGAGACTATGCGAGAGATGTAAAACTCAAGTAAAAAGTGAGGAAATAGAGCACACCTAGAGTATTGAGAGAGAAGCATTCATATTGTAATCTTGAACTAAGTAATAAGATCACCCCTTTACCCCCGTGGATGTAGGTAATCATACCAGAACCACGTATATCTTGTGTTCTTCATTTCTCTTGCTTGTTTACTTCATTGTGTATGTTTGAGACTCATCGGATGTAGTAGTAGGATTTTCTACATCTACATTCGCGCCGACTAAGGGGACCGTGTAACATCTTCGGATACCTTGAAATAAGTTGCCAAAAGAGAGGAATCCAAGATCCTAAGTCACCTTGCGTGTTAGTTGAAGCTAAAGGAAGAAACTCTTTTGGTTAAATTTGTTAGTAGATAAAGCTTGCAACGTGCTCTTTCTTCTACGAAAACGATTTTCTTCACCTTTGAAATTTACTTATTTAGTTTTAGTAAAACCTTGTTATGTTTTGGTGTTGAACTGTCCTTAATAGCATCAATTTTTTTTTAGCTTTCGGTTAAGTCGAGTTGTTAAAATTATGTCGTTAAACTAGGCTATTTGGTTGAGTTGAGAAAGCGAGTTATTAGAATATCCACAAGCTCCCGAAATAACATCTTTGGATGTTTGGTAGAAGCTAAAGTGAAACTTCATCTCGCCGGCCGCCTTTTCGTCTCAAAACTCTAAGGTCGTATAACTGTCAAAAATAACATCAACACCGTTAAAAGAGAGATTCAACAGCTCCTATAAACATCTATTGATGATAGTTGATGCTAAGTGAAAGGCTATAATGGTTGAAACGCATAGGTTGCTAGATCTATTGTTTAAAGTTTACTTTTATGATTAAAAGCTCGATTTCGTTACATTTGTTTTCGCTTACTTCATCGTTGAAAAGCTCACAAAATTTTTAGTTTGAAAAGAAAAACTTGGTAGGTTATCTTCATCGTCTTGATTTTTGTCGAGGTAAGTACCATAAGGTTTCTTACCTTATAAGTGAGTGTTTTCCGTCGGAAACATTTGATTAATCGCCTTTTACCAAGTTAAGTGTTTCTGTCGAGTCAAGCGTCTTGGCTGAAGATCGTCTCATCTTCGACCTGAACGGTGAAAGTTAACCGTTATAACACCTCAAAGCTCCCGAACAGATCATCCTTGATAATCGGTGGAAGCTAGATGGGAACATTATTTCGCCGTATAAATCTTCTTTGTAAGTTAGGAAAAGTACAATAGTGGTGGAGGCAAGATTAACTCGAAGTCATCGAGTTTAGTTTTCCAAAAGCTATGGCTAGACGGAGTATAGTGAGTGCTTCGTTAATAAGTCTCATCTTGATCCTACAATAAGAGCCTCACAGCTTCAGTATAAAACCAAAAGAATCTGTGTACATCAGGGATTTCAGGTAGTCTGTATAGGTGAACCATCTACAAACAATTTGATGGAGGTTGTCGTTATTATCAACCATAGCCAAGAAAGAAATTTTCCGATCTAACGTACGGATAATTAATGATTTCGGCACTAAGAATGTTAGGACAAATAATGATTAATGCATAAAGAAAGTCAGAAAGCGATGTGTCGAAACAGCTTTTCAAAGACTGTCCTTTACGGTCAAAACCACTTGATTGCTAAGATCAACACGCTAGCATAAATGGAATTATACTGAACTTTTTCCATTATGAACATCAGAGCTGCTGTACTTCATCCTTAACCTTTTCGAAAACAGTTCGAAGTCGAGCCGAGGCACAAGAGCAACACTAGAAGTGATGACGAGCACTTCCAGGACGTGTAGGGACTCTCAGAACCGGGCCATAGCGGGATCTAGCGCACAAGAAGGACCGACGGGTTCCGACAAGAGGATAGGCGACAAAACCATCAAGGCGAAACTCGGGCACCAGGCAGAGGCATGACAACTGTCGACGAAGAAGTCGATCTAGGCCGAGACGACGATCTCCCACCCAGAATACTGAGGATCAACCCGAGCCAGATGATGCAAGGGGACATGGAAGACGGAAGAACTGCATCGGATACTGAGGAAGAGGAGGAAGTGCAAATGATGCAGGAGGAGTGGAGGCGAGAAAGGCAACCTATGGAGTATCAGCGTGCACTAGAGCATGAAGGAGAAAGGCTTAGACAAGTGCGCTTAGGAATGGGCGACCTTAACCGAGACATCCCACTGGTAGCATCTGACCCTCCCGTAGCTAAAACCATTCCCCCCGTTATCCCCCCGGCAGGACCACCAACTGCGCCCCCCAATGTAGCAGGAAACCAAGTGAATGGCCACTCTAGCCATGAGAGCACTGAACCAATGTTACTTGCTATCTTGGCGAGCCAAAGAAGGCAAGAAGACCTTATGAGAGAGCCTGCAGAGAAGGAATCTAGCCTTGGAGCATGAAAACTACCAACTCCGCTTGTGGAGAGCCGGGTCAAGAGGATCTTCGAGTCGAGGCGCCTCTAGCAGTCACACCCAGCCAAGAAACACTCCGACCCCACCCCCGAACCGAGAGCGCATGCCCGACCCTAATCACTCAAGGGGAGGGTATAGTCCACCCGAGGATTCTTCGACCGAGGAAGAGGCGACAAACGAGGGAACGGATGCGACGACCAAGCAAAAGATCGAGCAACTTGAGCAGATGGTCAAAAAGTTGACAGAAATGGAGAGGACGATAAGTTGGCAGAAGTGATCAGTGAAGCACGGAAGACACCATTTACTAAAGAACTAGATCGGACTCCATTCCCACCAAAGTGTACGTTGACGACCTTCCCATCCAGGTTTGACGGCACGGGTGACGCAGGAGAACATATCAAAATGTACAGCATGTCCTTGTTACAATGGACGAAGTACTATGTGGTCATGTGCAAATTCTTTCTAGCGAGTCTCGAAGGTGAGGCAAAGAACTGGTTTTACACCCTGCCCGATGAGTCCGTTGGCAATTATGCTGTCTTGGTGGAAACCTTCCTGGAAACTTACATGCACAATAGTATAGCTCGGCCTAGAGTCAATAAGCTCTTTTCGCTTGCACGAAGATTTAAGGAACCATTGCGGTCTCTAACAGACAGATAGAGAAAGCTGTGTACTGACATCGGGAAAGTACCGGTCGATCAACAGATTTTCGGGTTCGAAATTCATTGGGGAAGTCAGACCCTATTTGGATAGCAATGTACACCGAGAAACCCAAAACGTTAAGGGAAATCAGGAAGATGCAAGAACATTACATCGCCCTAGAAGAAATACAGGAAGGAGCACAGGATAGGGGAATACAAGAAGCAAGCACTACAATAGAGGCGATCCCACGAGAAGATCCAAAGCGATCAGAGAAAAGGCCGAGCACACAACATCACGGGTCGAACAAGAAAAGTTGGGTTGAGAAAGGAAAGAAGCCTCGCCACGAACCCAGGACTTACACCCCACTAAATGCACCATTGGAAGAAATATTCAAGGAAGTAGAAAAGAGGAACGATATCAGATACCCGAAAACGAGGGGAATTCAGTTTGATGAAATAAGGAACCATCCCGAGTTTTGTCATTACCACCAGTTTCATGGCCATTCGACCAATGATTGTCGGGGATAAAAGATATCGTCCAGCATCTAATCCGAGATGGATACTTGCGACACTTCGTTAAGACATCGCCGACACCAGGTCAGCCCGACACACCAGTGCATCAAATAAGGATCAATCGTGGCACCCAGTTCTCCTGTAACACTATCTCGCACTCGGCAACTCAAGGGTTTGACTTGGATACAGGTATCACTTCAAGGATTCATAAAAGAGATCGAGCGGAAAGGAAATATTCGGCGTGGCTAAAACTCGCCCATGGAACCTTGGATGATGCGGTAGATCACTTTTCAAGAAAAGACGTCCGTCAAATGGTCAAGCCCATGGGGATCCCCGGGTGATAACATTACTCATCGAAGAATGGGGTGTCCGAAGGATACTAATGGACAGCGGGAGTTCAGTTGAGGTCCTTTTTTACGATACCTTCAAAAGAATGGAGTTATCATCGATGACATCTTAATCCCGTCGACCTATAGAATCTACGGCTTCAACGGTACATCGATAGTACTAAAGGAGAAGTCACCCTCGAGTCTCGGACGGGGAGGGGTTCCTAGACACACTCACCACCTTCTATGTGGTCGACGTCGTGTCACCTTATGAAGCAATCCTTGGTAGACCCCGGCTCGCAGAATCAAAGGAGTAGCATCGGCGTACCACCAAAGACTTCGGTTTCCATCCTACCGAGGAGTAGTGGAGGTGTTGGGCGATCCCCAGGCGGCGAGACAATGCGTACAGATAGATATCCAGCAGAATGAAGAAAGGCGATCGAGAAAGCACCAAGAAAAGAACAAGGCTAAGGAGATAAGGGCGGGAGAGGAACTAGAAAGGAGATATCACAAGCCATCACCACTTATGAATCAGGCGAGAAGAAGATCTTATAGCAATCAAAGGAGTCGACAATAGCCGATGAACCAAAGTCCAATTTCTCGGCCTTAGAATCTACTCGACAAATTAATTTAGGTACTGAGGAAGAACCTAAAATGGTGAGAATAGGGACTCTATTAACGGATGAACAAACACAACAGTTGTTAACTCTTTTAAAAGAACACATGGACGTATTCGCCTGGCAAATGCACGATATGGAGGGAATTGACCCGGAAGTCTGCTCACATCACTTGAGAATAGACCCCAAGTTCAAGCCGATCCGACAAAAGATGAGGAGAATTGCACCCGAGCTACAAGTAGCGGTGGAGGCCGAGCTAAAGAAGCTACAAATAGCAGGAATTATTCGAAAGGCTCAATATCCACAATGGATATCTAACATGGTGATAGTCCCTAAAAGGAATGGAGGTGTTCGGGTTTGCATCGACTTTAGCGACTTGAACAAAGCTTGCCCGAAAGATAGCTTCCCCCTCCCCAGCATCGATCAGCTAGTAGAATCCATAGCCGGGTATAAGGCAATAACACTCATGGACGGGCACTCGGGGTACAACCAGATCCCCCGGCCCCCGAGGACCAAGAGCACACATGTTTTTTCACACCCGAGAGGGTTATATTGTTACACCAAAATGCCGTTTGGGCCGAGAAACGCAGGCGCCACCTACCAAAGGTTAGTAGAAGACATGTTTGAAGACAAAATACACAACACCATTGAGGTATATGTGGACGACATGTTGGTCAAGAGCAAGGTGGCCACCAACCACATCGACGACCTCCGAGACATATTTCAAACCATGAGAAGATACAAGATGAGGGTGAATCCTGCTAAGTGCACTTTCCGGGGTTACCTCGAGCAAGTTTCGTGGTACATAATTATCGACAAAGGTATCGAATCCGACCCGGATAAGATCGAGCGATCGTAGAAATGCCATCCGTGACGATTAAAGACGTACAACGACTAAACGGGAACTTGGCAGCCTTGGGGCGATTCATCTCTCGATCATCTGACAAGTGCAAGGACTTCTTTGGGACATTAAGAAAATGAGAGAAGTTCAAATGGACCGAGGAATGCGAAGAAGCTTTTCAGAAGATTAAGCAGCATCTCGCGAGCCTCGCAAGTATTAGAAAGGCCCGAGCCCGAGGAAGTACTTGACCCTATATCTTGGGGCGACCCAGTTATGCCATTAGTGCCGTCCTAGTTAAGAACGTAGGAGGAGAAGAAAAACCGGTGTATTTCATAAGCAAAACCATGAACCCAGCGGAGAAGAACTACACCAGAATCGAGCAACTGATATTAGTATTGGTATTTGTAACACAAAAACTCCGGACGTATTTCCAAACTCACAAAATTCGGGTACTCACAAAATCCTCCATAGAATCAATACTCGACAATGCAGCCAGTCGGGCGGATCTCCAAGTGGAGCGCACAGATCAAACAGTTCGATATTTTCTACGAAATGAGAACAGCAGTAAAAGCACAGGCAGTGGCCGACTTTCTGGCAGACTTTCCCTTGAGCGACGAAGACGAAGTAGAAGACATCCCAGGAATGGAGGAAGACCAAGAGGATCCGTCCGACTTACTCGAGACCTGCAGCCCGACACGATGGGAAGTTTTCGTGGATGGATCATCCAATAAAGATGGATCAGGCCTTGGATTGGTCTTCATAACCCCAAAGGGAAAAAAGATGGTCCACTTGTTTAGACTCGAATTTAAGGCAACCAATAACGTCACGGAACACGAAGCTGTGATACATGCTCTGCACCTAATAGTGGAGATGGGAATTCAAGATGTAAGATTAACAAGTGACTCCCAGCTAGTCGTCAGACAAATCAGTGGGAAGTACGCTATACATGACCCCTTGTTATAGAAATATCGGGAACTCGCCCAATTTTACATCGGCCAGATACCAAATATCAAGTTTCGGCATATCTGTAGGAAAGATAACCGCCACTAGGACGCTCTAGCATACATCGCTTCCATGCTAACGGATGCAAGTGTTGAAGGCATCAGAATTATGAGAATCTTAATGCCATCGGTACCTGAGACAGTGGACATCAGCGCGCATGTGGCAGCAACTACGACCGATCAGTATAAAGCCGATGATTGGCGAAAACCTATCCACGAGTATCTAGAGACAGGAGAATTGCCCAAGGGGCGACCCGAGATCAACAAAATCAAAAGCAAAGCAGCAGCATATGAGCTCAAGATGGCATTCTCGTACGGGAAATCATACCTATGACCATTATTAAGATGCCTAAGCAAGGAAGAGGGCACACAATTCGAACGAATTACATTATGGGGTCATGGAAACCACGCTCGGGTTGTAGCCTGGCAAAGACGAGCCAAGACTATGGGATACTTATGTCCTTACATGAATGAGGATGCAAAGCATATGGCACTCATCTGCGATGAATGCCAGAAGCTCGGAAAAAAGATACACGCACCAGCAGTGACGTTAAACTCGGCAATCAGCCCTTGGCCTTTCGCCAAATGGGGGATCGACATCGTGGGACCATTGCATGTCGGATCAGGGCAGAGAAAATACTTAATTGTGGCTACCGACTACTTTACAAAATGGGTAGAGGCCGCTCCATTAAAGTATATTCGGGATAGAGATGTTTTTCGATTCATTTGGGAGCACATCATCTGTCGCTTTGGAGTACCAGCGGCAATCGTCTCGGACAATGGAAAACAGCTACAGGGCAAGAATATCGACTTGCTATTCAATACTTACAACATTCGAAAGAGTAAGTCCACAACCCTTTACCCTATGATTAATGGACAAGCTGAAAGCACAAACAAAACCATCGCCGACAACCTAAAGAAGAAACTAGATGGAGAATACGTGGAGTGGTGTGAAGAGCTTTACAACGTTTTGTGGGCCTACAGGACAACTCGTAGAGAGGCAACCGGATTATCACCTTTCATGTTAACATATGGGACCGAAGCTATCCTTACAACGGAGGCGATGATACCTACAACAAGGACCGAGGCGTGGAGACGAAATATCTCGGCAGATCTTATCCTGGCCAAGCTCGACGACCTAGAAGAAACAAGAGAAATGGCCCTACAAAAGATGGAAAATTACCAATGAAAATTACAACGACAGTATAACAAGCGGGTCCGACCAAGAGAGTTCCAGCCAGGACAGTTGGTGCTGAAGGATCTACCCAGTTATGAACGTGATAAAAAAGACGGAAAACTAGCAGCACGATGGGGAGGACCCTATACAATTGTCGAGAAGGTCGGTGAAGGAGCATACAAGATACTAAAACCGGACGGAACACCCGAGCCACGACCGTGGAATGCTAGGCGACTAAAGCTATATCACCCATGAGAGCGGTGTATGATATATTGTCATATATTTCCTTGAAAGGCCACGTGGGGTTGGAAATATGACAATTGCGTCTAAATGGCCGTTTCGAACCCGAGGCGATGGCATTGTGCAAGTGTCGAGGCGGCTTACACTCGAATGGTCGTTTCGAACCCGGGCGACAAGCATTGTGCAAGTGTCGGGCGACTTACATTAAGACGGGCTATTCGAACTTGGGGCGACGGCAGTGTGCAAGTGTCGAGGTAGCCTTGGGTCCCCGGTGGTTGGAAACCGGTGGCCGATTGTCGAGGCATGAGTACTCGACAAAGGGAGCAGTGCAACATTGCTCCCCTCGCAAGTGGCCGAAATCACTTGCCCAAGAAAGTTAATTGATAACTTCTTAGATATCGATCCCATAGAAATTAGGGCGGACCAAATACCCTACCACTAGATATTGAAAGACGGTGATGAGATACCTCAATCGGGACATGGCATTGGGCCCGATGACCCTCCCTGTTGAGTGTGTTCGACAGAAACGGCATTTACGCTAACTGATCTACTCATTTTTATGCAGATACACACAAATTAGTCGTAAAAATAAACCACATATCGTCGGCAGAATACAAGTAAGAACGTTAACGTGAACAGCAATGTCAGAAAGCAAGAAAAACAACCGACTTGGCGACGCAGCACCCCATAAAAAGAAAACGTACGAGAAAATAAAGGTGTTCGAGCGGATTACAACACAATGCAAAGGGTGAAATATAACGCTTAGCGCCACAAAAGAGGAGCCTACTCTTTGGGAGGAGCCGATCCCGGAACCGCCTTCTTGGCAGCAGCGTCGGCCCGCTTCTTATCGAGAACCGTCTTCACATCAGCTTTGACCCTGGTAACGAGCTCATCATTAAACTTTGCCTTTTCAGCAGCAAGGTCGAGTGTCAGCTGCATCGACGCCGCCTCATCAGTGGCCACCTGCCCGAGCAATTAAGCTTCCCTCGCCAGCAGCTGCGTCTCCTTTCCCTTCAATCGGGCATTCTCCTCTTCCAACGACGCCACCTTCCTTTGATCGGCTGCTCAAGACAGGGGAATAGTCAGTAACATAACAACAACATCAGGACAACAACAATGAAAACACAATACAAGGGACACCACCTTCAAGTAAAGGGGTGACTACACTAACGGTCTCTTCGGACTCATACAAGCTACACTCAAGGGAAGATATCTTAGAGGACAGTTCTAAATAGCGTTGTTCGTTAAATTCATTAGAGTGACAGTGTTTCTTATGATCATTCCATTCGGCTCTCTGCCGAGAGTGTGCTATCTGCAAACCCGATAACTGAGCTCGAACCCACTCCAACTCCTCAAAAACTTTCTTAGACTCTCTAAGCTTCTCAAGGGATTCTTGGATACACTTTTCGGCAAAGACTTCTCCTCCGAGAATCCGAAGGCGTCTGCGTGCAAATCTCGGACTGAAGCCTTAACCGCCCACACCGACTTTCTAAGTTATCGACCAACAAGCGTCTTATCGGCAAAACGATACCCTGGAATCGAGACAATCTCGCCCTAAGATTATCGATCTCTTCGGGACATACTCAAAAGTCACATAATGATGCAACCAGGTTTTGAAGACCTTCAATCTCGGTTTCCAGACGATCAATTTTGTCATCCTTATTGACAATCCTTTGTTGTAAATTCGAAACATGACCCGTTCTATATCAATCTCCCTCTTCAACAAGCGATACCTCGTATAAAGATCGGCCTCCACACTAGAAGTTTGGCTAGGAAGGTAGTACTAAACTCGGGATATTGGCACTACGTAATCAATCATAAACACTTGGGAGCTAAATAAATACCTTGAGTCTCGCCGGTTTGCTTCTCCAGCCCTCGAGATCGCTCGCTCTTGCTGCAATAAGAGACGAAGGCCCTCTTTCTCAGCGATCTCCCTGCCCTGAATGGCGGCGTTTAACAACGAGCGATTGATATCCTACAAGCATCAACAACATTAGCATCTACCCCATGGCGTAAACGCATAACCTGATTAACACAACTCACCAGCAGATCAAAAGTGCTCTTTAGACCATCATCATACAACGAGGCGGCCTTGATCTTGTCTTCATCCGAAAGAGACAAATTCAGGAGAAATGAGAGCTCCTAGGGAGTTGCACATAGGGACCGAGACAGTAAAAGAGGTGGTACTGCCCGAGTTAGGAACCACAGGAGAAATAGGCTCCAACAACTCGTTACCAGAAGTGACATTCTCTCCGTCTTGAGTAACCACATCATTTCCACCACTACCAGACTTCTCAATTTGCTTCTGCTCCTCTTCAACACCATCAACCTCGTCCTCTCCATCGAAAAGATCCTCATCATCATCACCATCAGATTCAAGATACACAACACCGTCAGCAAGAACAATCCCTTTACCAGCTGGCTGCTGGGGCACAGTTTTCCCCGGGGCAGATACGTCGCCCTTAGTCTCCTTGCCCTTCCCACTAGGCTTCCCACCTACAAGGGTAGACGAAACATCAGAAGTTTTCTGAGGCGACTTCCTCAAGAAATGCGATAAAGGCAGCCGATCCTCGAGATCCTCACCATCCCTCGCCGAAGCACCTCCAGCTCTGTCAACTCCCAACTTCTGCACATGAGCCGATGTCAGAACCATTCAAGGCAACAAATAGGGGCAAGTACATGTACTGCAAGGAGGGAGGAGTATATTTGTTACCTTCCATGTCTCCTCCTCGGCTCCTGTGCTAGAACCCTTATCCCTCTCCCGAAGAATGAGAGACTCAGAAGGAACGCTCTGGGACTTAGGTTGTACAACACAAAAATTAAAACATCACCCTACTAGTCGCCCGAGCCGATCAGCTAAATAAAAAACCGGGAAACATGCTTACCCGATCCACGTTGATTACCCAGAAGGGATAAGACTCGGCCGGAGAAGGAAACCTGCCGCTCAGAAGAGGACCAGAAATAGCTAAAGGAACTCGGTCCCAAGCCGCGTCACTAGTATGACGGGCATGTTTGTTGGAACTCTTTCCCTCGGGATCCTCGTCCAATAAAAGCTTCTTGACACCTTCAGGGGGAAGAGTCTTATGGCGATGAGGGCTAGCAACAAAACCGGGCGAGATCACCATTGGTAGCAGATCCCGCCCGATAATTATCGACAAAACTAGCAGGAGTATAGTCGCCCGCCTGAGAAGAATTATAGGTGGACCAAGGAGTAGGAGTACATTCACCTCGGCTGCGTCTCTCCCACTCGGATAGGATTCGAAAGGTGTTGCCATTCCATTGAGCCAAAGCACGGGACAGACGGATCTTAGAGAAAGCTTCATACCAAAATGGACGGCTAGGATCATACAAAGGAAAACGCAACCCGAGCTCTAACTGACCCCTGGTGACGATGGTCGCCTCGGACGAGTGCGGAAACTTTATAACATCATCCTTCTTCAAAACGCCTTTTTGGCCCGACAAGATCCTGATGTCATAGCCATGGAGGTTGAACTCATCTTTCAGTTGTTGGATAAACTGCTCATCCGACAAGTCTTTAGCAATTCTCTTGTCAGTCCTACATGAAAAGGAAGAAGGATTATCAGAAAAGATGGAATCCAAAGCACGATGATCATGCTTAGAAGGGCTCTCAACAACAAACAGGGAATCAAGCGGCACACCATCTTCGTCAGAAAAGATATAACTCACGCACCTCTTTTCCGTCATAGAAGGGGTTGAAGACGCCATGGAAGTCAGTCGAAGAAACAGCAGGAAAGCGAAGAAGCGAAAGTTACAGCGGCAACGGAAACGAAAAACGGCAGCGAAGACTTGAGATATTGAAAAGGGAAGGAAGAAAACCTGTCGGAAAGTATGACCGGAAACGATAAAGAAGAAGCGGAGAAAACAGAGAAGGAAGGGAAAGAAACTGCTGAGACAAGAGTGAAAGAAACACCAAAGGTCTAAGGGTCGGACTTATAATCCCCATCTACTGTAACCGGCGGAGAAGGTAAACAGGTCGCAATAACTAAAGGGAGTGGGGAATAGCATGGCGCGAAACCCGGCATGGTCAAGGACGTGGGAAGACGAGGCGGTTTCTTCCCCTCGTGCCGATCACACGAGCGGAAGAAGGGGCATAAATGTAGGTGTAAATAATCCACATGGACGGGTGGAACAATCCTAGACGATGACGTACCAAGAGAAACAAGCACTAGAAGTATCGAATCATCTCACCAGACTCGAGCGCGAGAAAAGAGGAACCAGACGGCCCGTGAGGTCGACGTAAAGGAAGAGAAAGTTCGATGTGATGCTCATCGGGTACGAGGACAATAAATGCACGACAGAGTTGGTGAAGAGATAAGAATAGCTCGGTCAAAGTGAGACTCGGCCCGGGGACCTAAAGGGCGACATCGGTCATCTCCACCAAACAAGCGACACCGGTAGTAGGATATCGGAAGAGGACATCACTGCTGGCTAGATGTCTCGACTTGAGCAAATAAGAATATCGGCCGAAGCATCACTGTCGCCCGAGAAGAACATCAAGGAAGCTACATCAGCACAACATCGTAGTACTGGATGTATCATCACTTGTGACTATAAATAGAGACTATGCAGAGATGTAAAACTCAAGTAAAAAATGAGGAAAGAGAGCACACCTAGAGTATTGAGAGAGAAGCATTCATCTTGTAATCTTGAACTAAGTAATAAGATCATCCCTTTACCCCCGTGGACATAGGTAATCATACCGAACCACGTATATCTTGTGTTCTTCTATTTCTCTTGCTTGTTTACTTCATTGTGTATGTTTTAGACTCATCGGATGTAGTAGTAGGATTTTCTACATCTAAAAAAGTTATCCAGCGAAGATTCTCAATGCTTTCCAATCCCCTTTTTCCTATCAAGATTCATGTAAGTTTTTGTGATTTTGGTACTCTTCTACGGAAAATTTTATGATTTTGTGTTTATGGGTGAAAAGTATTTCTGCCGGTTTTTGGTAATTTGGGGTGTGTGGATGAGAAATGAGTCTAAACCTTAAACAAATGCACTACACGGGAGTGCTTGTAGATTCGAGAAATCAATCTGTGCAAATCCGGCCAAACCAAGAAATGGCCGTTCCAGACTTGTTTCGGTCACAAAGTGAAGGAGATGGGGTTAATCTTAGGGAGGGAAGCGAAGAAGGTGTTGAGATTGTGAAGGTGTTGGCTATGTATGACTTGTTGATCACTTTCGTATGCGTCAAAAATAATTTCACTTTCCTAAAGTATATGATAAAAAAGAGTTCGTTTCCACAGAGAGGGAATTGTAGTTATTATGTAATCAATTTCCTAAAGTAACCACTTAAGGGGATTTCTGATTTTTATGTGAGCAATAAAAGTAAATCAAAAGCAAATTAAATTGGAGAAAGTAATCAATGAGAGAAAGATATTGGTCAAGGAATTCATCTTCAATCTTAGACATGTGCTTGCATATATGATTAGAATTACAATTTAATCTCTTTTATTATCAAAAGCCTAGAGAATCTAGAGAGCAAGATAATCTATTAATTTCCTAGGTTCATCAACACACACATTAGAGCTGCGTATGTGAATTCTACCTAAAGAATAACCTAACGCCTTGCGCTAATTAAGTTCAATTCCTATGATCATTAAGTTTGAGAAATAGGCTAATCAATGTAATTGTCATACATTGCGCATAACAATTAGGACAATGGTCAAACTCTACATATGATTACGAGGGTGTATCACTACAAACCGTAAACATATAATGCTACTTGTATTCAAGGTTATCGCTCGATGAAAAACCCTAAAATATCTATGGACAAGGATGCAAGTTCAATTAATTGGCCACTTAACAAACCAAACATCTAAGTCCTATCACAATACATCAATCATGTGATTATTAAAACAAGAGAGATGTGAACGATAATCAAGAGAGAAAACTAATACATAACTCAAGCACAAGTTTTAAAAATAGGTCTACATCCTTAACCAATAATATTAAATTAGCTACTCATAGCTATGGAGTTCATCACAAAAATATGAATTGAATAAAGAAGAAGATGAACAAAAGCAAACCCTAGTAGCGTAAACAAAAGCGGCTCCTCTCCTTAGCTTCCAAGAATAAAAACGTGATAAAAGTTGTAGAAATCTTTCCTTTAAATAGCTTTGCTTTCCAAAATTAGGTCAAGTCTCAAAGGTCCAATAGATAGAAGTCCACCAAGCCCATATGTGAGAAAAACCCATGTAGAAAATATGCCCTAAAAACTGTCGCCGGAAAACTGGTATTATGGTCGGAAATTGGCCGGAGAAGTGACCGGAAAACGGCTCAGGTGACCGACAAAGTCCACCCGGTCACCGGTCAACGATCCAACTTCGGTCGGGTCAATCGAAGTCAAATCGGTTAGCTCGGTAAGATCATGAGTATTTGTTCAGTGAGCTAAGCCGACTCGACTTGTCGTGCCACAGATCTTGTACAAGCTTAATCTGTCTTTGCACCAAGATGACGCTTATCAGCCTCGACCTGCAACAATAACTCTAACACTGCACTTTCAGTTCTTCCTGCTGTAACTATACCATTTCAGCTCACAACCACTTTAACTTCAATGCCACAGTTCAACCACCACTGCCATACAACTCTTCTCAGTGCCTTGCTCAGCTCAATTCTTCCAGCCCAAGGTCATCGGTTGCCACGCCATACACAACAGAGCTGCACCCATAACCGCAACAACCGCCTACACTTCAACCACCACCGCAATTTCACGACAAGCACAAACCCCACAAGTTCCATCACAATCACCATCTTCTAATCCCGCACAAGAACATCTCAACATCTCGCTTTGCCATTGTGTTGCTCGGCCATCGCACTCACTCCTCTTTGAGCTCAATAATACCATAGGACCCATTCATTACTCCCTGCAAATGCCTAACATACATCTAGCACTCAATCAATTCCATAGCCTTGTCAGCATAGACTCAGCTTTCACCTCCATGCCATCTCCTTGTAACTCAGTTCCATTTGAACACTAGCAGCCTAACATTCATCTAATCTTCAGTTCAACCCCCTTCTGTGCTTCTTCCATTCACTGCTCCAGTGCAGCTGAGCACACTCCGCCTTTCGGTTTCATTATCACCTGTCTTTAGCCATTAGTAACAGCAGAACCCCATCTCTTGACCTTGTAGACAAGCGGGATCCTTGCACTCTCTCGTAGCTTTTCCGTCATCGCAACACATGACCTTCAACTTCATAGCACAACACAATCTGTCTCAGCTTACCTAGCATTCATCTACACAAATTCACTGGCTCCATGTGTCTCACAGACTACCATTGTACCCATATCAGCATCACCAATACCTTCTGTAATTGAATCAACATTCATGTTCTTCATAACACCCATTCACTTGTTCTAACCCCATTGCCTCTAGAATCACACACACTATGCAGCTTCATCTTGAACTCCACATTGCACACTACTCGTGAGCTTATCAAGATCGCCATCACCTTGACACATTTAAGCTTCAACTACTTCACTTCATTGACTCATTCAATTCTTCAACTCACTCTATCCATACTTTGCTAAACAACCTCCCTTGAGTCTTGACTACACAACACAACCAATTTTATAAGAAAACCCAAGTCTCAAACAACTCAACCGCTCCATCTTCATCATCTTTGGTCTATCGCCATCAATGGCAGAAACCATCTCGATTCCCGCTTGTAAACCATCTCACTTCACCAACAATCCCTCCATTTCCATCTCCAACTCAACCCGACAGCATCATCACCAAAACCTCTCTTCCGTATCTCCATTATCTTAGTTTCGGCCCGCACCTTCTTCTATGAAGATCACGGACTCCATGACAATCAATATTTTCTAACCCCGATTTTGGGAACTTTTAATTTCAACTCAATCAAACCCTAACTTCCCCGTTAATCGATCTAGCCTTGATTCCAACACAAACCCATTTCATTCTTCAACAGCGCCACCAACCCATTCCCTATATATCTTGAGTTCTTCAAATGTACCATGAATCTCGAACGAAACCCATCTCAATTTCAATTTCAAGTCCTCATCACCATCCGATTCCATAATTCTCCATTACTCCAATGAGTAGAAGCTTCGCCTAATTCTCTCCTTACCCATCTCGATTCCTTCACAAACTCTCAAACAACCATAAACTACTGGCAAAATCAATATCGTTGATCAATTGCACCTAACAAAGCCATGGCCGCAACTCTTCTTTTTGATGAGAAGAAACTGAAATGTGTAATAATGAATCTTGACCTAGTTCTTAGGGTTAATAGAATCGGGTCGGAAGCATGGATAGGGGCTGCCTTGAGCCAAATGTTGTCTTTCTTTATCAATTCTTCTTGGACTCAGGTGGTTGTCCCTTAACTTTGGCTTGGCTTTCAAATATAACTCGCATGTGAATTGGCCTTTGTGCTCCTTTTCGCTCCAAATAGCTAATTTCTTCTTATTTTGCTCATAATGACTCCATTGCACCTAATAAACTCTAAAGTAACCATAAGATACATAATTTACAAGACAACTCGCTAATAAAGCATAAACAATTGATAATAATTAAGGTGTTTACAACACCTATAACTTGTATCGAGAAAAGCCGGGCGGCTTTGCGGGATGTAAGCTATCGATTAGGTGTTTGAATACGATGGTATCAACACTTGCCTCTCGTTGTATGGACTTGTTCTGTTTTTGGAAATAGGGAGGAGAACCTATTTATACAAGTCATTTGAGCCTTATTCACGTCTCTCGTGGGAAGTGGAGGAAGTGGAGTGATGGAGTAGTGGAGTTATGTGTTAGTGTTACACGACCCAGTCTTGCCCACTTCTCATGTCATCTCTAACAGTCCATGACTTCGACACGTTCTTGTGATGGCGCGTTGCCTGCCGCACGCCGTAAACCGCGGACCAATACCCAAGTATGTATCCCCCGATTTGTGACATGATTGATGTCTCGAGTGTGTGGATCGTGGGACCCTGTAAAGTAGCATGTAATGCTAGATTTAAAAACTAAGTTATTTAGGAAGTCTATACTTGTGAAGTATCGTGTGTATTACAGTCTTTGCATCATGGTTTGGTAAAGTGACGGGTGGTGATCACCATGACGCCTCACCGACCAATTAACTCGACTAGGGTTGTATAACCAAGCCGATGAAGTTGGACGGACAAGATGATCTTTGAGACACTCATCTGCGGCCCGTTGGTGGAATTAGGGTTTTTGAAGAGGTGCGCAAGCATCACTCTTGACTTGGTCGAATCAAGCTTGGGATACAATTTTGATGGTAGATTGTGCATGTGTGTAGACGACATGACGGTGTAGGCGCCCATACCTCATTGTCTCGTGAAAGTGTGATCTGGGCCCTCAATTTTTCGGTGAAGTTGAGTGGTCAAGATCAATTTGCAACCGAAATCGATCGTAAAAGCGCGCATCATGCCCACTCGGGTAGCGTTTCAAGACGACCAAGCCCGGGTCGGTCTTGGCCGATCGATCGGCGTGCATACGGTGGGATGGTGTACACGCCGTACTTCATTGTCCCATAGAAACGTGATCTAAGCCACTCAATTTGTCAGGAAAATTTGAGCGGTCGAGATCGGTTGTGATTGGGAAGTGTGACCACGCCTAGCTTGGGCGTGCGAATCGAGTGTACTGACCAAGTTTGGTCTTGGCCGATCGGGTGTGGAGATAGGTGGGCCGCGGTGATCGTGTTGATACTTAGGACACGCTTAGTCTATTCATGGACCCTTCATCCGAGAAGGAGAAAAGGGACGCTCGTGATCGAGACACAAACCCTAATTAGGTTTTGCCGGCCGTGTGTCATACCCGGTTTGGGGCGCACGAATCAAGACGACCAACCATAGTTGGTCCTGACCGATCGATCGAGTATGTAGGCGGGCCCACGGTGATTGTGTTGACATGCTCTGGGCCCTTTGAGTCTACATATAAACCCTCCATCTATGCCTGCGAAGATGGATGGTTGAGACCGTTTTGTGACACATGTAATGTGCCTCAAACCCTAATTTAGGGTTTCTCATCCATACTGTTTTGGCTGGACGGTTTGGCAAGCTATGCCACCCTATTGGGGAGGCCGACCATGCGGGGCCCGCGTTGGGTCATTAGTGAATATTCCAATATCCGTTTAGGGTCATAGATTCAATCTAAGCCATCCAATCATGCCGGTGAAGTTGGATGGTTGTGATCGTTTCTCGAGACCGATATGGGACAGTCCAGTTCAAACATGCTCAATCGGGCTAGTATAACACACCAAGAGATGTATGCTCAATCGGGCTAGTATAACACACCGAGAGTTGAATGCTCAATCGGTCTAGTATAACACACCGAGAGTTGCAACTTTAATACGGGTATTTCGTACATGCTTCATTATTAATGCTTGGAGGTTTGTGTTGCTCCGCCGAGAACAACACTTTCGATCGTCATCATGCCGCACAGAGTGAATGAGTACAGAAATACAAAATTTGGATATGCATTAATTAATAATGTTGTAAATTCACAGGGTATATGGGATTGTTGCCACATTCTCCAACTCGGATGAATTTCGTGTATTTAATTCACGAATCACTGGGATTGTTGCCACATGCTCCATTCTAGGTGAATTAGTAAAGTGAAGAAGTATTCATCACTCATTAATGGCTTTATCTTTTGCAAGATGTTAGCGCATAATTTTGGCTTTTACAATTTTAGCCTTAAATGAAAATCCACCATCAACATTAAGTCCCCCCTCGCCTAGCACGTAATGGTTACACCATTGTGGGGTAGGCATGAGATGGTGACAGATTAAAGACAAAGCTTATGAGACAAAGTTAGATGTTACCGGAGAGACGGGTCATCCTGTCCCTGGAGCATGTCACGTTCAAGAGGCGTCAGCGAGTGTTCCCCTAGCATGATGTCGGTCTTGCCACGCTTCGATGGATTGTTATGCATGTTTCGTTCGTGGGGCTCTTGTACCTGCTTGATCGAACGTGGGCTTGATGTGCCTGTTTTTGGTTAATCGTGGGGTCCATTGGTCGCTTGATCGATCGTGGGACCCTATGTAAGCATGCTTCATTCGAACATGGGCGAGATGTGCATGCTTCGATCAAACGCAGGACCACCGTGTACATGTTTCAAACGTCGGCCATGTCCCGTGCCTTCTTTGACCGTACGGTTGATGTACTTGCTCGAGTGTCATCTTGCTACTGTTGATGGTGGGTTTTCATTTGAGGTTAAATTTGTAAAAACCGGAAAAATTATGCGCTGACATCTTGTAAAAGATAAAGCCATTAATAAGTGTTGGATAATCCCTCACTTAATTCACCAAGAATGGAGCATATGGCAACAATCCCATTCAGCGTGAATACATGAAATTCCTCAGGTTGGAGCATGTGGCAACAATCCCTTCCCCTGTGAATTTCATATCAGCCTTGTATTTCCAAAGACTCATTATCGCATGATTGGATGTGGCATGACGCATTATCGAGTGTTACTCTTACAGAGTAAGATGTATGGAGGGTGTAGATGTAGATTCAAAGGGCCCAGAGCATGTCAACACGATCACCGTGGGCCCGCCTACACACTTGACCAATCGGTCAAAACCAACCATGTTTGGTCGTGACAAAATTGTCGCCCAAACAAGAGATGGCGACGTCTTTGAAACCCAAAATTAGGGTTTTGAGCATCATGAGCGTCCATCTTCTCCCAAGCACGAATGGAGGGTCCCAGTTAGATTAAACAGTCCGGTCATACCAAAGATGACCACCTTGGGCCCATCTACCTCCTCATGTGTTCGGCCAAGGCATATCATGCCCGGTTAATCCAAAACGTGCGCCCAAACTAGCGTGGCCACGCCTCCCAAACCACAACCGATCTCGACCGCTCAACTTCGGCGGACGATTTGGGTGGCTCGGATCACGTTTTAATGGGATATTCGGGTATAGGCGTGAACACCAGCCTACCATCTTCACGTCAAACCAATCGGCCAAGACCGACCAAGTTAGGTCGTCTTGGAACGCGCGCCGGAAAATAGCATGGTGCGCGGCATTTTGCGGCATCAAATTCCTATTGCTAAATCGATCTCAACCACTCCTCTTTGCAGGTCAAATTGAGTGGCCTAGATCGCACCTCCATGGGACAGTGAGACATGGACGTATACACCAGCGTGCTATCTACATGCACGCCCGGTCGATCCTCTCCAAAATCCTTCCCATGCTTGGTTTCGACCAAGCTGAAGAGTGATGCTTGCGCGTCTCTTCAAAACCCTAATTTCATTAACGGTCGCAGATGAGTGTCTCAAAGATCATCTCATCCGTCCAACTTTACCACACCGGGGAGTTAGTTGGTCGGTGAGGCGTCATTACCCTTCACTTTACCACACCAGGATGCGTACTCCGCATAAAATACACATGATACTTCACAAGTATCAACACGAATAACGCAGGTTATTCAATTCAAGATTACATGCTATCTTTCGTGGATCCACAATCCACACATTCCAGACATCAATCATGTCACAAACTCGGGGATACATCTTGGGGTATTGGTCTCGGCGGTTTACGGCGTGCGGCGGCAACGCGCCATCACAAGAATGTGTTAGGAAGTTATGGACGGTTAGCGGTGACGGGAGAAGTGGGCAAGACCGGTCGTGTATCACCAACGCACAACTCCACTACTCCATCACTCCACTTCCTCCACTTCCCACGAGAGACGTGAATAAGACTCAATGACTTGTATAAATAGGTTCTCCGCCCTATTTCCAAATAACAGAGAGGAAAACAGAGAAAAAACAACAAGAAAACACCCCGAGCCTGCTTACACCAATCTTAATCTTGTTCACTTTCCTGTTGCAAGTCATAAGCAAGTCTACACCTTCACAATCTCAACACCTTCTTCGCTTCCCTCCCTAAGATCAACCTCATCTCCTTCACTTTGTGACCGAAATAAGTCCGGGAACGGCCATTTCTTGGTTTAGGCGGACTTGCATGCATTGATCTCTCGAATCTACAAGCACTCACCGCGCAATGTATTTGTTTAAGGTTTAAATTCATTCCTCATCCACACCCAAATTACCAAATTCTGCAGGAGTAGTTTTCACCCATAAACAGCTACTTCGACCAAACACCGACCCAACTTAGCTTGACTAAACAGGACTTGATGCTTTGACCAAACACCGGCCTTCTTTGTTTGCTTTGCTCGAACGTGGGACCGATGTGAGCAAGCTTGTTTTTTTTTTTTAAAATGAACCTTGTGTGCTCAAACGTAAATGTGGGTCTGTAGAAAGCGTTGAAGCGGCTTCTGGAGCAGGCCGAGAGAGCGTTGAAGTGTTGGAGCCGAAACGCCTTCTTCCGGAGAGATAGCTTTGATTGGGGACTACCGTGGTGCGTCGACCAATCTGGGCTGGGATCAAGTGGGACCCGCCGTGCTCGATGAACGTTGACCTTGTGTTTCAACCGAAACCTGGCCTGCGCACGCCTGTTTTTATTCGAATACAGCCTTGTGACTTTGATCAATACCGGACTTGAAACTTGAGCAATCTAGGACTTGTGACTTGATCAATACCGGACTTGTGACTTGATCAACACCGGACTTGAAACTTGAGCACACCGGACTTGTGACTTGATCAACACCGGACTTGAGACTTGAGCAATAAGGACTTGTGACTTGATCAACACCGGACTTGAGACTTGATCAACACAGGACTTGAGACTTGAGCAATCTTAGGGACTTGTGACTTGATCAACAGGGTGTTTGGACCCAACACTTGACCTTGTGTACTCCAACGTGAATGTGTGTTCTGTCGTGTGTGACTACACATCTCACGCATTTTTATACAAGTATCGACTCATGTCTTTTATTGTAAAATGAATAAAGAACTCTGTTGAGATGTCTTCTCGGGGATAATGCTGGTGCCAAGTCGGGAGGTGTTGATGAGCTTCAAAGATATGCCGAACATTGATGATGAGTTGTTCACCGCGCCCTTCAACTATATGAAAATATCCGTTCCACAAGATAACCCTTCTCCTATCGACTTCAAGGTTTTTCATGCTCAGCTGGCCCTCATAAAGGATGGATGAGACGTATGTTGAGCAATGAGTACATCAAAGATAACTTGACCAGAGCGCAAATTATTGATGCGGCAGGTGTTGAAAGCATTTCGAGAGGATGTTAAAGTGGTTTCTGAGTGCGAGCGTTGAGGTGGATCCTGGAGAGAGTGTTGAAGAAGGATTCTCGAAGCGAACGTGGGTCCCGAGAGAGAGCGTTGAGGCGCTCTTGAATAGACCATTGAAGCACTCTTACGCTAAAGGAGCGTTGAAGTGTTTCCCTCTTGATTCCGATTTACCCTTGCGAATTCCATGCTTCTTGACTGACCATCTCTCTCATGTTGAAGAATTCTGGACGAACGGTGAAGGAACTTCATGCCGAGCCTCGATCCCCAAGCGTGGTTTACATGGTTTTGTTCGTAGTGGTTGTTGTCGAGCCGGATATGGAATATCTTGGACATTGTTTCATCATTGTGGGAGTCGTGCATGTGGTATTAGAGTTGGAGTTGGAGTTGACAGACGCGAGGATGTTGTATCTCGGTGGTTTTCCTCTTGCCGCCTGTGGAACCGCTTATAGAAGGTTGAAGGTTGTATCGCTTTGTTGGTGAGATATATGCCCCTACAAACATTATGAGGCTCTTCACACGGCAGGCCCGGTTCTTTCTATCGGGGCATATGTTGTTATAGATGAGCGTTCAACGGCTCGGAGGATGACCAAAAGCGCGGATTATCCAACATAGCATGATAGACATGTACCACCGTCTCGATAAAGTGACTCGCACGGATCTTGTTCGACCACCGTATCGATAGAGTGACTCGCCTAGGATCTTGCTCGATATGACGTGTGGATATCATTATCTTCTTGAGGCTACTACCTTGAGGTATCGGCTCTAGTGGAAGATTTCCGTCATAGAGCATTGATACGTTGCACCGGCATTCTTTAAACCAAATGGAAGTATGGTATAATAAAAATTTCCGAGAGGAGTTCGAAAATCTATCTTACTTGCATCATGCTCGTACATCCTTATCTGGTTGTAGCTTGCTACATCCATCCATGGAGGAGAACATTCCGTGTCCGGCTGGTTGCATCTACTAACATGTCGATGTTAGGTAGAGGAGGATCGTTTTGGAGCAGCTTTGTTCAAGTCTCTCAAGTCTCACGCAAAGACCCGATCTATCCATTTTCCTCGTGTCTGGAAACTACAACTATTTAACCGACTTGGATCCAGGTATGACATGTAGATGATGGGTGACCAATTTTTATCTAAATCCGCATTTCTTCATATCTCCAAACGAATATGTCCCGGTACTCTTTGAGAACTTCCACGAGCTTCGTGCGTTTATCCGTACACAAGGTTGAGTGATGGAGATAGGCCTAGGAGATTCCTCAATGATTTCGATCTCATCGGTTGTGGAGTTGGTGCGATCTTGCAATTGTTGTGGAGCATCTAGCATTTGTTCTTGTGGTTCGTTCTTTGTTGTAGCATTCCATTGGGTAGAGATCGGGTGTCAGTCTCCCCGCTAATTGATAATGGCAGGTGTCGGATACCATTTTCCTTTTCTCGTCACGACTCGCCACAAAAGTTCATTTCCCTCTTCGTGTGAACGTGGGTCGTGGCTTCACAGGATGAAGAAGAATGCTTCGTCAACAAAGATGCATCGTGGGTTTTAGCCTCAATGATGCAAGCCGGTCTTCTTCTGAATTGACGCCCACGTGGGGAGTGGGACGAACGAACTTGTGCGATTCTTTCATGAGCTTCTCCCGTATGTGCTGGTTTGGTTTCCCTCGAAGTACGTCGTTGTGGTAGGCTTCCGTACGACCTTGCACGGGAGAACCTTGGATGTCCCCGAGAGTCTTGAGAGTAATCACATTGAAGACGCTCCTGTGTAGATAAGGGCCGTCTTGAACTCGAATCCTTGATGCGTGCGGTGACATGTATGCACGGTGGTGACCTTCCTCGGTTTATTGCAGCAAAACGTCTCCCGCGCGCTAATTCTTCGAGAGGTGTGAAAGTTCGCATAAACTTTCCACTAGAGAAACCGCTTCTCGATCCACCGGCCTCTGGTTCATAGTGAAACTATTTACTTGAGGAGGATCGTTGTGAGGATCGATCCCAGTGTAGGAGTCTCCATGACAGGACCGCTCATATATGATGTCGTTTCTTTGATCGGGCCCATGGAGGTCCCGTGCCGCAAGTACCTTCTCCGGTCGTTGAATGTGTTCCTTTTTGCTCCAGGGGGCTGTCGCGCTCTTGTGGCAATCGATCGATTAATGTCTTAAGAAAAGTGAGTACCTCTTTCTAAGTTGCGGCCATATCCGTTTGAGTCTTAGCAAGAACTTCGCTTCTCCATCAAGTCTGCAATGGTAATGGGGATGGTCCTCCTCTCGTCCCTTCGGCTCCTCGTCCCGATGAAGGAGTGGAAGTTGTTGCTCGGTGACTACCAAGAGGTGTTACACTTGATGAGATGCGGGATTTGCGCCGCTCCGGCTCAGTGATGGGAGGTGTTATACTTAATCGGAACATCTCCTCGCTACGCCTGCACCGGGTGGTAGAAGTGACGGCTCCATAAGATGTATTGACCACGGTAGCTCCACTTGTGGTACATCGACACCGGAGTGTTATCCACACTAGCTCCATCGAATTGATTGCCGATCAGCATTCGAGTTCTACTATCTTGAAATGGATTGATGATTGAATTGTACCTAAGATCTACCCTTTTTGAAATTGATAAAATTGAATCGGATTTTGAAGAAATTGACTTTACAACCGAGAGATTAACCTCCCATTGTGGTCGCCAATTGTTTATGGGTGAAAACTATTTCCAGGTTTGGTAATTTGGGGTGTGTGGATGAGAAATGAGTCTAAACCTTAAACAAATGCACTACACGGAGTACTTGTAGATTCGAGAAATCAATCAGCTTGCAAATCCGGCCTAAACCAAGAAATGGCCGTTCCTGGATTTGTTTCGGTCACAAAGTGAAGGAGATGGGGTTGATCTTAGGGAGGGAAGCGAAGAAGGTGTTGAGATTGTGAAGGTGTTGGCTATGTATGACTTGTATTAGAAAGCTGAATCGGCTTGCGGGATGTAAGCTATCGTTCGGTGTTTGAATACGATGGTATCAACACTTGCCACCGTTGTCTGGACTTGTTCATTTTTGGAAATAGGGAGGAGAACCTATTTATACAAGTCATTTTAGCCTTATTCACGTCTCTCGTGGGAAGTGGAGAAGTGGAGTGATGGAGTAGTGGAGTTGTGTGTTAGTGTTACACGACCGGTCTTGCCCACTTCTCCCGTCATCTCTAACCGTCCATGACTTCCCGACACGTTCTTGTGATGGCACGTTGCCTGTACGCCGCACGCTATAAACCGCCAGACCAATACCCAAGTATGTATCCCCCACTTTGTGACATGATTGATGTCTCGAGTGTGTGGATCGTGGGACCCACAGAAATTAGCATGTAATGCTAGATTAAATAACTAAGTTATTTAGGAAGTCGATACTTGTGAAGTATCCGTGTATTCTATGCAGTCTTTGCATCATGGTGTGGTAAAGTGACGGGGGTGGTGATCACCATGACGCCTCAGCGACCAATTAACTCCTAACCAGGGTTGTATAACCAAGCGGTGAAGTTGGACGGACGAGATGATCTTTGAGACACTCATCGGCGGTTGGCGGAATTAGGGTTTTGAAGAGGTGCGCAAGATCACTCTTCCGCCTTGGTCGAATCCAAGCTTGGGATACAATTTTGACAGGGCCGATCGTGCATGTGTGTAGACGACATGACGGTGTAGGCGCCCATACCTCATTATCCGGTGAAAGTGTGATATGGGCCACTCAATTTGTCTAGGTGAAGTTGAGTGGTCGAGATCAACTTGCAACAACTGATGCCGCAAAAGCCGCGCATCATGCCCACTTCGGCGTTTCAAGACGACCAAGCTCGGTCGGTCTTGGCCGATCAGTCCCAGCGTGCATACGGTGGGATGGTGTACACGCCTGTACTTCATTGTCCCATAGAAACGTGATCTAAGCCACTCAATTTGTCCAGGAAAATTTGAGCGGTCGAGATCGGTTTGTGGTTGGGAAGTGTGACCACGCCTAGCTTGGGCGTGCGGAATCGAGTGTACGACCAAGTTTGGTTTTGGCCGATCGGGTGTGGAGATAGGTGGGCCCGCAATGATCGTGTTGATACTTACCGGACCTGCTTAGTCTATTCATGGATCCTTCATCCGAGCAGGAGAAAATGGACGCTCGTGATCGCGACACAAACCCTAATCGAGGTTTTGCCAGCCGTGTGTCATACCCGGTTTAGGGCGCACGAATCAAGACGACCAACCATAGTTGGTCCTGACCGATCAGTCAGGTATGTAGGCGGGCCCACGGTGATTGTGTTGACATGCTCTGGGCCCTTTGAGTCTACATCTAAACCCTCCATCTATGCCTGCGAAGATGGATGGTTGACTCGTTTTAAGACACATGTAATGTGCCTCAAACCCTAATTTAGGTTTCTCATCCATCTTGTTTTTGGCCGGACGGTTTGGCAGCTATGCCACCCTATTGGGGAGGCCGACCATGCGGGTCCCGCGTTGGGTCGGTAGTGAATATTCCAATATCCGCTTGGGGTCATAGATTCAATCTAAGCCATCCAATCATCTTCGGTGAAGTTGGATGGTTGTGATCGTTTCGAGACCTGATATGGACAGTCCCAGTTCAAACATGCTCAATCGGGCTAGTATAACACACCAAGAGATGTATGCTCAATCGGGCTAGTATAACACACCGAGAGTTGAATGCTCAATCGGTCTAGTATAACACACCGAGAGTTGCAACTGTACGGTATTTCGTACATGCTTCATTATTAATGCTTGGAGGTTTGTGTTGCTCTGCTGAGAACAACACTCGTCATCATGCCGCACCAGTAATGAGTACAGAAATACAAGGTGGATATGCATTAATTAATAATGTTGTAAATTCACGAGGGTATATGGGATTGTTGCCACATTCTCCAACACGGATGAATTTCGTGTATTTAATTCTGAGAATCTTGGGATTGTTGCCACATGCTCCATTCTAGGTGAATTAGTAAAGTGAAGAAGTATTCATCACTCATTAATGGCTTTATCTTTTACAAGATGTTAGCGCATAATTTTGGCTTTTACAATTTTAGCCTTAAATGAAAATCCACCATCAACATTTTGATATTGTTGTTTCATGTTTTTTTTTTAATTTTTTTTATTTGATACTCTTCCAGAAGCATTGCCTGATTTTGTTGTTGCAGATTTTGGAGCACCACGGATTTAAAGTTCAGAGAAAGGCGTCAGTCTCAGGTAAATGTCAATTGAATTCCATTCTGTTTGAATTGAATTATTCAACTTTCAACTGTTAGTCAAATTAACTGTTTGTTATAATGCATATTCATTTTTGGATGATGGGAACCCATTTTCAATCAAAAATGAATGGCCACATACCAAGGTAATAGTGCTTGCCAGTCCCCTTTTTCCTATCATCAGCTGACCTTATGATGATAGAAACCCATTTTCATAAGAACCTTCAAACTCATTCTTTTTTAGCATTTGTATAACATATTCATTTACTGAATCCAAATTCCGAACCTTTCCCTGCAATTTAAATGTTAATATTTCTGGGTTTTGTTTTAAATGATGTCTATTACAGACTCTCAGATCATCTCTTTATGATGGGGATTATGTAGAGGTTTTTAATCAGCCATAGATCCTAATGAGGAAAATTCTTTTGTAGAAGGATTCTTTGTAATCAATCTAAGCAAGCTGAAAACTGCGTTAAAATATCAGTTATTTGGGTACAAGCGATATCATGCCGTGCACAACAACATTATTAGGATGAAGCTGGCCCGGATCAAGCTCAGGTATATATATTTCTTACCATTCCCCAATATTACTTTTTTCCCTGCTGGATCAATGAATGAGTTTTTTGTTCTTAATATTATTGATATAATTATCTATATATTTTAATGATGGAATCATGAACGGATTGGATTCGAGTGAAAGGACAAAGGTCTGCTGTCTACATATTGTTGGATATGACGGTAGGCGTTTACTATGTTAATTCCTCTTTTTGCTTCCGACATTGTAAGTAATTACAAAAGAATTTTGTCATTTTGTTAGGTGATATTTATACGAATGAGCTTTGTTTAAATTATGGTTATGTTAGTAATGTTGAAAACAGTGAAGCATCTAAGAGGTGCATTGTGAAAGAAATTGATCATGGTGCAATTTGAAACGATCTCTTACCTCAAACCAATTAAATATTGTAATCGTCTACAATCCAATTTAACTTACCATTGGTTTCCGATCACTCTATGTGCTTATTTCAAGAATTGATACAAGAGGGCGAAAGCGACATGAAGCAATTAAAGGGAGTGCAGTGGAAACGAATAGTAGTATATACATACATTTCTAATTTGTTGTTTTTTTTTCATGCAAGTTTTTCGAATTATGGAGCCAATTTTGTTAGATACTTATCTTTTTTGTTATAGGATAAATGGAGCCTATATAATTGTTTTGATTCACTTCTCTTCATAGGCGTTTTATTTTTTTCGTTTCTGTATCTTGAAGGTGCCAAAGGTATGAGTCTGATTAGGTTTTCTTATTTCAACTTCATATACATAGTCAAGGCTTTCAGAGTGAATTTTGGTTTAATTTGGGCAACATTGAAATGAAAAGAATTTTTTTCACCTTGATTTTGAGGGTTAGGTTTTTCCTTTCCTCAATTTTTCATTTGATCTTTCGATTGTGAATTTTAATACCTACAAAAGTACAAGTTCCCTATTTCCTTGCTTACTTTTAGCTGCAAATATCTAATAGGGAGCTAATATCCAATATGCTTCTAAACCCATGTTTTGAATTCCTGGAAAATGAGTTTGATGGAGTTTTCATATTTAGATTGTTATATGATTCCATCGTGCTCTTGATTACACTATTTTGTTGTTGTAAGGAAATATTCTTGCTAACAGCGAGAACAACAACAACATCACTACCAACAACAAACTTTGATGTAATAATTGGTAACCGTGATTTTATAAGAAGTTGTTGACTGCTTTGGAAGTTTAGGATTTGAGTAGTAATAGAAGAAGCGCGTGATTTGAGTAGTCCTCGCTGCAGTATGAGAAAAAGCCTTGATTGGACTAGCGATCTATCAATGCAGATATATCAAGATGATACATTTTACATTATCTTATTTTGTAGTTTTAACTTAAAAAGAAAGTAAAGGTTTTGTAGATATTATTCGTCGTCTTTTACGGTAAGTCCACCATCATTTAATTTTTGAGCTTCGAATTATGAATCATTGTGTTCGCCATATGTTCGACGAACTAACTATGTTTGGTCGGATTCTTTAATTATTACAGGTAATCATTTGAGTATCCTGATGCATTGACCAATGCAAGTGTGTTCAGGTATTTAAACAGATTTTCCTGGAATGCACTGAATATTGATGAAATATGGATTGAGCCTATGTCAGTGATTTTACGTCTGTCATTGGTGCGTACATCTGCATTTCCTGCTAAGAAGAGGAAACTACAAAACCAAGTGATTTATCTGCAGCAAACATATGACAACCGTACTTCTGAATTTTTTATCAACTGTAACATGTTTAGCTCAGGTAGCTAGGCATATTTTCATTATTTTCGTGACTGGATCCAAAGGACTTCAAATTATACCTATGACAGATTTAGATTTATCTCGGATTTCCTTATATTTCAAATGCAACTGTGCTTCTTGGTATTGCATAACCTATGTTCATGGAGGACGAAGGTTTAAATTTTTCTTGAGTTACTCATATTTCAGATGCAGACATGCTTCTATGTCTTGCATAACTGAAATTTCCTGGAAAATATTTGGAATTATAATTTTTATTTTGTACCTGATTGGCTGAAGCAAACAAGATGTCCTTTTTTATTTTTGCTCAGCAAAACAGGATGTCCTATATTGGTTAGGTGACAGTCTAATTGATTAAATTTGACGAATATCTTTGTTGATCCTTTTATGGGTACGAGAGTATGCATGAAAGTGCAACGTAATAAAAGAAACGAGATCCTATTGAGAGGATCCAGTTCTAATGAGTTTTCACAAAAAAAAAAAAAAAAATTGTAGTCTTATGCCTTGACATGATTCAAATGCTGAAGAGATGTGACTGAAGTAACTAAAATTTGGTAAGAAAAATAAACATTTATCAAGAAAAGCTACACAGACCTAGAGATGATCGATAAGAGGGTGTTCGGATGCCCGACGTAGAAGCCAATTCAAGAAGTCGGAAGCTAATAGAATTTACTTCAAAACAAATTACTTTTTTGCTTCAAGAAGTCATTTTCAAATTTGCTAAAACCTTATCTCAAAAACATGATCTGGATTCGATTAGTGGCGAGTATTAAGTTTTGATTATCATGTGATTGTTTTATAGTCTAAAATTTATTCCTTCAAAGACAAGAAGAAAACATCGTAGATTTATATGTTCAACACAGATCAAAGCTCGCTACCAATGCACTAAGACGGGTCATATTATTAATTAATTATTATTGCAGGAATTAACATGGAAGGTAGTGTTAGTTTGCCCCCCTTGTGACACAATCTCGCCCCCCCTCCCGCCGTTTCGGCTCCCCTTGGCAAGGTTCCCCATGAGGCCCGTTGGTAGGCTAGCACAGCAACCTGTTCAATTAATGTATTAGTATGTCGTTGGAGCTTAGCTTGTTAGGCTTCCAACTAGTTAATGTAATAATCATTATGCAATATATTATATTATAATAATAATAATAATAATATAATAATATAATAAAATGAATCATTGTATTTTCAATACATAATTATCAAACAGAACTTGTGGTTGGTAACCTAGCTACAAGCTGGGCCCCAACACCTCTTTGAATTGCAACACCTAATTTATAAAAAATAAAACTACCAAAGCCGCTACTTGTATCATTGCTCACCAAGCAATTCCGTAAGCGCTTGAAAAAAACAAGAGTATCCTCGCCAAGTTCCCCTAAAGTAGAGAAAGCCAGAACACCCAACCCATAACCATGTGCTGCACACTTGTCCAAATATTTGGCACGTTTACGAGAAACGGCCCCAAAAATAGCCTTCCCAAGGAAAATGAGCGAACCCCATCCCCATGTGAATGGAGAGACGCATGACATCCATACAAACATCTTGCCCGATTTTCCCGAGTTAAGAACAAGAATATCAAGAGCTTAAGGTCTCTACCATCATCCGACCGAAGACCCAAGGAAACCTCTTTTGCGCAGTACATTGGCTTTGTAACAAATGTCAAAGACAACATCGCGAACAACATCATGACGAAACTTGTACCCAATATCTTTAGCACAATGGAGCGCATGGTCACCAAAAATATCCATAGGTCTGCTACAACTTGGGCATGAACTATTTTCAATGAACAAAGGGATACCAAGGCGATAACAAAGCACAAGCTCTAAATTGTCTAGGCCCAAGGCATTGTTAAGCCCACTAATAGGTACCGCCAAAAGATAGTCTTGAGCATGCTTGATAAGGTTGCATTGCCACAAGATAGAATCTCTTTCGGACATAAGAAATTGGTCCAGGATTAGCTTCTTAATCGCGTCAAAGTAAACCACCGCCAAGGAATGCATAGAAGGGGGCTAATCATCGACACGTAAGTAGACAGTAATCCACATACCGGGTGAAGGTCCGAAGAGCCACCGATAAATTTCAACTTTATCCGTTGAGAATAAATTACCAAGGATCACTTCTCGCACCGAAGTAGTCCGGCTCGAGAAGCGAGATAACAATAAGCACGAGTGTCACCCATGGTATAAATGCCAAGTCCACCATCTCTAATAGGTAAAGTAGCTAATCTCTTTTCGTAAAGGACCAAAACCTAAGACCATCCCCGGTAATTAGGAGTCTCGGGACATCGAAATAATCGATCATCAAAGAGGTCGGTAGCAGGTTCAAGAGCAGCGAGGATTGGTAGTTCGCATTGCAAAGTAAAGTCCGGACACCCAAAAGTACAACTCCAAGTAAAAGCATCTCACTTTGAGGGTCCCCGAGTTTTTTGATCGCATCCATTAGTTGGGCAGTTTATGCACCCCGCTCAACAACATATCGCTAATGAAGCCCATGTCCAAACTCACCGGACCGCCCAAAGTTTAACACCTTTAGAAGGTCTACCAATGTCCAGGGGAAAACCCCCACCGCACTCCTTGGATCGGGGAAGGCCAAAATAATTCCGTCTTCTTAATGTTGAGGTGCAGCCACCTACTTGGTCCTTCGGCTTCGATTATACGAAAAGCTTTAGCCACTTCCAAGGTATCACCAACAATTGTGCCATCATTAAGGTACCAGGCGTGCAAATCGAGTTTTGCAACTAGAGGCAATAGTCTTCACTAAGGGTGAAGTGTCAAAGCAAATAACAAGGGACCGAGGGGATCCCCTTGTTGCACACCAAGAGTCGAGGACAAGATATATTGGGCATAATAAAGCTTAGCCGGATGTAAGTAGCAAAATTCTACCCAACAGAAATACCTGGACAATGGATACACACTTCCTTGATGAGTTGAGACCGGCTCACCATGTTGAAAGCATTAGAAAAGTCAATTAGCAACATTGACATTGTAGCCGAATGGCCCTTCATCTCTAATAAGCGGTTTATAAAGATGTAAAATACTTTCCCCTCCTACCTAGGGACACCAACTCCAAATTGGTAGTCACCTAAATAAGAAGTCATATCCTTCCCAATAGCAAAAGCAAATTACCTTGGAAACTAATCTTCGCCAAACTGTTTTCACCGCAATGGGCCCTCGGACCTCCTCCCGCCTTAATACTTGGCGTCAGCAGTGCGCTAGCAATGTATTCGCCTAATTCACTAGGGCATTTTCCAGCCAACCAAAGGTTGACAACCCCCAAATAGACACAAGCAAATCATCCGCCATCGCGGGAAAGCCGCTCCACTAAAGGCATCGACTAAGTGTCAGGCGGCGTAGACCATCACGTCCACATGACGTACCTTTAGGGAAGCTTTTAATTGCTCCCAAAACAGCCTTAGAACTCACACAAATAGGGTCTGGGCAAGTGATAGCGTCTATGGGAACCTCGGGAGGAGAGGCGGACGGGTGTTTGTCCAAAGAGGTCAACATAAGTCTCATTCTTCAAAAGGGCAACCCAGGATGAAGATAAAACCCGAATCGCCGCTTAAAAAATGCCCTGAGTTAATCTTCTTCTGACAAGCGTTGATGGTTGCTGCTTGCTGCTTCTCCTCAACCTTCTTCTCTTCATTTTTCTTAGAACCCCACCGAAGCGGCTGTTGAAGCAATTTCTTCACTAATGTGGAACATCCGTTGGACTCTTTCCAAACAACAAGAGCTTGGTGAATAGCCGCCGTCTGCAGTTTCTTACGACTTCGGATTCCCGCTTCCCGAGCTCTTAGGTAGGTACATAGACAAAGGGTACAAACCGGGAGAAGTAAAGACGAAGCCAACTCGTTAAGGAGGAGGGACAAGCAAGAACACGGTCGAGGCATACCTTGAGGGCTCTCGAAAAGCAAAAGCCAAGCATTTATATGGGATGCAGTTAAAATAGGGAAATTACGTTGAAGCACAATATTCGTAGTTCAAGAGATAAAACCTCCAAGGTAAATCACGCCATCAACCTTTGTAGAAGTATCACCCTCTGTATCAACATCTACCAATGCTACGACCTGCACCTCGTCTGGCTTAATCAAACCGTGTATCAGAAAATCCGCACCATCTCCATTAAGAGGCCCTTGAATGAAATCATGCCAGGCTCCCTCTCGACCTTTACATGATTTAGACCAAGAATGTACGTAAAGACACTTGCTGTATAACCACATGCGCAATATGAACAGAACAGTCTCCATTCCTTGGTACACAAGACAAGTCGATTTCTTAAGCATATTTTGAACCATACCTTTGTCAAGCCTCAATGCAAAGGTGTTTGTCATGAAAATGTTTCTAAAAACGACCCCTTGGCGTAGCTCTACCATGAACCCCGTCGCTGCAACTATGAATGCTCTTAAATGGGCAATGGCAAACGTTGTCAGGAGCACCATTCTGCTGTTGAAGATAACATGAGGGTTTGCGTCTAGCTTGGGAAGAAGATCGGGTAATCCTAGACATGGTAACTGTGGGAAACGAAAAATTATGCAAAACCCTAAAAGAAAACCCAAATCAAGAACCCTAAATAAAATCGAAAACAACAACCCAATCGAAGGAAAACAAAAAGAAAAATTTAAAACGTGGAGAAGAAATCGATTTAAAAACCAAAAAACAATCGAAACTGAACGAACTCATTTTGAAACCGTGATTGGAATGATTTTCCAATCACCGGAATGAGTCGCCGGCGTGGAAAACATGAGAGATGACATGAATAATTCTTGATGAATAATTCTCGTTTATAATAATATAATAATAATAATATAATTTCAGGTGAATTTCCTCTGTTGTGGTTAAAGCTGAACAAAGCTCTCTTCCTAGAGCTTCTGGCCCCACCCGGAAATATTTCGACCAATAGTATCCTCATGTTTTTTCGCACCACCAATATTTCATTCGGGAACACCACCAAACCCTAATCACCAATGGTTTACCGTAATGGTGGTAGGCGACGTGGTGCGGATTTAAATCAACGCATCTATTATATCGAGAGATCAAGCACCTTACAATCGATACTTGCGTATGTTAGGGTTTAACAGTGGGATATACATCGTCAAAGCTTATTCAATTCTTTTGCCTCCTCACTCTCTCTCTCTCTCTCTCTCTCTCTCTCTCTCTACCTGTTTATTTTGATATCGGAGGGTTGTTCTGTTCTTTTCTTAAGTTTTCGTGATTTTATTTTGATTTTGCGGGTGATCTATTTTCACCAGTACCGTGTTTTATTTAACAGGGATCTCGAAGTACCAAGTTCTAATTTTGCAGGTGATGGTTAATCACTCTACAGAAAGGTTTGGGGTTTATACCATATTTTTCTTCTGATATTTTTGGTTTTTGTTGTTATTTTTATTTTTCTTTCTTTGGTATATTTTGATTTATTTTCCTTTTGATTTTGTTGTTTCTATTTTTGATCCAAGGTATCGCTTCTCACTCCCGAATACTGATATACATCGTCATATGGTCTTTACACCATTTGGTGTACTTTGATACACAAAGAGAGATTCGAATTGAAAGCACATCTCTAATTAAAAGAATTATTTAATTTTCTTTGATGTGTTTGATTGCAGCTTGCAAGCACATATTTAATCAAAAGAATTATCTACTCTTTCTGTAGAGTTAATATAGTTTAGCCTTCTTGTGAGCTTCTGCTGCAAAGGATATAAGGTACCATCTCCTGAAGATACCCATCCTGGCTTCTACCTATTTTTATTCTTTCTTCTTCGTTCTGCTTTCTTTTCCATTCTGATTTATTTTCTGTTTCGTATATTGTGATATTGATTTGTTAACAGGTGCCAAAAGAAAATTCTAACCCAGGTATCAATTTACTTTCGATTTTCTGTTTTTTTTTTCTTCAAAATTATGCACTGGACAGGATTAGGGTCTTTTATTGGTAATCGATCAATAATATTATGTTCGATAGTTGATTAAGAAGTTACCACGCAATACAAATGTCCAAACACAGCTCTATTTGCTGTCTATTATGCAGGATTCCAATGGGATGGAGCCAAGGAACTCGGGAAAATCTTTACTCATTTAAACTTTGTATGTCTTCCCTGGCTCAAGGAGATCTATGCGCATTAATTAATTAAACTTATGTTTAATACCTATGCTACTGTAGCGCTTTGCAGGCAAAATCAATGAAATTTTTGTGGCATGCTTACCTTAATTTGCTAGAATGTGTAAAGTAAGTTTTTTTTGTTTTTTTTGTTTTGACACAAATGTGTAAAGTAAGTTGACTTACAATGATAAAGTACGTATCAACTAGG